>JAJUPC010000156.1:0-600000 GCA_023614405.1 Avena insularis
GTAACTTATGATGTTGCAGGGTTTGATTGATTTTAGTGAAGAATGATTGATTGATTAGGATTACAAAGTCTACAACCACCATCTGCCTGTAATTTTGAAGATGAAGGACCCACGACTATAGTTATTCCGCTGTACGTAATGTAATAGCCTAAATGAGCTATGTATTGATGTAATAAAAATTTATGTTATTCTGGTTATAAAATTGTATTAAGGACCTTTGTTTCTGATATTACATCTAAACTGTGTGGATAGCTTGATCCAGGGACCGCATTGTAAACAATAGGGTTTCAATCTTATTAGGTAAAGGTTGGGACCCTACAGTCGGGCTGTTGTATGTGTGTCTCTTTAGAGACCACATGGATCCACCAGTTGTCATTGCATGTGTGTTCTTTTACTAACAACAACCAGAGTCATTGCATGTGTGTGTTCTTTTCACATACCACATATATGGATCCACCAGTCACTATGTGTTCTTTCACAATCAACATATGGTTCCATAAGTGTCATTGCATGTGTGCTCGTTTTACTAACAACAACCAGAGTCATTGAATGTGTGTTCTATTCAGAGACCACACATGTATCCACCAGTGTTATTGCATGTGGGATCTTTTTACTAACAATAACCAGAGTCATTGCATGTGTGTTCTTTCACATACCACATATGGATCCACCAAAGGTTATTGCATGTGTGTTCTTTCACAATCCACCTATGGATCCACTAGTGTCATTGCATGTGTGCTCTTTTACTAACAACAACCAGAGTCATTGCATGTGTTCTTTTCACATACCACATATGGATCCATCCATGTCATTGCATTTGTGTTCTTTTTACTAACAACAACCAGAGTCATTGCATGTGTGTTCTTTTCACATACAACATATGGATCCACGAGTGTCATTGAAATGTGTGTTCTTCTTCAGAGACCACACATGGATCCACTAGTGTCATTGCATGTGTGTTCTTTTTACTAACAACAACCAGAGTCATTGCATGTGTGTTCTTTTCACATACCACATATGGATCCACCACAGTCATTGCATATGTGTTCTTTTCAATCCACCTATGGATCCACCAGTGTCATTGCATGTGTCTTTTTACTAACAACAACCAGAGTCATTGAAATGTGTGTTCTTTCAGAGACCACACATGGATCCACCAGTGTCATTGCATGTGTGTTCTTTTACTAACAACAACTGAGTCATTGCATGTGTGTTTTCACATACCACATATGGATCCACCAAGGTCATGTGTGTTCTTTCACAATCCACCTATGGATCCACCAGTGTCATTGCATGTGTGTTCTTTTACTAACAACAACCAGAGTCATGTGTGTTCTTTTCACATACCACATATGGATCCACCAAGGTCATTGAAATGTGTGTTCTTTCATAATCCACATGGATCCACCAGTGTCATTGCATGTGTTCTTTTTACTAGCAACGACCAGAGTCATTGCATGTGTGTTCTCTTCAGAGACCACACATGGATCCACCAGTGTCATTGCATGTGTGTTCTTTTACTAACAACAACCAGAGTCATTGAATGTGTTCTTTCACAGACCACATATGGATCCACCAAGTGTCATTGCATGTGTTCTTTTTACTAACAACAACTAGAGTCATTGCATGTGTGTATTTTCACATACCACATATGGATCCACTGCTGTCATTGAAATGTGTGTTCTTTTCAGAATCCACACATGGATCCACAAGTGTCATTGCATGTGTGTTCTTTTACTAACAACAACTGAGTCATTGCATGTGTTCTTTTCACATACCACATATGGATCCACCAAAGGTCATTGCATGTGTGTTCTTTCAGAGACCACACATGGATCCACCAAAGGTCATTGCATGTGTGTTCTTTTTACTAACAACAACCGTAGTCATTGCATGTGTGTTCTTTTCACATACCACATATGGATCCACTAGTGTCATTGCATGTGTTCTTTTCACAATCCACCTATGGATCCACCAAGTGTCATTGCATGTGTGCTCTTTTACTAACAACAACTGGGGTCATTGCATGTGTGTTCCCTTCAGAGACCACACATGGATCCACCAGGTCATTGCATGTGTGTTCTTTTTACTAACAACAACCGTAGTCATTGCATGTGTGTTCTTTTCACATACCACATGGATCCACCAAGGTCATTGCATGTGTGTTCTTTTCACAATCCACCTATGGATCCACCAAATGTCATTTCATGTGTGTTCTTTTACTAACAACAACCAGAGTCATTGAAACCTGTGTTCACTTCAGAGACCACACATGGATCCACCAGTGTCATTGCATGTGTGTTCTTTTTACTAACAACAACCAGAGTCATTGCATGTGTGTTATTTCACCTAGCACATATGGAACCACCAGTGTCATTGTGTGTGTGTTCTTTCACAATCCACCTATGGATCCACCAGTGTCATTGCATGTGTGCTCTTTTACTAACAACAACCTGAGTCATTGCATGTGTGTTCTTTCACAGACCACATGGATCCACCAGTGTCATTGCATGTGTGTTCTTTTACTAACAACAACCAGAGTCATTGAAATGTGTGTTCTTCAGAGACCACACATGGATCCACCAGTGTCATCAGATGTGTGTTCTTTTTACTAACAACAACTGGAGTCATTGAAATGTGTGTTCTTTTCAGAGACCACATATGGATCCACCAGTGTCATTGCATGTGTGTTATTTTCACAATCCACCTATGGATCGACCAGTGTCATTGCATGTGTGTTCTTCTTACTAACAACAACCAGAGTCATTGCATGTGTGTTCTCTCCAGATACCACACATGGATCCACCAGTGTCATTGCATGTGTGTTCTTTTTACTAACAATAACCAGAGTCATTTCATGTGTTCTTTTCACATACCACATATGGATCCACCAGTGTCATTGCATGTGTGTTCTCTTCAGAGACCACACATGGATCCACCAGGTCATTGCATGTGTTCTTTTACTAACAACAACCAGAGTCATTGCATGTGTGTTCTTTTCACATACCACATCTGGATCCACCAGTGTCATTGCATGTTTGTTATTTTCACAATCCACCTATGGATCCACCAGTGTCATTGCATGTGTGTTCTTTTTACTAACAACAACTGGAGTCATTGAAATGTGTGTTCTTCTTCAGACCACACATGGATCCAGCAGTGTCATTGCATGTGTGTTCTTTACTAACAATAACCAGAGTCATTGCATGTGTGTTCTTTTCATATACCACATATGGATCCACCAGTGTCATTGCATGTGTGTTCTTTCACAATCCACCTATGGATCCACCAGTCATTGCATGTGTGTTCTTTTACTAACAACAACCTGAGTCATTGAAATGTGTGTTCTCTTCACAGACCACACATGGATCCACCAAAGGTCATTGCATGTGTGTTCTTTTACTAACAACAACCAGAGTCATTGCATGTGTGTTCTTTCACATACCACATATGGATCCACCAGTGTCATTGCATGTGTGTTCTTTTCACAATCCACCTATGGATCCACCCGTTGTCATTGCATGTGTGTTCTTTTACTAACAACAACCAGAGTCATTGAAATGTGTGTTCTCTTCAGAGACCACACATGGATCCACCAGTGTCATTGCTTGTGTGTTCTTTTTACTAACAACAACCAGAGTCATTGCATGTGTGTTCTTTTTGCAATCCACCTATGGATCCACCAGTGTCATTGCATGTGTGTTCTTTTCACAATCCACCTATGGATCCACCAGTGTCATTGCAAGTGTTCTTTTTTTACTAACAACAACCAGAGTCATTCCATTTGTGTTCTCTTCAGAGACCACACATGGATCCACCAATGTCATTGCAAGTGTTCTTTTTTTACTAACAACAACCAGAGTCATTGAAATTTGTGTTCTTTTAGAGACTACATGGATCCACCAAAGGTCATTGCATGTGTGTTCTTTTACTAACAACAACCAGAGTCATTGAAATGTGTGTTCTTTCACATACCACATATGGATCCACCAGTGTCATTGCATGTGTGTTCTTTCAAAATCCACCTATGGATCCACCAGTGTCATTGCATGTGTGTTCTTGTTACTAACAACAACAAGAGTTATTGCATGTGTGTTCTTGTCACATACCACATATGGATCCACCAGTGTCATTGCATGTGTGTTCTTTTTACTAAAAACAACCAGAGTCATTTCATGACTGTTCTTTTCACATACCACATGGATCCACCAGGTCATTGAAATGTGTTTTCTTCAGAATCCACACATGGATCCACCAGTGTCATTGCATGTGTGTTCTTTTACTAACAACAACCTGAGTCATTGATGTGTGTTCTTTTCACATACCACATATGGATCCACCAGGTCATTGCATGTGTGTTCTTTCACAATCCACCTATGGATCCACCAGTGTCATTGCATGTGTGTGCTCTTTTACTAACAACAACCAGAGTCATTGAAATGTGTGTTCTCTTCAGAGACCACACATGGATCCACCAAGGTCATTTCATGTGTGTTCTTTTACTAACAACAACAGAGTCATTGCATGTGTGTTCTTTCACATACCACATATGGATCCACCAAAGTGTCATTGCATGTGTGTTCTTTTCACAATCCACCATGGATCCACCAGGTCATTGCATGTGTTCTTTTACTAACAACAACTGGAGTCATTGCATGTGTGTTCTTTTACTAACAACATATGGATCCAAGTTGTCATTGAAATGTGTGTCTTCTTTAGAGACCACACATGGATCCACCAAGGTCATTGCATGTGTGTTCTTTTTACTCACAACAACCAGAGTCATTGCATGTGTGTTCTTTCACATACCACATATGGATCCACCAGTGTCATTGCATGTGTGTTCTTTTCACAATCCACCATGGATCCACCAAAGTGTCATTGCATGTGTTCTTTTACTAACAACAACCAGAGTCATTGCATGTGTGTTCTTTCACAGACCACACATGGATCCACCAAAGGTCATTGCATGTGTGTTCTTTTACTAACAACAACCAGAGTCATTGAAATGTGTGTTCTCTTCAGAGACCACACATGGATCCACAAGTTCCATTGCATGTGTGTTCTTTTTACTAACAACAACCAGCGTCATTGCATGTGTGTTCTTTTCACATACCACATATGGATCCACCAGTGTCATTGCATGTGTGTTCTTTTCACAATCCACCTATGGATCCACCAGTGTCATTGCATGTGTGTTCTTTTTACTAACAACAACTGGAGTCACTGCTTGTGTGTTCTTTTCACATACCACATATGGATCCACCAAGGTCATTGAAATGTGTGTTCTTTTCAGAGACCACACATGGATCCACCAGTCATTGCATGTGTGTTCTTTTTACTAACAACAACTAGAGTCATTGCATGTGTTCTTTTCACATACCTCATATGGATCCACCAGTGTCATTGCATCTGTGTTCTTTCACAATCCACCTATGGATCCACCATGTCATTGCATGTGTGTTCTTTTTACTAACAACAACCGAGTCATTGCATGTGTGTTCTTTCACATACCACATATGGATCCACCAAAGGTCATTGCATGTGTTCTTTCACAATCCACCTATGGATCCACCTGTCATTGCATGTGTGTTCTTTTACTAACAACAACCAGTCATTGCATGTGTGTTCTTTCAGAGACCACACATGGATCCACCAGTGTCATTGCATGTGTGTTCTTTTTACTAACAACCAGAGTCATTGCATGTGTGTTCTTTTCATACCACATATGGATCCACCAGGTCATTGCATGTGTTCTTTTCACAATCCACCTATGGATCCACCAGGTCATTGCATGTGTGTTCTTTTACTAACAACAACCAGAGTCATTGCATGTGTGTTCTTTCAGAGACCACATGGATCCACCAGTGTCATTGCATGTGTGTTCTTTTTACTAACAACAACCAGAGTCATTGCATGTGTGTTCTTTTCACATACCACATATGGATCCACCAAAGGTCATTGCATGTGTGTTCTTTTCAGAATCCACACATGGATCCACCAAAGTGTCATTGCATGTGTGTTCTTTTACTAACAACAACCGTAGTCATTGAAATGTGTGTTTTCACATACCACATATGGATCCACCAGTGTCATTGCATGTGTTCTTTTCACAATCCACCTATGGATCCACCAGTGTCATTGCATGTGTGTTCTTTTACTAACAACAACCTGAGTCATTGCATGTGTGTTCTTTTCAGAGACCACACATGGATCCACCAGGTCATTGCATGTGTGTTCTTTTTACTAACAACAACCGTAGTCATTGCATGTGTTCTTTCACATACCACATATGGATCCACCAGTTGTCATTGCATGTGTGTTCTTTCACAATCCACCTATGGATCCACCAGTCATTGCATGTGTGTTCTTTTTACTAACAACAACCAAGAGTCATTGAAATGTGTGTTCTTCAGAGACCACACATGGATCCACCAGTGTCATTGCATGTGTGTTCTTTTACTAACAACAACCGAGTCATTGCATGTGTGTTCTTTTCACATACCACATATGGATCCACCAGTCATTGCATGTGTGTTCTTTTCACAATCCACCTATGGATCCACCAGTGTCATTGCATGTGTGTTCTTTTACTAACAACAACCAGAGTCATTGAAATGTGTGTTCTCTTCAGAGACCACACATGGATCCACCAGTGTCATTGCATGTGTGCTCTTTTTACTAAAAACAACTAGAGTCATTGCATGTGTGTTCTTTTCACATACCACATATGGATCCACCAGTCATTGCATGTGTGTTCTTTTCACAATCCACCTATGGATCCACCAGTGTCATTGCATGTGTGCTCTTTTTACTAACAACAGCTAGAGTCATTGCATGTGTGTTCTTTCACATACCACATGGATCCACCTGTCATTGCATGTGTGTTCTTTTTACTAACAACCAGAGTCATTGAATGTGTGTTCTTTTCAGACCACACATGGATCCACCAGGTCATTGCATGTGTGTTCTTTTACTAACAACAACTAGAGTCATTGAAATGTGTTGTTTTCACAATGCACCTATGGATCCACCAGTGTCATTGCATGTGTGTTCTTTTTACAATCCACCTAAGGATCCACCAGTGTCATTGCATGTGTGTTCTTTTTACTAACAACCACCAGAGTCATTGCATGTGTGTTCTTTTTTTCACATACCACATATGGATCATTGAAATGTGTTTCTTCAGAGACCACATGGATCCACCAGGTCATTGCATGTGTTCTTTTACTAACAACAACTAGAGTCATTGCATGTGTTCTTTTCACATACCACATATGGATCCACCAAAGGTCATTGCATGTGTGTTCTTTTCACAATCCACCTATGGATCCACCAAAGGTCATTGCATGTGTGTTCTTTTACTAACAACAACCGAGTCATTGAAATGTCTGTACTTTTCAGAGACCACACATGGAACCACCAGGTTAATTGCATGTGTGTTCTTTTTACTAAGAACTACCAGAGTCATTGCATGTGTGTTCTTTTCACATACCACATATGGATCCACCACGGTCATTGCATGTGTGTTCTTTTCACAATCCACCATGGATCCACCAGGTCATTGCATGTGTGTTCTTTTACTAACAACAACCAGAGTCATTGCATGTGTGTTTTTCAGAGACCACACATGGATCCACCAAAGGTCATTGCATGTGTGTTCTTTTTACTAACAACAACTGAGTCATTGAAATGTGTGTTCTTTTCACATACCACATATGGATCCACCAGGTCATTGCATGTGTGTTCTTTCACAATCCACCTATGGATCCACCAAAGTGTCATTGCATGTGTGTTCTTTTACTAACAACAACCGAGTCATTGCATGTGTGTTCTTTCAGAGACCACATGGATCCACCAGTGTCATTGCATGTGTGTTCTTTTACTAACAACAACTGAGTCATTGCATGTGTGTTCTCTTCAGAGACCACATGGATCCACCAAGGTCATTGCATGTGTTCTTTTACTAACAACAACCAGAGTCATTGCATGTGTGTTCTTTTCACATACCACATATGGATCCACCAGTGTCATTGCATGTGTGTTCTTTTCACAATCCACCTATGGATCCACCAGGTCATTGCATGTGTTCTTTTACTAACAACAACCAGAGTCATTTCATGTGTTCTTTTCACATACCACATATGGATCCACCAGGTCATTGAAATGTGTGTTCTCTTCAGAGACCACACATGGATCCACCAGTGTCATTGCATGTGTGTTCTTTTACTAACAACAACTAGAGTCATTGCATGTGTGTTCTTTCACATACCACATATGGATCCACCAAAGGTCATTGCATGTGTGTTCTTTCACAATCCACCTATGGATCCACCAGTGTCATTGCATGTGTGTTCTTTTACTAACAACAACCAGAGTCATTGCATGTGTGTTCTTTTCACATACCACATATGGATCCACCAGTTGTCATTGCATGTGTGTTCTTTTTCACAATCCACCTATGGATCCACCAGTCATTGCATGTGTGTTTTTTTACTAACAACAACCAGAGTCATTGCATGTGTGTTCTTTTCAGAGACCACACATTGATACACCAGTGTCATTGCATGTGTGTTCTTTTACTAACAACCAGAGTCATTGCATGTGTGTTCTTTTCACATACCACATATGGATCCACCAGTGTCATTGCATGTGTGTTCTTTTCACAATCCACCTATGGATCCACCAAAGGTCATTGCATGTGTGTTCTTTTTACTAACAACAACCGTAGTCATTGCATGTGTGTTCTTTCAGAGACCACACATGGATCCACCAAAGGTCATTGCATGTGTGTTCTTTTACTAACAACAACTGAGTCATTGCATGTGTGTTCTTTTCACATACCACATATGGATCCACCAGGTCATTGCATGTGTGTTCTTTTCACAATCCACCCATGGATCCACCAAAGGTCATTGCATGTGTGTTCTTTTACTAACAACAACCAGAGTCATTGAAATGTGTGTTCTTTTCAGAGACCACACATGGATCCACCAAAGGTCATTGCATGTGTGTTCTTTTTACTAACAACAACGAGTCATTGCATGTGTGTTCTTTTCACATACCACATATGGATCCACCAGTGTCATTGCATGTGTGTTCTTTTCACAATCCACCTATGGATCCACCGAGGTCATTGCATGTGTGTTCTTTTTACTAACAACAACCAGTCATTGAAATGGGTGTTCTCTTAAGAGACCACACATGGATCCACCAAAGGTCATTGCATGTGTGTTCTTTTTACTAACAACAACCAGAGTCATTGAAATGTGTGTTCTCTTTCAGAGACCACACATGGATCCAAGTGTCATTGCATGTGTGTCCTTTTTACTAACAACAACCTGAGTCATTGCATGTGTGTTCTTTTCACATACCACATATGGATCCACCAGTGTCATTGCATGTGTGTTCTTTCACAATCCACCTATGGATCCACCAAAGGTCATTGCATGTGTTCTTTTACTAACAACAAACTGAGTCATTGCATGTGTCCACTGTCATTGCATGTGTGTTCTCTTTCAGAGACCACACATGGATCCACCAGTGTCATTGCATGTGTGTTCTTTTACTAACAACAACAGAGTCATTGCATGTGTGTACTTTTCACATACCACATACGGATCCACCAATGTCATTGCATGTGTGCTCTTTTCACAATCCACCTATGGATCCACCAGGTCATTGCATGTGTGTTCTTTTACTAACAACAACCAGAGTCATTGCATGTGTGTTCTTTTCACATACCACATATGGATCCACAGTGTCATTGCATGTGTGTTCTTTTCACAATCCACCTATGGATCCACCAGTGTCATTGCATGTGTGTTCTTTTACTAACAACAACCAGAGTCATTGCATGTGTGTTCTTTTCAGAGACCACACATGGATCCATCCACCAGTGTCATTGCATGTGTGTTCTTTTACTAACAACCAGAGTCATTGCATGTGTGTTCTTTTCACATACCACATATGGATCAACCAGTGTCATTGCATGTGGGTTCTTTTCACAATCCACCTATGGATCCACCAGTGTCATTGCATGTGTGCTCTTTTTACTAACAACAACCAGAGTCATTGCATGTGTGTTCTCTTCAGAGCCCACACATGGATCCACCAGTGTCATTGCATGTGTGTTCTTTTTACTAACAACAACCAGAGACATTGCATGTGTGTTCTTTTCACATACCACATATGGATCCACAAAGGTCATTGCATGTGTGTTCTTTTCACAATCCACCTATGGATACACCGCTGTCATTGCATGTGTGTTATTTTACTAACAACAACTTGAGTCATTGCATGTGTGTTCTCTTCAGAGACCACACATGGATCCACCAGTGTCATTGCATGTGTGTTCTTTTTACTAACAACAACTGGAGTCATTGCATGTGTGTTCTTTTCACATACCACATATGGATCCACCAAGGTCATTGCATGTGTGTTCTTTTCACAATCCACCTATGGATCCACCAGTGCCATTGCATGTGTGCTCTTTTTACTAACAACAACTAGAGTCATTGCATGTGTGTTCTCTTCAAAGACCACACATGGATCCACCAGTGTCATTGCATGTGTGTTCTTTTTACTAACAACTACCAGAGTCATTGAAATGTGTGTTCCCTTCAGAGACCACACATGGATCCACCAGGGTCATTGCATGTGTGTTCTTTTTACTAACAACAACTGGAGTCATTGCATGTGTGTTCTTTTCACATACCACATATGGATCCACCAGTGTCATTGCATGTGTGCTCTTTTCACAATCCACCTATGGATCCACCAGTGTCATTGCATGTGTGTTCTTTTTACTAACAACAACTAGAGTCATTGCATGTGTGTTCTTTTCACATACCACATATGGATCCACTAGTGTCATTGAAATGTGTGTTCTCTTCAGAAACCACACATGGATCCACCAGTGTCATTGCATGTGTGTTCTTTTTTACTAACAACAACTAGAGTCATTACATGTGTGTTCTTTTCACATACCACATATGGATCCACCAGTGTCATTGCATGTGTGCTCTTTTCACAATCCACCTATGGATCCACCAGTGTCATTGCATGTGTGTTCTTTTTACTAACAACAACCAGAGTCATTGCATGTGTGTTCTCTTCAGAGACCACACATGGATCCACCAGTGTCATTGCATGTGTGTTCTTTTTACTAACAACCTGTGTCATTGCATGTGTGTTCTTTCACATACCACATATGGATCCACCAAAGGTCATTGCATGTGTTCTTTTCACAATCCACATGGATCCACCAGTGTCATTGCATGTGTGTTCTTTTACTAACAACAACCAGAGTCATTGCATGTGTGTTCTTTACATACCACACATGGATCCACCAATGTCATTGCATGTGTGTTCTTTTACTAACAACAACCAGAGTCATTGCATGTGTGTTCTTTTCACATACCACATATGGATCCACCAGGTCATTGCATGTGTGTTCTTTACTAACAACAACCGAGTCATTGAAATGTGTGTTCTCTTTCAGAGACCACACATGGATCCACCAAAGGTCATTGCATGTGTGTTCTTTTACTAACAACAACTAGAGTCATTGCATGTGTGTCTTCTTTCACATACCACATATGGATCCACCAGTGTCATTGTGTGTGTTCTTTTCACAATCCACCTATGGATCCACCAGTGTCATTGCATGTGTGTTCTTTTTACTAACAACAACAGAGTCATAGCATGTGTGTTCTTTTCACATACCACATGGATCCACCAGTGTCATTGCATGTGTGTTCTTTTACTAACAACAACCAGAGTCATTGAAATGTGTGTTCTCTTCACAGACCACACATGGATCCACCAGTGTCATTGCATGTGTGTTCAATTTACTAACAACAACCAGAGTCATTGCATGTGTGTTCTTTTCACATACCACATATGGATCCACCAGTGTCATTGCATGTGTGTTCTTTTCACAATCCACCTATGGATCCACCAGTGTCATTGCATGTGTTCTTTTTACTAACAACAACTAGAGTCATTGCATGTGTGTTCTTTTCACATACCACATATGGATCCAGTGTCATTGAAATGTGTGTTCTTTTCAGAGACCACACATGGATCCACCAAAGGTCATTGCATGTGTGTTCTTTTACTAACAACAACTAGAGTCATTGTATGTGTGTTCTTTTCACATACCACATATGGATCCACCAAAGGTCATTGCATGTGTGTTCTTTTCACAATCCACCTATGGATCCACCAAAGGTCATTGCATGTGTGTTCTTTTACTAACAACAACTGAGTCATTGCATGTGTGTTCTTTTCACATACCACATATGGATCCACCAGTGTCATTGCATGTGTGTTCTTTTCAATCCACCTATGGATCCACCAGGTCATTGCATGTGTGTTCTTTTACTACCAACAACCAGAGTCATTGCATGTGTGTTCTTTTCAGAGACCACACATGGATCCACCAGTGTCATTGCATGTGTGTTCTTTTACTAACAACAACCGAGTCATTGCATGTGTGTTCTTTCACATACCACATATGGATCCACCAGGTCATTGCATGTGTGTTCTTTTCACAATCCACCTATGGATCCACCAGTGTCATTGCATGTGTGTTCTTTTACTAACAACAACCAGAGTCATTGCATGTGTGTTCTCTTCAGAGACCACACATGGATCCACCAAAGGTCATTGCATGTGTGTTCTTTTACTAACAACAACGAGAGTCATTGCTTGTGTGTTCTTTTCACAGACCACATATGGATCCACCAGTGTCATTGCATGTGTGTTCTTTTCACAATCCACCTATGGATCCACCAAGTCATTGCATGTGTGTTCTTTTACTAACAACAACTGAGTCATTGCATGTGTGTTCTTCAGAGACCACACATGGATCCACCAAAGTGTCATTGCATGTGTGTTCTTTTACTAACAACAACTGAGTCATTGCATGTGTGTTCTTTCACATACCACATATGGATCCACCAAAGGTCATTGCATGTGTGTTCTTTTCACAATCCACCTATGGATCCACCAAAGGTCATTGCATGTGTGTTCTTTTACTAACAACAACCAGAGTCATTGCATGTGTGTTCTTTCAGAGACCACACATGGATCCACCAAAGGTCATTGCATGTGTGTTCTTTTACTAACAACAACCAGAGTCATTGAAATGTGTGTTCTTTCATACCACATATGGATCCACCAGTGTCATTGCATGTGTGTTCTTTTCTAACAACAACTAGAGTCATTGCATGTGTGTTCTTTCACTAACATACCATGGATCCATTGCATGTGTGTTCTTTCACAATCCACCTATGGATCCACCAGTGTCATTGCATGTGTTCTTTTTACTAACAACAACCAGAGTCATTGCATGTGTGTTCTTTTCAGAGACCACACATGGATCCACCTCTGTCATTGCATGTGTGTTCTTTTACTAACAACAACTGAGTCATTGCATGTGTGTTCTTTTCACATACCACATATGGATCCACCAGTGTCATTGCATGTGTGTTCTTTTCACAATCCACCTATGGATCCACCAGTGTCATTGCATGTGTGTTCTTTATCCTAACAACAACTGGAGTCATTGAAATCTGTGTTCTTTTCAGATACCACATATGGATCCACTAGTGTCATTGCATGTGTGTTTTACTATCAACAACCAGAGTCATTGCATGTGTGTTCTCTTCAGAGACCACACATGGATCCACCAAGGTCATTGCATGTGTGTTCTTTTACTAACAACAACCGGAGTCATTGCATGTGTGTTCTTTTCACATACCACATATGGATCCACCAGTGTCATTGCATGTGTGTTCTTTTCACAATCCACCTATGGATCCACCAGTGTCATTGCATGTGTGTTCTTTTTACTAACAACAACGAGTCATTGCATGTGTGTTCTTTCACAGACCACACATGGATCCACCAAAGGTCATTGCACGTGTGTTCTTTTTGCTAACAACAACCTGGAGTCATTGCATGTGTGTTCTTATCACATACCACATATGGATCCACCAGTGTCATTGCATGTGTGTTTCTTTTCACAATCCACCTATGTATCCACTAGTGTCATTGCATGTGTGTTCTTTTTACTAACAACAACCAGAGTCATTGAAATGTGTGTTCTTTTTCACATACCACATATGGATCCACTAGTGTCATTGCATGTGTGTTCTTTTTACTAATAACAACAAGAGTCATTGAAATGTGTGTTCTTTTTCACATACCACATATGGATCCACCAGTGTCATTGCATGTGTGTTCTTTTTACAATCCACCTATGGATCCACCAAAGGTCATTGCATTTGTGCTCCTTTTACTAACAATAACTAGAGTCATTGCATGTGTGTTCTTTTCACATACCACACATGGATCCACCAGTGTCATTGCATGTGTGTTCTTTTTACTAACAACAACCAGAGTCATTGCATGTGTGTTCTTTCACATACCACATATTGATCCAACAGTGTCATTGCATGTGTTCTTTTCACAATCCACATGGATCCACCGGTCATTGCATATGTGTTCTTTTTACTAACAACAACCAGAGTCATTGCATGTGTGTTCTCTTCAGAGACCACACATAGATCCACCAGTGTCATTGTATGTGTGTTCTTTTTACTAACAACAACTGGAGTCATTGCATGTGTGTTTTTTTCACATACCACATATGGATCCACCAGTGTAATTGCATGTGTTCCCTTTTCACAATCCACATGGATCCACCAAAGGTCATTGCATGTGTGTCTTTTTACTAACAACAACCTGAGTCATTGCATGTGTGTTCTTTCACATACCACATATGGATCCAGTGTCATTGCATGTGTGTTCTTTCACAATCCACAGATGGATCCACCAGTGTCATTGCATGTGTGTTCCTTTTACTAACAACAACCAGAGTCATTGCATGTGTGTTCTTTTCACATACCACATATGGATCCACCAGTGTCATTGCATGTGTGTTCTTTTTACTAACAACAACCAGAGTCATTGCATGTGTGTTCTTTTCACATACCACATATGGATCCACCAGTGTCATTGCATGTGTGTTCTTTCACAATCCACCTATGGATCCACCAGTGTCATTGCATGTGTGTTCTTTTTACTAACAACAACCAGAGTCAATGCATGTGTGTTCTTTTCACATACCACATATGGATCCACCAGTGTCATTGCATGTGTGCTCTTTCACAATCCACCTATGGATCCACCAGTGTCATTGCATGTGTGTTCTTTTACTAACAACAACCAGAGTCATTGCATGTGTGTTCTTTCAGAGACCACATGGATCCACCAGTGTCATTGCATGTGTGTTCTTTCTACTAACAACAACCAGAGTGATTACATGTGTGTTCTTTCACATACCACATATGGATCCACCAGTGTCATTGCATGTGTGTTCTTTTCACAATCCACCTATGGATCCACCAGTGTCATTGCATGTGTGTTCTTGTTACTAACAACAACCGTAGTCATTGAAATGTGTGTTCTTTTCACAGACCACACATGGATCCACCAAGTGTCATTGCATGTGTGTTCTTTTACTAACAACAACCAGAGTCATTGCATGTGTGTTCTTTTTCATACCACATATGGATCCACCAGTGTCATTGCATGTGTGTCTTTTTCACAATCCACATGGATCCACCAGTGTCATTGCATGTGTGTTCTTTTACTAACAACAACTGTAGTCATTGCATGTGTGTTCTTTTCACAGACCACACATGGATCCACCAGTGTCATTGCATGTGTGTTCTTTGGACTAACAACAACCAGAGTCATTGCATGTGTGTTCTTTTCACATACCACATATGGATCCACCAGGGTCAGTGCATGTGTGTTCTTTTCACAATCCACCTATGGATCCACCAAAGGTCATTGCATGTGTGTTCTTTTTACTAACAACAACCAGAGTCATTGCATGTGTGTTCTTTCACATACCACATATGGATCTACCAGGGTCATTGCATGTGTGTTCTTTTCACAGACCACACATGGATCCACCAGTGTCATTGCATGTGTGTTCTTTTTACTAACAACAACCAGAGTCATTGCATGTGTGTTCTTTTCACATACCACATATGGATCCACCAGTGTCATTGCATGTGTGTTCTTTTCACAATCCACACATGGATCCACCAGTGTCATTGCATGTGTGTTCTTTTTACTAACAACAACCAGAGTCATTGCATGTGTGTTCTCTTTAGAGACCACACATGGATCCACCAGTGTCATTGCATGTGTGTTCTTTTTACTAACAACAACCAGAGTCATTGCATGTGTGTTCTTTTCACATACCACATATGGATCCCCCAGTGGCATGTCATGTGTGTTCTTTTCACAATCCACCCATGGATCACCCGGTGTCATTCCATGTGTTCTTTTTACTAACAACAACTAGAGTCATTGCATGTGTGTTCTTTTCACATACCACATATTGATCCACCGGTTTCATTGTAATGTGTGTTCTGTTCAGAGACCACACATGGATCCACCAGTGTCATTGCATGTGTGTTCTTTTTACTAACAACAACCAGAGTCATTGCATGTGTGTTCTTTTCACATACCACATATGGATCCACCAGTGTCATTGCATGTGTGCTCGTTTCACAATCCACCTATGGATCCACCAAAGGTCATTGCATGTGTGTTCTTTTACTAACAACAACCAGAGTCATTGCATGTGTGTTCTTCTTCACAGACCACACATGGATCCACCAAGGTCATTGCATGTGTGTTCTTTTACTAACAACAACCAGAGTCATTGCATGTGTGTTCTTTTCACATACCACATGTGGATCCACCAGTGTCATTGCATGTGTGTTCTTTTCACAATCCACCCATGGATCCACCAGTGTCATTGCATGTGTGTTCTTTATACTAACAACAACGAGAGTAAATGCATGTGTGTTCTTTTAACATACAACATATGGATCCACCAAAGGTCATTGCATGTGTGTTCTTTTACTAACAACAACCAGAGTCATTGCATGTGTGTTCTTTCACTACCACATATGGATCCACCAGAGTCATTGCATGTGTGTCTTTTCACAATCCACCTATGGATCCACCAGTGTCATTGCATGTGTTCTTTTACTAACAACAACTGAGTCATTGCATGTGTGTTCTCTTCAGAGACC
The DNA here is from genome assembly GCA_023614405.1 of Avena insularis. Lineage (NCBI taxonomy): Eukaryota > Viridiplantae > Streptophyta > Magnoliopsida > Poales > Poaceae > Avena > Avena insularis. Next base: position 17,130 of record JAJUPC010000156.1, read on the forward strand.
ACACATGGATCCACCAGTGTCATTGCATGTGTGTTCTTTTACTAACAACAACCGTGAGTCATTGCATGTGTGTTCTTTTTCACATACCACATATGGATCCACCAGTGTCATTGCATGTGTGTTCTTTTCAAATCCACCCCTATGGATCCACCAGTGTCATTGCATGTGTGTTCTTTTTACTAACAACAACTAGAGTCATTGCATGTGTGTTCTTTTCACATACCACATATGGATCCACCAGTGTCATTGAAATGTGAGTTTTTTCAGAGACCACACATGGATCCACCAAAGGTCATTGCATGTGTGTTCTTTTACTAACAACAACCAGAGTCATTGCATGTGTGTTCTTTTCACATACCACATATGGATCCACCAAAGGTCATTGCATGTGTGTTCTTTTCACAATCCACCTATGGATCCACCAGTGTCATTGCATGTGTGTTCTTTACTAACAACAACCGAGTCATTGCATGTGTGTTCTTTCACATACCACATATGGATCCACCAGTGTCATTGCATGTGTGTTCTTTTCAGAATCCACATGGATCCACCAAGGTCATTGCATGTGTGTTCTTTTACTAACAACAACCAGAGTCATTGCATGTGTGTTCTTTCAGAGACCACCCATGGATCCACCAGGGTCATTGCATGTGTGTTCTTTTTACTAACAACAACTAGAGTCATTGCATGTGTGTTCTTTTCACATACCACATATGGATCCACCAAAGTGTCATTGCATGTGTGTTCTTTTCACAATCCACCTATGGATCCACCAGTGTCATTGCATGTGTGTTCTTTTACTAACAACAACCAGAGTCATTGAAATGTGTGTTCTCTTCAGAGACCACACATGGATCCACCAAAGTCATTGCATGTGTGTTCTTTTACTAACAACAACTAGAGTCATTGCATGTGTGTTCTTTTCACATACCACATATGGATCCACCAGTGTAATTGCATGTGTGTTCTTTTCACAATCCACCTATGGATCCACCAAAGGTCATTGCATGTGTGTTCTTTTTACTAACAACAACCGTAGTCATTGCATGTGTGTTCTTTTCACATACCACATGGATCCACCAAAGTCATTGCATGTGTGTTCTTTTCACTAACCACAACTAGAGTCATTGCATGTCTGTTCTTTTACATACCACATATGGATCCACCAGTGTCATTGAAATGTGTGTTCTTCAGAGACCACACATGGATCCACCAAAGTGTCATTGCATGTGTGTTCTTTTACTAACAACAACCAGAGTCATTGCATGTGTGTTCTTTTTCACATACCACATATGGATCCACCAATGTGAGTGCATGTGTGCTCTTTTCACAATCCACCTATGGATCCACCAGTCATTGCATGTGTGTTCTTGTTACTAACAACAACCAGAGTCATTGCATGTGTGTTCTTTTCACAATCCACCTATGGATCCACCAGTGTCATTGCATGTGTGTTCTTTTTACTAAGAACAACTAGAGTCATTGCATGTGTGCTCTTTTCACATACCACATATGGATCCACCAATGTCATTGAAATGTGTGTTCTTTTTAGAGACCACACATGGATTCACCAGTGTCATTACGTGTGTGTTCTTTTCACTAACAACAACTGGAGTCATTGCATGTGTGTTCTTTTCACATACCACATATGGGTCCACTAGTGTCATTGCATGTGGGTTCTTTTAATGTGTGTTCTCTTCAGAGACCACACATGGATCCACCAGTGTCATTGCATGTGTGTTCTTTTACTAACAACAACCGTGAGTCATTGCATGTGTGTTCTTTTCACATACCACATATGGATCCACCAAAGGTCATTGCATGTGTGTTCTTTCACAATCCACCTATGGATCCACCAGTGTCATTGCATGTGTGTTCTTTTTACTAACAACAACTGGAGTCATTGCATGTGTGTTCTCTTCAGAGACCACACATGGATCCACCAGTGTCTTGCATGTGTGTTCTTTAAACTAACAACAACCAGAGTCATTGCATGTGTGTTCTTCTCACATACCACCTATGGATCCACCACTGTCATTGCATGTGTGTTCTTTTCACAATCCACCTATGGATCCACCAGTGTCATTGCATGTGTGGTTTTTTTACTAACAACAACCAGAGTCATTTCATGTGTGTTCTTTTCACATACCACATATGGATCCACCAGTGTCATTGAAATGTGTGTTGTCTTCAGAGACCACACAAGGATCCACCAGTGTCATTGCATGTGTGTTCTTTTTACTAACAACAACTGAGTCATTGCATGTGTGTTCTTTCACATACCACATATGGATCCACCAGTGTCATTGCATGTGTGTTCTTTCACAATCCACCTATGGATCCACCAAGGTCATTGCATGTGTGTTCTTTTACTAACAACAACCAGAGTCATTGCATGTGTGTTCTTTCACATACCACACATGGATCCACCAAAGTGTTATTGCATGTGTGTTCTTTTTACTAACAACAACCAGAGTCATTGCATGTGTGTTCTTTTCACATACCACATATGGATCCACCAGTGTCATTGCATGTGTGTTCTTTCACAATCCACCTATGGATCCACCAGTGTCATTGCATGTGTGTTCTTTTTACTAACAACAGCCAGAGTCATTGCATGTGTGTTCTTTCACATACCACATATGGATCCACCAAGGTCATTGCATGTGTGTGTTCTTTTTCACAATCCACCTATGGATCCACCAGTGTCATTGCATGTGTGTTCTTTTACTAACAACAACCAGAGTCATTGAAATGTGTGTTCTTTCAGACCACACATGGATCCACCAAGAGTCATTGCAGGGGTGTTCTTTTACTAACAACAACCAGAGTCATTGAAATGTGTGTTCTCTTCAGAGACCACACATGGATCCACCAGTGTCATTGCATGTGTGTTCTTTTACTAACAACAACCTGAGTCATTGCATGTGTTCTTTTCACATACCATATGGATCCACCAAAGTCATTGCATGTGTGTTCTTTTCACAATCCACCTATGGATCCACCAAAGGTCATTGCATGTGTGTTCTTTTTACTAACAACAACCGAGTCATTGCATGTGTGTTCTTTTCACATACCACATATGGATCCACCAAAGGTCATTGAAATGTGTGTTCTTTCAGAGACCACACATGGATCCACCAGTCATTGCATGTGTGTTCTTTACTAACAACAAGAGTCATTGCATGTGTGTTCTTTTCACATACCACATATGGATCCACCAGTGTCATTGCATGTGTTCTTTTTACTAACAACAACTGTCATTGATGTGTGTTCTTTTCATACCACACATGGATCCACCGTTGTCATTGCATGTGTTCTTTTACTAACAACAACCAGAGTCATTGAAATGTGTGTTCTTCAGAGACCACACATGGATCCAAAGGTCATTGCATGTGTGTTCTTTTACTAACAACAACTGAGTCATTGCATGTGTGTTCTTTCACATACCACATATGGATCCACCAGTGTCATTGCATGTGTGTTCTTTTCAATCCACCTATGGATCCACCAGGTCATTGCATGTGTGTTATTTTTAGTAACAACAACCAGAGTCATTGAAATGTGTGTTCTTTTCACATACCACATATGGATCCACCAGTGTCATTGAAATGTGTGTTCTCTTCAGAGACCACACATGGATACACCAACGTCATTGCACGTGTGCTCTTTTCACTAACAACAACCAGAGTCATTGCATGTGTGTTCTTTTCACATACCACATATGGATCCACCAGTGTCATTGCATGTGTGTTCTTTTCACATACCACATATGGATCCACCAGTATCATTGCATGTGTGTTCTTTTTAGTAACAACAACCAGAGTCAGTGAAATGTGTGTTCTTTTCACATACCACCTATGGATCCACCAGTGTCATTGCATGTGTGTTCTTTTACTAACAACAACCAGAGTCATTGCATGTGTGTTCTTTTCACATACCACATATGGATCCACCAAGTGTCATTGCATGTGTGTTCTTTTCACAATCCACCTATGGATCCACCAAAGGTCATTGCATGTGTGTTCTTTTTACTAACAACAACCAGAGTCATTGCATGTGTGTTCTCTTTCATACCACATATGGATCCACCAGTGTCATTGCATGTGTGTTCTTTTTACTAAGAACAAGAAGAGTCATTGCATTTGTGTTCTTTTCACAGACCACATGGATCCACTAGTGTCATTGCATGTGTGTTCTTTTTACTAACAACAACCAGAGTCATTGAAATGTGTTCTTTCAGACCACACATGGATCCACCAAAGGTCATTGCATGTGTGTTCTTTACTAACAACAACCAGTGTCATTTCATGTGTGTTCATTTCACATACCACATATGGATCCACTAGTGTCATTGCATGTGTGTTCTTTTCATTTACTAACAACAACCGTAGTCATTGCATGTGTTCTCTTCAGAGACCACACATGGATCCACAAAGTCATTGCATGTGTGTTCTTTTACTAACAACAACCAGAGTCATTGCATGTGTGTTCTTTTCACATACCACATATGGATCCACCAGTGTCATTGCATGTGTTCTTTTCACAATCCACATGGATCCACCAAAGTCATTGCATGTGTGTTCTTTTTACTAACAACAACTGGAGTCATTGCATGTGTGTTCTTTTCACATACCACATATGGATCCACCAAAGGTCATTGCATGTGTTCTTCACAGACCACACATGGATCCACCAAAGGTCATTGCATGTGTGTTCTTTTACTAACAACAACCAGAGTCATTGCATGTGTGTTCTTTTCACATACCACATATGGATCCACCAGTGTCATTGCATGTGTGTTTTTTCACACCACATGGATCCACCAGTGTCATTGCATGTGTGTTCTTTTACTAACAACAACCAGAGTCATTGCATGTGTGTTCTTTTCACAGACCACATATGGATCCACCAAAGGTCATTGCATGTGTGTTCTTTTCACTAACAACAACCAGAGTCATTGCATGTGTGTTCTTTTCACATACCACATATGGATCCACCAGTGTCATTGCATGTGTGGTCTTTTCACAATCCACACATGGATCCACCAGTGTCATTGCATGTGTGTTCTTTTTACTTACAACCACCAGAGTCATTGCATGTCTGTTCTCTTTAGAGACCACACATGGATCTACCAGTGTCATTGCATGTGTGTTCTTTTTACTAACAACAACTAGAGTCATTGAAATGTGTTCTTTCACATACCACATATGGATCCACCAAGGTCATTGCATGTGTGTTCTTTTACTAACAACAACCGAGTCATTGCATGTGTGTTCTTTTCACATACCACATGGATCCACCAAAGTGTCATTGCATGTGTGTTCTTTTATTTCAACAACAACTGAGTCATTGAATGTGTTTTCACATACCACACATGGATCCACCAAGTCATTGCAAATGTGTCTTTCAGAACCACACATGGATCCACCAAGTGTCATTGCATGTGTGTTCTTTTACTAACAACAACCGAGTCATTGATGTGTGTTCTTTTCACATACCACATATGGATCCACCAGTGTCATGCATGTGTTCTTTTCACAATCCACCTATGGATCCACCAAAGGTCATTGCATGTGTGTTCTTTTTACTAACAACAACCGGAGTCATTGATGTGTGTTCTTTTCATACCACATATGGATCCACCAAAGGTTACATGTGTGTTTTTCACATTGCATGTGTTCTTTTTACTACATACAACATATATGGATCCACCAGAGTCATTGCATGTGTGTTCTTCTTCACAATCCACATGGATCCACCAGTGTCATTGCATGTGTGTTCTTTTACTAACAACAACCAGAGTCATTTCATGTGTGTTCTTTTCACATACCACATATGGATCCACCAGTGTCATTGCATGTGTGTTCTTTTAGAGACCACACATGGATCCACTAGTGTCATTGCATGTGTGTTCTTTTTACTAACCAACAATCATTGCATGTGTGTTCTTTCATTATCACACATATGGATCCACCAAAGTCATTGCATGTGCTCTTTTCACAATCCACCTATGGATCCACCAGTGTCATTGCATGTGTGTTCTTTTTTACTAACAACAACCAGAGTCATTGCATGTCTGTTCTTTCACATACCACATATGGATCCACACCACCGTGTCATTGCATGTGTGTTCTTTTCACAATCCACCTATGGATCCACCAAGTGTCATTGCATGTGTGTTCTTTTACTAACAACAACCAGAGTCATTGCATGTGTGTTCTTTTCACATACCACATATGGATCCACCATTGTCATTGCATGTGTTCTTTTACTAACAACAACTGAAGTATTGAATGTGTGTTCTTTTCAGAGACCACACATGGATCCACCAGTTGTCATTGCATGTGTGTTCTTTTACTAACAACAACTGGAGTCATTGCATGTGTGTTCTTTTCACATACCACATATGGATCCACCAATGTGTGTTCTTTCACAGACCACATATGGATCCACCATGTGTTCTTTTACTAACAACAACTAGAGTCATTGCATGTGTTCTTTTTACATAACAACAACCAAGAGTCATTGAATGTGTGTTCTTTTCACAGACCACACATGGATCCACCAAAGGTCATTGCATGTGTGTTCTTTTACTAACAACAACCAGAGTCATTGCATGTGTGTTCTTTTCACATACCACATATGGATCCACCAGTCATCATGTGTGTTCTTTTCAATAAACCTATGGATCCACCAGTGTCATTGCATGTGTTCTTTCTTTTTACTAACAACCAGAGTCATTGCATGTGTGTTCTTTTTCACAGACCACACATGGATCCACCAAGTCATTGCATGTGTGTTCTTTTACTAACAACAACCAGAGTCATTGCATGTGTGTTCTTTCACATACCACATATGGATCCACCAAGTGTCATTGCATGGTGTCTTTTTACTAACAACAACCTGGAGTCATTGGTGTGTTCTCCATGGATCCACAAGCACACATGTGTGTTTTCACAACCACCTATGGATCCACCAATTGCATGTGTGTTCTTTTTACTAACAACAACTCGAGTCATTGCATGTGTGTTCTTTTCACATACCACATATGGATCCACCAGTGTCATTGAAATGTGTGTTCTCTTCACAATCCACCACATGGATCCACCGGTCATTGCATGTGTGTTCTTTTTACTAACAACAAATTGCATGTGTGTTCTTTTCACATACCACATATGGATCCACCGTCATTGCATGTGTGTTCTTTTCACAACCACCTATGGATCCACCAAGTGTCATTGCATGTGTGTTCTTTTACTAACAACCAGAGTCACATGGATCCACCAGTGTCATTGCATGTGTGTTCTTTTCACTACCAACAACAACCAGAGTCATTGAATGTGTGTTCTTCCGAGACCACACATGGATCCACCAGTGTCATTGCATGTGTGTTCTTTTTACTAACAACAACCAGAGTCATTGAAATGTGTGTTTTTTTCACATACCACTTATGGATCCACCGATGTCATCGAAATTTGTGTTCTCTTCAGAGACCACCTATGGATCCACCAAAGTTTGCATGTGTGTTCTTTTACTAACAACAACTAGAGTCATTGCATGTGTTCTTTTCACATACCAGATATGGATCCACTAGTGTCATTGAAATGTGTGTTCTTTTCACAATCCACCTATGGATCCACCAAAGGTCATTGCATGTGTGTTCTTTTACTAACAACAACAGAGTCATTGCATGTGTGTTTCACATACTTTTCACATACCACATATGGATCCACCAGTGTCATTGCATGTGTGTTCTTTTACTAACAACAACAGAGTCATTGCATGTGTGTTCTTTCACATACCACATATGGATCCACCAAAGGTCATTGCATGTGTGTTCTTTCAACAATCCACCTATGGATCCACCAGTGTCATTGGATGTGTGTTCTTTTTACGAACAACAACCAGAGTCATTGCATGTGTGTTTCTTCCACATGGATCCACCAAAGGTCATTTGTGTGTTCTTTTTCAGACCAATCCATGGATCCACCAAATATTGCATGTGTGTTCTTTTTACTAACAACAACTGAGTCATTGCATGTGTGTTCTTTTCACATACCACATATGGATCCACCAGTGTCATTGCATGTGTGCTCTTTTACTAACAACAAACAGAGTCATTGATGTGTGTTCTCTTCACAGACCACACATGGATCCACCAGTCATTGCATGTGTGTTCTTTTACTAACAACAACTGAGTCATTTCATGTGTGTTCTTTTCACATACCACATATGGATCCACGAAATGTGTGTTCTCTTTCAGAGACCACATGGATCCACCAGTGTCATTGCATGTGTGTTCTTTTTACTAACAACAGAGTCATTGCATGTGTGTTCTTTCACATACCACATATGGATCCACCAGTGTCATTGTATGTGTGTTCTTTTCACAATCCACCTATGGATCCACCAAGTGTCATTGCATGTGTGTTCTTTTACTAACAACAACCAGAGTCATTTCATGTGTGTTCTTTTCACATACCACATATGGATCCACCAGTCATTGAAATGTGTGTTCTTCAGAGACCACATGGATCCACCAGTGTCATTGCATGTGTGTTCTTTTACTAACAACAACTGAGTCATTGCATGTGTGTTCTTTTCACATACCACATGGATCCACCAATGTCATTGCATGTGTGCTCTTCACAATCCACCTATGGATCCACCAGTGTCATTGCATGTGTTCTTTTACTAACAACAACCAGAGTCATTGAAATGTGTGTTCTTTTCACATACCACATATGGATCCACCATGATAGTGTCATTGTTTTTACTAACAACAACCAGAGTCATTGAAATGTGTGTTCTTTCAGAGACCACACATGGATCCACCAGTGTCATTGCATGTGTTCTTTTACTAACAACAACTAGAGTCATTGCATGTGTTCTTTCACATACCACATATGGATCCACCAAAGTCATTGCATGTGTGTTCTTTTCACAATCCACCTATGGATCCACCCAGTGTCATTGCATGTGTGTTCTTTTACTAACAACAACCAGAGTCATTGAAATGTGTGTTCTTCAGAGACCACATGATCCACCATCATTGCATGTGTTCTTTTACTAACAACAACCTGAGTCATTGAATGTGTGTTCTTCTCACATACCAGATATGGATCCACCAGTGTCATTGCATGTGTGTTTTTTCACAATCCACCCATGGATCCACTAGTGTCATTGCATGTGTTCTTTTTACTAACAACAACCAGAGTCATTGCATGTGTGTTCTCTTCAGAGACCACATGGATCCACCAAAGGTCATTGCATGTGTGTTCTTTTTACTAACAACAACCAGAGTCATTGAAATGTGTGTTCTCTTCATTCATACATATGGATCCACCAGTGTCATTGCATGTGTGTTCTTTCACAATCCACCTATGGATCCACCAGGTCATTGCATGTGTGTTCTTTTACTAACAACAACCAGAGTCAGAAATGTGTTCTTTTCACATACCACATATGGATCCACCAGTGTCATTGAAATGTGTGTTCTCTTCAGAGACCACACATGGATCCACCAGTGTCATTGCATGTGTGTTCTTTTTACTAACAACAACTGGAGTCATATCATGTGTGTTCTTTTCACATACCACATATGGATCTACCATGGTCATTGCATCTGTGTTCTTTTCACAATCCACCTATGGATCCACCAGTGTCATTGCATGTGTGTTCTTTTTACTAACAACAACTAGAGTCATTGCATGGTGTTCTTTCACATACCACATATGGATCCACCAAAGTGTCATTGAAATGTGTGTTCTTCAGAGACCACACATGGATCCACCAAGGTCATTGCATGTGTGTTCTTTTTACAACAACAACTGAGTCATTGCATGTGTGTTCTTTTTCTTCACATACCACATATGGATCCACCAAGTCATTGCATGTGTGTTCTTTTTACTAACAACAACCAGAGTCATTGAAATGTGTGTTCTTTTCACATACCACATATGGATCCACCAAAGGTCATTGCATGTGTGTTCTTTCACAATCCACCTATGGATCCACCAGTGTCATTGCATGTGTGTTCTTTTACTAACAACAACCGTAGTCATTGATGTGTGTTCTCTTCACATACCACATATGGATCCACCAGTGTCATTGCATGTGTGTTCTTTTACTAACAACAACCGAGTCATTGAAATGTGTTCTTTTCATACCACATATGGATCCACCAAAGGTCATTGCATGTGTTCTTTTTACTAACAATAAACCTGGAGTCATTTTCATGACTGTTTTCACATACCAACATGGATCCACCAGTGTCATTGAAATGTGTGTTCTTCAGAGACCACACATGGATCCACCAGTGTCATTGCATGTGTGTTCTTTTACTAACAACAACCGAGTCATTGAAATGTGTGTTCTCAGAGACCACACATGGATCCACCAGGTCATTGCATGTGTGTTCTTTTACTCAACAACTAGAGTCATTGCATGTGTGTTCTTTCACATACCACATATGGATCCACCAAAGGTCATTGCATGTGTGTTCTTTTCACAATCCACCTATGGATCCACCAGTGTCATTGCATGTGTGTTCTTTTTACTAACAACTGGAGTCATTTCATGATTGTTCTTTTCACATACCACACATATGGATCCACCAGTGTCATTGTGTGTTCTTTTACTAACAACAACCATGTGTGTTCTTTAGAGACCACATGGATCCACCACATGGATCCACCCGTGTCATTGCATGTGTGTTCTTTTTACTAACAACAACTGAGTCATTGCATGTGTGTTCTTTTCACATACCACATATGGATCCACCAAGTCATTGCATGTGTGTTCTTTCATAATCCACCTATGGATCCACCGATGTCATTGCATGTGTTCTTTTTACTAACAACAACCGTAGTCATTGCATGTGTGTTCTTTTCACATACCACATATGGATCCACCAAAGGTCATTGCATGTGTGTTCTTTTCAGAATCCACCTATGGATCCACCAGTTGTCATTGCATGTGTGTTCTTTTTACTAACAACAACCTGTAGTCATTGCATGTGTGTTCTTTTCACATACCACATATGGATCCACCAGTGTCATTGCATGTGTTTCTTTCACAATCCACCCATGGATCCACCAAAGGTCATTGCATGTGTGTTCTTTTACTAACAACAACCAGAGTCATTGAATGTGTGTTCTCTTAGAGACCACACATGGATCCACAAGGTCATTGCATGTGTGTTCTTTTTACTAACAACAACAAGAGTCATTGCATGTGTGTTCTTTTCACATACCACATATCGATCCACCAGTGTCATTGCATGTGTGCTCTTTTACTAACAACAACCAAAGTAATTGAAATGTGTGTTCTTTTCAGACTACACATGGATCCACCAGTGTCATTGCATGTGTGTTCTTTTACTAACAACAACCAGAGTCATTGAAATGTGTGTTCTCTTCAGAGACCACACATGGATCCACCAAAGGTCATTGCATGTGTGTTCTTTTACTAACAACAACCAGAGTCATTGTGTGTGTTCTTTTCACATACCACATATGGATCCACCAGGTCATTGCATGTGTTCTTTTCACAATCCACCTATGGATCCACCAGTGTCATTGCATGTGTGTTCTTTTACTAACAACAACTGAGTCATTTCAAATGTGTTCTTTTCACATACCACATATGGATCCACCAGTGTCATTGAAATATGTGTGTTCTCTTCAGAGACCACACATGGATCCACCAGTGTCATTGCATGTGTGTTCTTTTACTAACAACAACTGGAGTCATTGCATGTGTGTTCTTTTCACATACCACATATGGATCCACCAATGTCATTGCATGTGTGTTCTTTTCACAATCCACCTATGGATCCACCAAAGGTCATTGCATGTGTGTTCTTTTTACTAACAACAACCGGAGTCATTGCATGTGTTCTTTTCACATACCACATATGGATCCACCAGTGTCATTGCATGTGTGCTCTTTCACTATCCACCTATGGATCCACCAGTGTCATTGCATGTGTGCTCTTTTACTAACAACAACCAGAGTCATTGCATGTGTGTTCTCTTCAGACCACACATGGATCCACCAGGTCATTGCATGTGTTCTTTTTACTAACAACAACCAGAGTCATTGAAATGTGTGTTCTTTTCACATACCACATATGGATCCACCAGTGTCATTGCATGTGTGCTCTTTTCACAATCCACCTATGGATCCACTAGTGTCATTGCATGTGTGCTCTTTTAATTAACAACAACCAGAGTCATTGAAATGTGTGTTCTCTTCAGAGACGACACATGGATCCACCAGTGTCATTGCATGTGTGTTCTTTTTACTAACAACAACCAGAGTCATTGTATGTGTGTTCTTTTCACATACCACATATGGATCCACCAGTGTCATTGCATGTGTGTTCTTTTCACAATCCACCTATGGATCCACCAGTGTCATTGCATGTGTGCTCTTTTACTAACAACAACCAGAGTCATTAAATGTGTGTCCTCTTCAGAGACCACACATGGATCCACCCAAAGTCATTGCATGTGTGTTCTTTTTACTAACAACAACCAGAGTCATTGAAATGTGTGTTCTTTTCACATACCACATATGGATCCACCAGTGTCATTGCATGTGTGTTCTTTTCACAATCCACCTATGGATCCACCAGTGTCATTGCATGTGTGCTCTTTTACTAACAACAACCAGAGTCATTTAAATTTGTGTTCTCTTTAGAGACCACATGGATCCACAAGTGTCATTGCATGTGTGTTCTTTTTACTAACAACAACTGAGTCATTGCATGTGTGTTCTTTTCACATACCACATATGGATCCACCAAAGGTCATTGCATGTGTGTTCTTTTTACAATCCACCTATGGATCCACCAAAGGTCATTGCATGTGTGTTCTTTTACTAACAACAACCTGAGTCATTCCATGACTGTTCTTTTCACATACCACATATGGATCCACTAGTCATTAAAATATGTGTTCTCTTCAGAGACCACACATGGATCCACAAGTGTCATTGCATGTGTGTTCTTTTAACTAACAACATCTAGAGTCATTGCATGTGTGTTCTTTTCACATACCACATATGGATCCACCCCTGTCATTGCATGTGTGTTCTTTTCACAATCCACCTATGGATCCACCAGTGTCATTGCATGTGTGTTCTTTTTACTAACAACAACCAGAGTCATTGCATGTGTGTTCTTTTCACATACCACATATGGATCCACCAGTGTCATTGCATGTGTGTTCTTTTTACAAACAACAACCAGAGTCATTGTATGTGTGTTCGTTTCACAAACCACATATGGATCCACTAGTGTCATTGCATGTGTGCTCTTTCACAATCCACCTATGGATCCACCAGTGTCATTGCATGTGTGTCTTTATTACAGAGTCATTGCATGTGTTCTTTTACTAACAACAACAAGAGTCATTGAAATGTGTTCTTTTCACATACCACATATGGATCCACCAAAGGTCATTGCATGTGTGTTCTTTCACAATCCACCCATGGATCCACCAAAGTGTCATTGCATGTGTGTGCTCTTTTACTAACAACAACCAGAGTCATTGAAATGTGTGTTCTTCAGAGACCACACATGGATCCACCAAAGGTCATTGCATGTGTGTTCTTTTACTAACAACAACCAGAGTCATTGCATGTGTGTTCTTTTCACATACCACATGGATCCACCAGTGTCATTGCATGTGTGTTCTTTTCACAATGCACCTATGGATCCACTGTCATTGCATGTGTGCTCTTTTACTAACAACAACAGAGTCATTGAAATGTGTGTCCTCTTCAGAGACCACACATGGATCCACCAGTGTCATTGCATGTGTGTTCTATTGACTAACAACAACCAGAGTCATTGAAATGTGTGTTCTTTTCACATACCACATATGGATCCACCAGTGTCATTGAATTTGTGTTCTTTTCACAATCCACCTATGGATCCACCAGTGTCATTGCATGTGTGCTCTTTTTACTAACAACAACCAGAGTCATTGCATGTGTGTTCTCTTCAGAGACCACACATGGATCCACCAGTGTCATTGCATGTGTGTTCTTTTTACTAACAACAACCAGAGTCATTGAAATGTGTTTTCTTTTCACATACCACATATGGATCCACCAGTGTCATTGCATGTGTGTTCTTTTCACAATCCACCTATGGATCCACCAGTGTCATTGCATGTGTGTGCTCTTTTTACTAACAACAACCAGAGTCATTGAAATGTGTGTTCTCTTCAGAGACCACACATGGATCCACCAGTGTCATTGCATGTGTGTTCTTCTTACTAACAACAACTGGAGTCATTGCATGTGTGTTCTTTTCACATACCACATATGGATCCACCAGTGTCATTGCATGTGTGTTCTTTTCACAATGCACCTATGGATCCACCAATGTCATTGCATGTGTGCTCTTTTTACTAACAATAACCAGAGTCATTGAAATGTGTGTTATCTTTAGAGACCACACATGGATCCACCAGTGTCATTACATGTGTGTTCTTTTTACTAACAACCAGTGTCATTGCATGTGTGTTATTTTAACATACCACATATGGATCCACCAATGTCATTTCATGTGTGTTCTTTCACAATCCACCTATGGATCCACCAAAGGTCATTGCATGTGTGTTCTTTTGACTAACAACAACCAGAGTCATTGCATGTGTGTTCTTTTCACATACCACATATGGATCCACCAGTGTCATTGCATGTGTGTTCTTTTCACAATCCACCTATGGATCCACCAGTGTCATTGCATGTGTGCTCTTTTTACTAACAACAACCAGAGTCATTGCATGTGTGTTCTCTTCAGAGACCACCTATGGATCCACAAGTTTCATTGCATGTGTGCTCTTTTTACTAACAACAACCAGTCATTGAAATGTGTTCTTTTCACATACCACATATGGATCCACCAGTGTCATTGTATGTGTGTTCATTTTACAACCCACCTATGGATCCACCAGGTCATTGCATGTGTGCTCTTTTACTAACAACAACCTGAGTCATTGAAATGTGTGTTCTTCTTCAGAGACCACACATGGATCCAACAGGTCATTGCATGTGTGTTCTTTTACTAACAACAACCAGAGTCATTGCATGTGTGTTCTTTTCACATACCACATGGATCCACCAGTGTCATTGTATGTGTGTTCTTTCACAATGCACCTATGGATCCACCAAAGGTCATTGCATGTGTGCTCTTTACTAACAATAACCGGAGTCATTGAAATGTGTGTTCTTCGTGAGACCACACATGGATCCACCAGTGTCATTACATGTGTGTTCTTTTACTAACAACAACTGAGTCATTGTAATGTGTATTCTCTTCAGAGACCACACATGGATCCACCTGTGTCATTGCATGTGTGTTCTTTTCACAATCCACCTATGGATCCACTAGTGTCATTGCATGTGTGCTCTTTTACTAACAATAACCAGAGTCATTGAAATGTGTGTTCTCTTTAGAGACCACACATGGATCTAGAAGTGTCATTGCATGTGTGTTCTTATTACTAACAACAACCAGAGTCATTGCATGTGTGTTCTTTCACATACCACATATGGATCCACCAGTGTCATTGCGTGTGTGTTCTTTTTACAATCCACCTATGGATCCACCAAAGGTCATTGCATGTGTGTTCTTTATTAACAACAACCGGAGTCATTCCATGACTGTTCTTTTCACATACCACATATTGATCCACCAAAGGTCATTGAAATATGTGTTCTTTCAGAGACCACACATGGATCCACCAGTGTCATTACATGTGTGTTCTTTTTACTAATAACAACTAGAGTCATTGTATGTGTGTTCTTTTCACATACCACATATGGATCCACCTGTCATTGCATGTGTGCTCTTTTCACAATCCACCTATGGATCCACCAGTGTCATTGCATGTGTGTTCTTTTACTAACAACAACCGTAGTCATTGCATGTGTTCTTTTCACATACCACATATGGATCCACCAAAGGTCATTTCATGTGCGTTCTTTTTACTTACAACAACCGTAGTCATTGCATGTGTGTTCTTTTCACATACCACATATGGATCCACCAAAGTGTCATTGCATTTGTTTTCTTTTCACAATCCACCCATGGATCCACCAGTGTCATTGCATGTGTGCTCTTATTACTAACAACAACCAGAGTCATTGCATGTGTGTTCTTCGGAGACCACACATGGATCCACCAAAGGTCATTGCATGTGTGTTCTTTTACTAACAACAAGAGTCATTGAAATGTGTGTTCTTTTCACATACCACATATGGATCCACCAGTGTCATTGCATGTGTGTTCTTTTCACAATCCACCTATGGATCCAATGTTGTCATTGCATGTGTGTGCTCTTTTACTAACAACAACCAGAGTCATTGAAATGTGTGTTCTCTTCAGAGACCACACATGGATCCACCAAAGGTCATTGCATGTGTGTTCTTTTTACTAACAACAACCAGAGTCATTGCATGTGTGTTCTTTTCACATACCACATATGGATCCACCAGTGTTATTGTATGTGTGTTCTTTCACAATGCACCTATGGATCCACCAAAGGTCATTGCATGTGTGCTCTTTTACTAACAACAACCAGTGTCATTGAAATGTGTGTCCTCTTCAGAGACCACACATGGATCCACCAGTGTCATTGCATGTGTGTTCTTTTTACTAACAACAACCAGAGTCATTGAAATGTGTGTTCTCTTCAGAGACCACACATGGATCCACCAGTGTCATTGCATGTGTGTTCTTTTCACAATCCACCTATGGATCCACCAATGTCATTGCATGTGTGCTCTTTTACTAACAACAACCAGTCATTGCATGTGTGTTCTTCAGAGACCACACATGGATCCACCAGTGTCATTGCATGTGTGTTATTTTTACTAACAACAACCAGAGTCATTGAAATGTGTGTTCTTTTCACATACCACATATGGATCCACCAGTGTCATTGCATGTGTGTTCTTTTCACAACCCACCTATGGATCCACCAGTGTCATTGCATGTGTGCTCTTTTTACTAACAACAACCAGAGTCATTGAAATGTGTGTTCTCTTCAGAGACCACACATGTATCCACCAAAGGTCATTGCATGTGTGTTCTTTACTAACAACAACCAGAGTCATTGCACGTGTGTTCTTTTCACATACCACATATGGATCCACCAGTTATTGTGTGTGTTCTTTTCACAATGCACCTATGGATCCACCAGTGTCATTGCATGTGTGCTCTTTTACTAACATTAACCAGAGTCATTAAATGTGTGTCCTTCTTCAGAGACCACACATGGATCCACCAAAGGTTATTGCATGTGTGTTCTTTTACTAACAACCAGAGTCATTGAAATGTGTTTTCTCTTAAGAGACCACACATGGATCCACCAAAGGTCATTGCATGTGTGTTCTTTTCACAATCCACCTATGGATCCACCAGTGCCATTTCATGTGTGCTCTTTTTACTAATAATAACCAGAGTCATTGAAATGTGTGTTCTCTTTAGAGACCACACATGGATCTAGAAGTGTTATTGCATGTGTGTTCTAATTACTAACAACAACCAGAGTCATTGCATGTTTGTTCTTTTCGCATACCGCATATGGATCCACTAGTGTCATTGCGTGTGTTCTTTTACAATCCACCTATGGATCCACCAAAGGTCATTGCATGTGTGTTCGCTTTTACTAACAACAACCTGAGTCATTCCATGACTGTTATTTTCACATACCACATATTGATCCACCAGTGTCATTGAAATATGTGTTCTTTCAGAGACCACACATGGATCCACCAAGTCATTACATGTGTGTTCTTTTTACTAACAACAACTAGAGTCATTGCATGTGTGTTCTTTTCACATACCACATATGGATCCACCAGTGTCATTGCATGTGTGCTGTTTTCACAATCCACCTATGGATCCACCAGTGCCATTGCATGTGTGTTCTTTTTACTCACAACAACCAGAGTCATCGCATGTGTGTTCTTTTCACATAACACATATGGATCCACCAGTGTCATTGCATGTGTGCTCTTTTACTTACAACAACCAGAGTCATTGCATGTGTGTTCTTTTCACATACCACATATGGATCCACCAAAGGTCTTTGCATGTGTGTTCTTTTCACAATCCACCTATGGATCCACCAAACTCACTGCATGTGTGCTCTTATTACTAACAACAACCACAGTCATTGCATGTGTGTTCTCTTCGAGACCACACATGGATCCACCAAAGGTCATTGCATGTGTGTTCTTTTTACTAACAACAACAAGAGTCATTGAAATGTGTGTTCTTTTCACATACCACAGATGGATCCACCACGGTCATCGCAAGTGTGGTCTAATCACAATCCACCCATGGATCCAACCGTGTCATTGCTCGTGTGTGCTCTTTTTACTAACAACAACCAGAGTCATTGAAATGTGTGTTCTCTTCAGAGACCACACATGGATCCACCAGTGTCATTGCATGTGTGTTCTTTTTACTAACAACAACCAGAGTCATTGCATGTGTGTTATTTTCACATACCACATGTGGATCCACCAGTGTCATTACATGTGTGTTCTTTCACAACCCACCTATGGATCCACCAGTGTCATTGCATGTGTGTGCTCTTTTACTAACAACAACCAGAGTCATTGAAATGTGTGTTCTTTCAGAGACCACACATGGATCCAAACAGGTCATTGCATGTGTGTTCTTTTTACTAACAACAACGAGTCATTGCATCGTGTTCTTTTCACATACCACATATGGATCCACCAGTGTTATTGTATGTGTGTTCTTTTCACAATGCACCTATGGATCCACCAAAGTGTCATTGCATGTGTGCTCTTTTACTAACAATAACTAGAGTCATTAAAATGTGTGTCCTCTTCAGAGACCACACATGGATCCACCAGTGTTATTGCATGTGTGTTCTTTTTACTAACAACAACCAGAGTCATTGAAATGTGTGTTCTCTTAAGAGACCACATATGGATCCACCAGTGTCATTGCATGTGTGTTCTTTTCACAATCCACCTATGGATCCACCGGTGCCATTGCATGTGTGCTCTTTTTACTAACAATAACCAGAGTCATTGAAATGTGTGTTCTCTTTAGAGACCACACATGGATCTAGCAGTGTTATTGCATGTGTGTTCTTATTACTAACAACAACCAGAGTCATTGCATGTGTGTTCTTTTCACATACCACATATGGATCCACCAGTGTCATTGCGTGTGTGTTCTTTTTACAATCCACCTATGGATCCACCAGTGTCATTGCATGTGTGTTCGTTTTACTAACAACAACTGGAGTCATTCCATGACTGTTATTTTCACATACCACATATTGATCCACCAGTGTCATTGAAATATGTGTTCTCTTCAGAGACCACACATGGATCCACCAAAGGTCATTACATGTGTGTTCTTTTACTAATAACAACTAGAGTCATTGCATGTGTGTTCTTTTCACATACCACATATGGATCCACCAGGTCATTGCATGTGTGCTCTTTTCACAATCCACCTATGGATCCACCAAAGGCCATTGCATGTGTGTTCTTTTTACTAACAACAACCAGAGTCATTGCATGTGTGTTCTTTTCACATACCACATATGGATCCACCAGTGTCATTGCATGTGTGTTCTTTTTACTTACAACAACCAGAGTCATTGCATGTGTGTTCTTTTCACATACCACATATGGATCCACCAGTGTCATTGCATTTGTTTTCTTTTCACAATCCACCTATGGATCCACCAGTGTCATTGCATGTGTGCTCTTATTACTAACAACAACCACAGTCATTGCATGTGTGCTCTCGTCAGAGACCACACATGGATCCACCACGGTCATTGGATGTGTGTTCTTTTTACTAACAACAACAAGAGTCATTGTAATGTGTGTTCTTTTCACATACCACATATGGATCCACCAGTGTCATTGCATGTGTGTTCTTTTCACAATCCACCTATGGATCCAACAGTGTCATTGCATGTGTGTGCTCTTTTACTAACAACAACCAGAGTCATTGAAATGTGTGTTCTTCAGAGACCACATGGATCCACCAGGTCATTGCATGTGTGTTCTTTTACTAACAACAACCAGAGTCATTGCATGTGTGTTCTTTACACTAACCACCTATGGATCAACCAGAGTCATTGCATGTGTGTTCTTTCCACCATCCACCTATGGATCCGCCAGTGTCATTGCATGTGTGCTCTTTTTACCAACAACAACCAGAGTCATTGAAATGTGTGTTCTCTTCTGAGACCGCACATGGATCCACCAGTGTCATTGCATGTGTGTTCTTTTTACTAACAACAACTGGAGTCATTGCATGTGTGTTCTTTTCACATACCACATATGGATCCACTAGTGTTATTGTATGTGTGTTCTTTTCACAATGCACCTATGGATCCACCAGTGTCATTGCATGTGTGCTCTTTTTACTAACAATAACTAGAGTCATTAAAATGTGTGTCCTCTTCAGAGACCACACATGGATCCACCAGTGTTATTGCATGTGTGTTCGTTTTACTAACAACAACCAGAGTCACTGAAATGTGTGTTCTCTTAAGAGACCACATATGGATCCACAAGTGTCATTGCATGTGTGTTCTTTTCACAATCCACCTATGGATCCACCGTGCCATTGCATGTGTGCTCTTTTACTAACAATAACCGTAGTCATTGAAATGTGTGTTCTCTTTAGAGACCACACATGGATCTAGCAAAGGTTATTGCATGTGTGTTCTTATTACTAACAACAACAAGAGTAATTGCATGTGTGTTCTTTTCACATACCACATATGGATCCACCAGTGTCATTGCATGTGTGTTCTTTTACAATCCACCTATGGATCCACCGGTCATTGCATGTGTGTTCGCTTTACTAACAACAACTGAGTCATTCCATGACTGTTCTTTCACATACCACATATTGATCCACCAAAGGTCATTGAAATATGTGTTCTCTTCAGAGACCACACATGGATCCACCAGTGTCATTCCATGTGTGTTGTTTTCACTAACAACAACCAGAGTCATTGCATGTGTGATCTCTTCACATACCACCTATGGATCCACTAGTGTCATTGCATGTGTTCTCTCTTCATAATCCACCTATGGATCCACCAGTGTCATTGCATGTGTTCTTTTTACTAACAACAACCAAAGTCATGTGTGTTCTTTTCACATACCACATATGGATCCACCAGGTCATTGCATGTGTGTTCTTTTACTTACAACAACCAGAGTCATTGCATGTGTGTTCTTTTCACATACCACATATGGATCCACCAAAGGTCATTGCATTTGTTTTCTTTTCACAATCCACCTATGGATCCACCAATGTCATTGCATGTGTGTTTGATATGTCACATCCCAAGATTTTCCAAATCTTGTAATGTGAAAATAAAATAACAAAATAAATTTTGTTGAAAATCAGGTGAAAAGAAACTTTTGTTTCTAAAAGGAGACTTAAAATCCCATCTTGAATAAACTTTGTAAGTTTGAATTCAACAAAAATCCAAATCAAGGGAAATGCATTCCTCAAATGAATGTATCTGGAAATTTGAACATTTGGAAAGAAACCCAAAACCCTAAACCCTAATGGAAGGAAATCATTCTCCAAAGTATCTCCCAATCTATGGATTTGATCCATACCAAAGTTGATCAACAAATAATCACATAGGATCAAGAAAGACCTTAGAGATGGTTTCACTAAGTTTGGAACCATGGACAAAATCTTGTGAATATATTAAGACAAGGAAATTGAATTTCCAAAGCCAATAAAGCCCTTACCAAAGACCATACCCTTTGGTGAACAAATAATCCTAAAAGGATTTATAAAGATAAAACATTTATCAAAGGAAAATAAATTGTTTTGGAAACACTGTTTTAGATCTTTTAATAAAAGACTTTGATTTCAAATGAAAAGATAAGCCAAATTAATTTTGGCTAAACTTTTGAAATAAAATATTTTGTTTTGATACAGTGAGTAAAGGTTTATTTAAATAAAATAAAGGATTTAAATATCCAATTTTATTTAAGTA
Source organism: Avena insularis (assembly GCA_023614405.1). Taxonomy (NCBI): domain Eukaryota; kingdom Viridiplantae; phylum Streptophyta; class Magnoliopsida; order Poales; family Poaceae; genus Avena; species Avena insularis. Next base: position 39,191 of record JAJUPC010000156.1, read on the forward strand.
AAAGCTTTTCCCATTTTAAATGAACACCAAGTATTTTATTACTACTTTGAAATCTTTTATTAAAAGGTTTTGCTTTGATTAAAATGAGAAGGATTATTTAAATAAAATAATAAGGATTTAAATATCCAATTTTATTTAAGTAAAGGCTTTCCCATTTTAATTAAAACACCAAACTTATTTATTTATTTAAATAAGTTTCCAAGTATTCTTTTATTTTTCAAATTAAACCTTCTGGTTTTGTTTTGAAAGTAATTGGATTTCAAATGGAAATTTTATTTAAATAAATCAAACCCTAATAACTAAAGATCCATTTTATTTAAATATTAAATGGATCCTAAAAATAAATAAAATAATATTTCATTTTGAGATTTGGATTATGTTGCTAAAATGTAACCAAATTCAAATGAAAAGTTTGTTGTTTGAATTGATTGAGTGTTGTTTGAAATTGTTTGAATAATTGTTTGAAATTGAAAACAGAAAAGAATTAGAAAAAGAAAAGAGAGCGTAAAAAAAATAAGAAAACATACCCAGCCCATTTTTGGCCCAACAGATTCCAGCCCAAGATTCTCTCCCTCAAGAAATCTTTTTCACCCAGCGACTCCACACACCAATGACAATGACCCACTTCTCTCCTCACTCACTAACGACGACGACCCCACCTCCACTTATTCCCTCCCAACTGCTTTTCTCAGACCGCTTAGACAACCCATCGAGACACCGACTGGTGGACCCAGTTCCCTTCCCCTTTCCCACTGACCAGAGGACCCCACTATTATCGCCATCGCCTTTCAACCCCGCAATGACCAGTTCTCCCCTGCTCGCCGTTGATTGTTCGACTTAATTCACCTTAACGCCGAGCCTTTACTCGCCTTGATCACGCAGATGGAAACGCCTCCTCTCCTCTATAAATCCCTCTGTCACCTCGAAGCACGCCCTAGACGCCTCAATTTCTCCCCGAGCTCCGTCTCGACGACGATGTTCCGTGATGATTCCGCGAAACCAAACCTCCCTCTCATTGACCACGCACGATACCCACACTCATCGGTGCTTCGCGTCTGCGTCTCTCGCTCAGACGCGGTGCCCCTCGCGCCGATGACGCTCCATACCGCCGCTTCGCTCCAACCACGGCGACATTCCCCGTGAGCACGCATTCTCCTAACACCTTCAATGATGCTCCTCGTCATGACCTCGTGCGCACTCTAACCCTGCCTCTCCTTTGCCTTAGGGCGATCTCCAGCCGACGACCGACAAGCTCTAAACGCCACCGTTCCGCTTCTCTCTCCGGGCGGCTTCCATGTAGAATCCGTCCGCCCGCACCCTCTCGACACGCACCTCTGTCGTGTCTTGGCGATCTCGACCGCGTTTTTCGCTTGCCTTGAGTTGATTCACGCCACGCCAACGACGACCACGAGAACCCACGCCAGAAGAACTCCGGCGAACCAATCGCGCGCCTTTGCCTCATTAATCGACGCTGAGAATCACCGCGAACCTCGAGCCCGTGTGCATCTCCCTCTCTCCTCACTGTAGTGTCGCCCGTTTCGACCGACGCTCGCCGCCAACAGCCGCCGCAGCCCTCCTTTAGGTCAAACAAGCAACCGTTAGATGCGATCCTCGACACGATTAGTTCACTTAAACGCCAAGAGGTACGCCACCTAAGCCGCATGATCCACTTTAGATCCAACGCCCACAGCCACGATCCGCCGAACCGGTGCCAATCACAATCACAAGACGCTGGCACTAGATCTCGCTTAAAGAAATTTGAAAACAGATTTATTTGCCATTTTCAAACCCATGTATCTTTTGATCCACACGTCCAAATTTTACAAATTTGATGTCGTTGGAATCAGCAAGACAAGCTCTAGCCAACCCTGCCCTTAGTTTAGCAAATAGTATCTGTTAGCTTGTTTAACTTTGCAGATTCTTTTGTATGCTTGCTCACATTAGAAAAATCATTTAAAATGATATTTAGAACCTTTGCCAATTGGTTTGTTGTGACCTTACTGACCCTAGGAACCAACCCATAGTTTGGAAAATGATTTTGGAAAAGAATAGAATGGATTAATTAGTTTAGTCCATTTCTAGCTAACTAAAACTATTTGTTTTGTTTATGAAAATGCTTTCATAAAGAAAACCTTGAGAAAATGTTTGGACCAAACCCATTGACCAAAGCACCAAGTTTTGCAATAGCCACTCATTTGGTGAACCATATAGACTAAAACCCTCGTAGACATATTTCTTCCCCACATAAAATGACCAACTAGGTGCCTTGTTTTGAAATTGGTTTTTGAGGTGAAACCTTTGCTAACAACTTTGCCACTTTGGTAAATGACCAATTTGGATCTTACAAAGTTTAGAAATCTAATAGAAACCCTTTTGCAAATGACTTTGCCATTTTGGTAAAAGACCAATTTGGAACTTACAAAGTTTAGAAGCCTAGTGAGGACCATCCCTACATTAGAACCAACCTTGCATGCCTATGCATGACTTTTGCCACTTTACAAAATGACCATTAGGTGTACCCAAATGTCTATGACCCACTAGGAACCATTTTTGCAAACAAAGTAAAGCTTGGCATGCTTGCATTCATTTCTTTGACTTTGTTATTTTATGTGTGTTGATTTGCTTGATTGGTAGATTGAGTTTGTGCCTTGCTTGATTTATTGTAGTGACTTGAAGAGTGTGAGTGTTGCAAGGACAAGGAGTGAACTTATACCCTCTACCAAAAAGGCAAGTGATGCTTCATATCTTATGTCCCATTATTTTCACTATGCATTAGTGTTTTGCTAAGGTAAAATCTTGCATGGTTTTTATTTTGCTAAGTATAGACCTTGCTATAGGAAATCTAGTAGATGAATCCTTAGTAGGATTTTCCTAAGTTAAGAATCCTATTACTACCAAAATTAGCCTAGCTAATAGAAAACTTGGGATATATATTCACACTATGAAAAATATTCTAAGTCTGAGGACTTGTGTTTTGTTTAACAAAACAACTAAGTTAATGAATCTCCGGTGGAATGGGACTTGCATGGTGGTTTTGTTGAGTGGTTCACAAGGCCGTGGACTGGCTTGTGTATCTCACTTGTGGATGGCCACCCAGAAACAAAGAGATTTGAGATGTCAAATGTTGAGAAGCTTCAAGTGCAACCACTTGGCATTATGGGCTCGCCATGATCTTAGGATGTGGAACTTAGTCTTTTGGACAAGGTGGTAGTGATTGATAGGTTGGAACGCCCATTTGACTAAGGAAAGGCTATCAAGGATCATTCTTGGGAAACCAAGGCTTGTGGGGAAAGTGCACCACCTCCGCAGAGTGTAAAACCTAAGTATTTAGCCATGTCCTTGGTAAAGGACAATTTGAGCATCAAGACATGGAAGCAATCAAGAATCTCATCATTCCAATTTCTAAATTAAAACTTGTGGGTGAACAAGGGTTGTGTGAAATTCTTAAATCTTTGATGGAGAGATGGCTTGGTATAAGGATCTCAAAATCTTAGATTGGGAAATTGTTTTTGCCAAGTAAATCTTCAGTCTTTCATTGATAGATGCCCTGAGTGGATCTTCAGTCTTTGATTGATAGATGCCTTGGAATTTGTTTTTGCCAAACAAAACTTATTTTCAAAAATGATAGGAAAAAATCTATTTTGAGCAATGCAAGCCTCAACTCCACTTAGCCAAATGCATATAGATGATAGACTCCACTATACTACCAAAGTATCACTTGCCAATACAATTCAAATGTATTGACCCTTGTGGCTGTAACTTATTATGTTGCAGGTTTGATTGTTTTAGTGAAGATTGATTGATTAGGATTACAAAGTCTACAACCAACATCTGCCTGTGGCACTTTGAAGATGAAGGACCCAATGCTTATAGTTATTCCGCTGCAATGTAATGTAATAGCCTAACGAGCTATGTTTGATGTAATAAAATTATGTTATTCCTGGTTATAAAGTTGTATTATGACCTTTGTTTCTCGATATTACATCTGAACTGTGGATGCTAGCTATTGATCCAGGGACTAGCATTGTAAACACAGGGGACTCAATCTTATTAAAGGTTGGGGATCCTACAGAATGGTATCAGAGCATTGTGTTGCCTGTAGGATTTGTAACCCTAGGATTGGACAAAAACCCTTAGACAATAGGAGTTGTCTCATTCCAAAACTTATTTACAAAAACAATCTTGTAAACTCTTTCCTCAATCATTTTTGGTTTCAACCCTACTTCTCTTCTATTTCAACTTAATGGAAAGCCTACCCCATGACCAAGGACTTCATCAACTTCATCAACTCTAATGACTTCAACTTCTTCAACATCTTCAACATGTACACCAAGGACTTCAACTTGGATATCACTAAAGAATACAAGTCTTGAGTAACATTTCACTTGAAGACTAAGGAAAAACAACTTAGAAGGAGCCATCAACATCTTTGAAGTATTTGTGACCAAGAGACAAGAATTCTCCAAGGAAACAAAGATCTCAATCAAGAAGAATAGAAAGATCACAAGTAAACCATGTAGATGGACCACCATATTTTAGTTAAGTCAAACCCACCAACTTATGTGGTGTAACAAAAAAATTATTTTGTTGCCTAAGTATGTGCTTGAAACTGTTGTTTGAGTGGAGTGTTTGTTTGTGATTGCTTGCACATTGCTTGTGTGAATTGTGATGTGTGTGATTAGGATTGATTTCCTTAGAAACCTTTTGCCTATTCTAATCCCCTCCAACCCAAACAGATGACTTCTCCAAGAAACTCCGACATCAAGGATGGTGACAACAACAACAACCAAGAGGTCAACATGAGAGAACTCATAGCAACCCAACACCAGTTGAGCCAAGAGACAACTCAGCTTTTAGCCAATAACAATGGACTAGACCCAGCCATACAAAGGATTTTGAAGCTTCAATCCCAATTGATGCATGGATTGGTTACTCAAATGATCAACATGAGAGAAAACTTTTCCCAAGGAGCTAATGACAACAAGGATGACCAAGATGTTATTTTAGAAGGAACCCAAGTTAGCAATACTTGTGTAGTCAAGGATCATGCAACTAAGGAGCATGAAGATCAATGCCCCAAGAAGAGAGGAAGATCTCCCATTTATGAAGAACATGAACTAGAAGAACTCCTAGCTTTGGAGAGACCCAAGAAGAAGAAGAAGAAATGCCTCAACACTAGCAAGAAGGATATTACACAAGTGCAATGTTTCAAATGCAAAGAGATGGGACATTATGCCAATAAATGCCCAGAAAAGAAGATGGACCAAATAAACAAACAAGAGGCAATGACACCAAAGGAAAAGAAAGATATCAGCCAATTGATATGTTACAATTGCAAGAACCCAGGACACTATGCAAGCAACTGTCCAGAAAAGATGAAGAACAAGTTGATCAAGCCTATGGAGAAACTCAACCTTGGCCCATGAGTCAAGTATGGAAATAAAGACCACTATGCAGAAGTTTTCCCAAGGAAGTTTCATCAAGATTCCAAGCAAACCAAGATGTAGTTTAGTTGGAAAATTTTTAAGGGTGGTAGTACCCTAGTTGTTTTGAACCTGCTTGTAACCCTAGCCTCCCCAAATCTCGGGACGAGATTTCTTTTAAGGGTGAAATTGTCACATCCCAAGATTTTCCAAATCTTGTAATGTGAAAAATAAAATAACAAAATAAATTTTGTTGAAAATCAGGTGAAAAGAAACTTTTGTTTCTAAAAGGAGACTTAAAATCCCATCTTGAACAAACTTTTAAGTAAGTTTGAATTCAACAAAAAAATCCAACTCAAGGGAAATGCAGTCCTCAAATGAATGTATCTAGAAATTTGAACATTTGGAAAGAAACCCAAAACCCTAAACCCTAATGGAAGGAAATCATTCTCCAAAGTATCTCCCAATCTATGGATTTGATCCATACCAAAGTTGATCAACAAATAATCACATAGGATCAAGAAAGACCTTAGAGATGGTTTCACTAAGTTTGGAACCATGGACAAAATCTTGTGAATATATTAAGACAAGGAAATTGAATTTCCAAAGCCAATAAAGCCCTTACCAAAGCCCATACCCTTTGGTGAACAAATAATCCTAAAAGGATTTATAAAGATAAAACATTTATCAAAGGAAAATAAATTGTTTTGGAAACACTGTTTTAGATCTTTTAATAAAAGACTTTGATTTCAAATGAAAAGATAAGCCAAATTAATTTTGGCTAAACTTTTGAAAATAAAATATTTTGTTTTGATAAAGTGAGTAAAGGTTTATTTAAATAAAATAAAGGATTTAAATATCCAATTTTATTTAAGTAAAAGCTTTTCCCATTTTAAATGAACACCAAGTATTTTATTACTACTTTGAAATCTTTTATTAAAAGGTTTTGCTTTGATTAAAATGAGTAAAGGATTATTTAAATAAAATAATAAGGATTTAAATATCCAATTTTATTTAAGTAAAGGCTTTCCCATTTTAATTAAAACACCAAAACTTATTTATTTATTTAAATAAGTTTCCAAGTATTCTTTTATTTTTCAAATTAAACCTTCTGGTTTTGTTTTGAAAGTAATTGGATTTCAAATGGAAATTTTATTTAAATAAATCAAACCCTAATAACTAAAGATCCATTTTATTTAATTATTAAATGGATCTTAAAATAAATAAAAATAATATTTCATTTTGAGATTTGGATTATGTTGCCAAACAGAACCAAATTCAAATGAAAAGTTTGCTGTTTGAATTGATTGAGTGTTGTTTGAAATTGTTTGAATAATTGTTTGGAAATTGAAAACAGAAAAAGAATTAGAAAAAGAAAAAGAGAGCAGACAGAAAAAAATAAGAAAACATACCCAAATTTTTGGCCCAACAAAGATTCCACAAAGATTCTCTCCCCGAAGAAATCTTTTTTCACCCAGCTTGACCCACACAGTCAATGACACGGACCCACTTCTCCCTCTCCTCACTACCGACGAGACGACCCCACCTCCACTTATTCCTCCCGAACTGCTTTTTCTCAGACTGCTAGACAACCCATCGAGACACCGACCGGTGGACCCTGCCTTCCCTTTCCCATCGACCGTAGGACCCCACTATTATCGCCATCGCTTCAACCCCGCATACCAGTTCTCCCCTGCTCGCCGCTGATTGTTCGACTTAATTCACCTTAACGCCGAGCCTTTACTCGCCTTTGATCACGCAGATGGAAATGCCCTCTCCTCTATAAATCCTCTGTCACCTCGAGGCACGCCTAGACGCCTCAATTTCTCCCGAGCCACCTCGTCCGACGATGTTCCGTGATGATTCCGGCGAAACCAAACCTCCCTTGCCTCATTGACCACGCACGATACTCCACACTCATCGGTGCTTCGTCTGCGTCTCCGCTCAGACGCTGGTGCCTCAAACTCGCCGACGACGACTGCAGCGCCCGTCTGCTCCAACTACGGCGACATTCCTGAGCATGCACCTCCCAGACTCTCAATGATGCTCCTCGTCGCGACCTCGTGCGCACTCTAACCCCGCCTCTCCTTTGCCTTAGGGCGATCTCCGACGATTCGACAAGCTCTAAACGCCACCGTGTTCTGCTTCTCTCCGCGAAGCCTATGTAGAATCCGTTCGCCCGCACCCTCTCGATCACGCACACACCTCTGCTGTGTCTTGGCGATCTCGACCGCGTTTTCGTTTGCCTTGAGTTGATTCACAGCAACGCCAACGACGACCACCCAAGAACCCCGCCGCTCGCAGCAACTCCGGCGAGGACTCGCGACTGAACCAGTGCGCCCCTTGCCTCGTCAATCGCACGTTGAGCATCACCGCAACCTCGAGCCCGGTGAGCATCTCCCTCTCCTCACCCCTAGTGTCGCCTGTCGCCGACCGATCGCTCCGCCGCCAACAGCCGCCGCAGCGCCGCTCCTTTTAGGTCAAACAAGCAGCGACCGTTAGATGCAGATCCCTCGGACACGATTAGTTCACTTAAACGCCGAAGAGGTACGCTACCTAAGCCGCACGATCCACTTTAGATCCAACGCTCCACAGCCACGATCCGCCGAACCGGTACTGCCAATCACACAAGAACGCTGTGGCACTAGATCTGTTTAAAAGAAATTTGAAAACAGATTTATTTGCCATTTTCAAACCCATGTATCTTTTGATCCACACGTCCAAATTTTACAAATTTGATGTCGTTGGAATCAGCAAGACAAGCTCTAGCCAACCCTGCCCTTAGTTTAGCAAATAGTATCTGTTAGCTTGTTTAACTTTGCAGATTCTTTTGTATGCTTGCTAACATTAGAAAAATCATTTAAAAATGATATTTAGAACCTTTGCCAATTGGTTTGTTGTGACCTTACTGACCCTAGGAACCAACCCATAGTTTGGAAAATGATTTTGGAAAAGAATAGAATGGATTAATTAGTTTAGTCCATTTCTAGCTAACTAAAACTATTTGTTTTGTTTATGAAAATGCTTTCATAAAGAAAACCTTGAGAAAATGTTTGGACCAAACCTATCGACCAAAAGCACCAAGTTTTGCAATAGCAACTCATTTGGTGAACCCTATAGACTAAAACCCTAGTAGACATATTTCTTCACCACATAAAATGACCAAATAGGTGCCTTGTTTTGAAATTGGTTTTTGAGGTGAAACCTTTTGCTAACAACTTTGCCACTTTGGTAAATGACCAATTTGGATCTTACAAAGTTTAGAAATCTAATAGAAACCCTTTTGCAAATGACTTTGCCATTTTGGTAAAAGACCAATTTGGAACTTACAAAGTTTAGAAGCCTAGTGAGGACCATCCCTACATTAGAACCAACCTTTGCATGCCTATGCATGACTTTGCCACTTTACAAAAATGACCATTAGGTGTACCCAAATGTCAATGACCCACTAGGAACCATTTTTGCAAACAAAGCAAAGCTTGGCATGCTTGCATGCATTTCTTTGACTTTGTTATTTTATGTGTGTTGATTTGCTTGATTGGTAGATTGAGTTTGTGCCTTGCTTGATTTATTGTAGTGACTTGAAGAGTGTGAGTGTTGCAAGGACAAGGAGTGAACTTATACCTCTACCAAAAGGCAAGTGATGCTTCATATCTTATGTCCCATTATTTTCACTATGCATTAGTGTTTTTGCTAAGGTAAAATCTTGCATGGTTTTTATTTTGCTAAGTATAGACCTTGCTATAGGAAATCTAGTAGATGAATCCTTAGTAGGATTTTCCTAAGTTAAGAATCCTATTACTACCAAGCTTAGCCTAGCTAATAGAAAACTTGGGTGGGATATATATTCACACTATGACAATTTTGTTAGTCTGTTGATTTGTGTTTTGTTTAACAAAACAACTAAGTTAATGAATCTCCTGGGTGGAATGGGACTTGCATGGTGGTTTTTGTTGAGTGGTTCACAAGGCCAGGGACTGGCTTGTGTATCTCACTTGTGGATGGCCACCCAGGAAACAAAGAGATTTGAGATGTCAAATGCTGAGAAGCTTCAAGTGCAACCACTTGGCATTATGGGCTCTGCCATGATCTTAGGATGCTGGAACTTAGTCTTTTGGACAAGGGTGGTAGTGATTGATAGGTTGGAACGTCCATTTGACTAAGGAAAGGCTATCAAGGATCATTCTTGGGAAACCAAGGCTTGTGGGAAAGTGCACCACCTCTGCAGAGTGTAAAACCTAAGTACTTAGCCATGTCCCCGGTAAAGGAAAATTAGAGCATCAAGACATGGAAGCAATCAAGAATCTCATCATTCCAATTTCTAAATTAAAACTTGTGGGTGAACAAGGGTTGTGTGAAATTCTTAAATCTTTGATGGAGAGATGGCTTGGTATAAGGATCTCAAAATCTTAGATTGGGAAATTGTTTTTGCCAAGTAAATCTTCAGTCTTTGATTGATAGATGCCCTGAGTGGATCTTCAGTCTTTGATTGATAGATGCCTTGGAATTTGTTTTTGCCAAACAAAACTTATTTTCAAAAATGATAGGAAAAAATCTATTTTGAGCAATGCAAGCCTCAACTCCACTTAGCCAAATGCATATAGATGATAGACTCCACTATACTACCAAAGTATCACTTGCCAATACAATTCAAATGTATTGACCCTTGTGGCTGTAACTTATTATGTTGCAGGTTTGATTGTTTTAGTGAAGATTGATTGATTAGGATTACAAAGTCTACAACCAACATCTGCCTGTGGCACTTTGAAGATGAAGGACCCAATGCTTATAGTTATTCCGCTGCAATGTAATGTAATAGCCTAACGAGCTATGTTTGATGTAATAAAATTATGTTATTCCTGGTTATAAAGTTGTATTATGACCTTTGTTTCTCGATATTACATCTGAACTGTGGATGCTAGCTATTGATCCAGGGACTAGCATTGTAAACACAGGGGACTCAATCTTATTAAAGGTTGGGGATCCTACATATTACTAACAACAACCACAGTCATTGCATGTGTGTTCTCTTCGGAGACCACACATGGATCCACCAGTGTCATTGCATGTGTGTTCTTTTTACTAACAACAACAAGAGTCATTGAAATCTGTGTTCTTTTCACATACCACATATGGATCCACCAGTGTCATTGCATGTGTGTTCTTTTCACAATCCAACTATGGATCCAACAGTGTCATTGCATGTGTGTGCTCTTTTTACTAACAACAACCAGAGTCATTGAAATGTGTGTTCTCTTCAGAGACCACACATGGATCCACCAGTGTCATTGCATGTGTGTTCTTTTTACTAACAACAACCAGAGTCATTGCATGTGTGTTCTTTTCACATACCACATATGGATCCACCAGTGTTATTGTATGTGTGTTCTTTTCACAATGCACCTATGGATCCACCAGTGTCATTGCATGTGTGCTCTTTTTACTAACAACAACAAGAGTCATTAAAATGTGTGTCCTCCTCAGAGACCACACATGGATCCACCAGTGTCATTGCATGTGTGTTCTTTTTACTAACAACAACCAGAGTCATTGAAATTTGTGTTCTCTTCAGAGACAACATATGGATCCACCAGTGTCATTGCATGTGTGTTCTTTTCATAATCCACCTATGGATCCACCAGTTTCATTGCATGTGTGCTCTTTTTACTAACAATAACCAGAGTCATTGAAATGTGTGTTCTCTTCAGATACCACACATGGATCCACCAGTGTCATTGCATGTGTGTTCTTTTTACTAACAACAATGACAGTCATTGAAATGTGTGTTCTCTTTAGAGACCACACATGGATCTAGCAGTGTTATTGCATGTGTGTTCTTATTACTAACAACAACCAGAGTCATTGCATGTGTGTTGTTTTCACATACCACATATGGATCCACCAGTGTCATTGCATGTGTGTTCTTTTCACAATCCACCTATGGATCCACCAGTGGCATTGCATGTGTGTTCGTTTTACTAACAACAACTAGAGTCATTTCATGACTATTCTTTTCACATACCACATATTGATCCACAAGTGTCATTGAAATATGTGTTCTCTTCAAAGACTACACATGGATCCACCAGTGTCATTACATGTGTGTTCTTTTTACTAATAACAACTGGAGTCATTCCATGTGTGTTCTATTCACATACAACATATAGATCCACCAGTGTCATTTCATGTGTGCTCTTTTCACAATCCACCTATGGATCCACCAGTGTCATTGCATGTGTGTTCTTTTTACTAACAACAACCAGAGTCATTGCATGTGTTTTCTTTTCACATACCACATATGGATCCACCAGTGTCATTGCATGTGTGTTCTTTTCACAATCCACCTATGGATCCACCAGTGTCATTGCATGTGTGCTCTTTTTACTAACAACAACCAGAGGCATTGCATGTGTGTTCTCTTCGGAGACCACACATGGATCCACCAGTGTCATTGCATGGGTGTTCTTTTTACTAACAACAACCAGAGTCATTGAGATGTGTGTTCTTTTCACATACCACATACGGATCCACCAGTGTCATTGCATGTGTGTTCTTTTCACAATCCACCTATGGATCCACCAGTGTCATTGCATGTGTGTGCTCCTTTTACTAACAACAACCAGAGTCATGGAAATGTGTGTTCTCTTCAGAGACCACACATGGATCCACTAGTTAAATTGCATGTGTGTTCTTTTTACTAACAACAACCAGAGTCATTGCATGTGTGTTCTTTTCACATACCACTTATGGATCCACCAGTGTTATTGTATGTGTGTTCTTTTCACAATGCACCTATGGATCCACCAGTGTCATTACATGTGTGCTCTTTTTACTAACAACAACCAGAGTCATTAAAATGTGTGTCCTCTTCAGAGACCACACATGGATCCACCAGTGTCATTGCATGTGTGTTCTTTTTACTAACAACAACCAGAGTCATTGAAATGTGTGTTCTCTTCAGAGACCACATATGGATCCACCAGTGTCATTGCATGTGTGTTCTTTAAACAGTCCACCTATGGATCCAATAGTGTCATTGCATGTGTGCTCTTTTTACTAAAAATAACCAGAGTCATTGAAATGTGGGATCTCTTCAGAGACCACACATGGATCCACCAGTGTCATTGCATGTGTGTTCTTTTTACTAACAACAACCAGAGTCATTGAAATGTGTGTTCTCTTTAGAGACCACACATGGATCCAGCAGTGTTATTGCATGTGTGTTCTTATTACTAACAACAACCAGAGTCATTGCATGTGTGTTCTTTTCACATACCACATATGGATCCACCAGTGTCATTGCATGTGTGTTCTTTTCACAATCCACCTATGGATCCACCAGTATCATTGCATGTGTGTTCTTTTTACTAACAACAACTGGAGTCATTTCATGACTGTTCTTTTGACATACCACATATTGATCCACTAGTGTCATTGAAATGTGTGTTCTCTTCAGAGACCACACATGGATCCACCAGTGTCATTACATGTGTGTTCTTTTTACTAATAACAACTAGAGTCATTGCATGTGTGTTCTTTTCACATACCACATATGGATCCAACAGTTTCATTGCATGTGTGCTCTTTTCACAATCCACCTATGGATCCACTAGTGTCATTGCATGTGTGTTCTTTTTACTAACAACAACCAGAGTCATTGCATGTGTGTTCTTTTCACATACCACATATGGATCCACCAATGTCATTGCATGTGTGTTCTTTTCAAAATCCACCTATGGATCCACCAGTGTCATTGCATGTGTGTTCTTTTTACTAACAACAACTGGAGTTATTTCATGCCTGTTCTTTTCACATACCACATATGGATCCATTAGTGTCATTGAAATGTGTGTTCTCTTCAAAGACCACACATGGATCCACCAGTGTCATTACATGTGTGTTCTGTTTACTAACAACAACTGGAGTCATTGCATGTGTGTTCTCTTCAGATACCACATATAGATCCACCAGTGTCATTGCAGGTGTGCTCTTTTCACAATCCACCTATGGATCCACGAGTGTCATTGCATGTGTGTTCTTTTCACTAACAACAACAAGAGTCATTGCATGTGTGTTTTTTCACATACCACATATGGATCCACCAGGTCCATTGCATGTGTGTTCTTTTCACAATCCACCTATGGATCCACTAGTGTCATTGCATGTGTGTTCTTTTTACTAACAACAACCAGAGTCATTGCATGTGTGTTCTTTTCACATACCACATATGGATCCACCAGTGTTATTGTATGTGTGTTCTTTTCACAATGCACCTATGGATCCACCAGTGTCATTGCATGTGTGCTCTTTTTACTAACAACAACCAGAGTCATTAAAATGTGTGTTCTCTTCAGTGACCACACATGGATCCACCAGTGTCATTGCATGTGTGTTATTTTACTAACAACATCTAGAGTCATTGAAATGTGTGTTCTCTTCAGAGACCACATATGGATCCACCAGTGTCATTGCATGTGTGTTCTTTTCACAATCCACCTATGGATCCAATAGTGTCATTGCATGTGTGCTCTATTTACTAACAATAACCAGAGTCATTGAAATGTGTGATCTCTTCAGAGACCACACATGGATCCACCAGTGTCATTGCATGTGTGTTCTTTTTACTAACAACAACCAGAGTCATTGAAATGTGTGTTCTCTTTAGAGACCACACATGGATCCAGCAGTGTTATTGCATGTGTGTTCTTATTACTGCAACAACCAGAGTCATTTCATGTGTGTTCTTTTCACATACCACATATGGATCCACCAGTGTCATTGCCTGTGTGTTCTTTTCACAATCCACCTATGGATCCACCATAATCATTGCATGTGTGTTCTTTTCACTAACAACAGCTGGAGTCATTTCATGACTGTTCTTTTCACATACCACATATTGATCCACTAGTGTGATTGAAATGTGTGTTCTCTTTGAGAGACCACACATGGATCCACCAGTGTCATTACATGTGTGTTCTTTTTACAAATAACAACTGGAGTCATTGCATGTGTGTTCTTTTCACATACCACATATGGATCCACCAGTTTCATTGCATGTGTGCTCTTTTCACAATCCACCTATGGATCCACCAGTGTCATTGCATGTGTGTTCTTTTCACAATCCACCTATGGATCCAATAGTGTCATTGCATGTGTGCTCTTTTTACTAACAATAACCAGAGTCATTGAAATGTGTGATCTCTTCAGAGACCACACATGGATCCACCAGTGTCATTGCATGTGTGTTCTTTTTACTAACAACAACCAGAGTCATTGAAATGTGTGTTCTCTTTAGAGACCACACATGGATCCAGCAGTGTTATTGCATGTGTGTTCTTATTACTAACAACAACCAGAGTCGTTGCATGTGTTTTCTTTTCACATACCACATATGGATCCACCAGTGTCATTGCATGTGTGTTCTTTTCACAATCCACCTATGGATCCACCATAATCATTGCATGTGTGTTTTTTTTACTAACAACTGAGTCATTTCATGACTGTTCTTTTCACATACCACATATTGATACACTAGGGTCATTGAAACGTGTGTTCTCTTCAGAGACCACACATGGATCCACCAGTGTCATTACATGTGTGTTCTTTTTACTAATAACAACTGGAGTCATTGCATGTGTGTTCTTTTCACATACCACATATGGATCCACCAGTTTCATTGCATGTGTGCTCTTTTCACCATCCACCTATGGATCCACCAGTGTCATTGCATGTGTGTTCTTTTTACTAACAACAACCAGAGTCATT
This sequence comes from Avena insularis, assembly GCA_023614405.1. NCBI lineage: Eukaryota > Viridiplantae > Streptophyta > Magnoliopsida > Poales > Poaceae > Avena > Avena insularis. Next base: position 54,379 of record JAJUPC010000156.1, read on the forward strand.
GCATGTGTGTTCTTTTCACATACCACATATGGATCCACCAGTTTCATTGCATGTGTGCTCTTTTCACAATCCACCTATGGATCCAAAAGTGTCATTGCATGTGTGTTCTTTTTACTAACAACAACTTGAGTCTTTGCATGTGTGTTCTTTTCACATACCACATATGGATCCACCAGTGTCATTGCATGTGTGTTCTTTTCACAATCCACCTATGGATCCACCAGTATCATTGCATGTGTGCTCTTTTTACTAACAACAACCAGAGTCATGGCATGTGTGTTCTCTTCAGAGACCACACATGGATCCACCAGTGTCATTGCATGTGTGCTCTTTTTACTAACAACAACCAGAGTCATTAAAATGTGTGTCCTCTTCAGTGACCACACATGGATCCACCAGTGTCATTGCATGTGTGTTATTTTTACTAACAACAGCTAGAGTCATTGAAATGTGTGTTCTCTTCAAAGACCACATATGGATCCACCAGTGTCATTGCATGTGTGTTCTTTTCACAATCCACCTATGGATCCAATAGTGTCATTGCATGTGTGCTCTTTTTACTAACAACAACCAAAGTCATTAAAATGTGTGTCCTCTTCAGTGACCACACATGGATCCACCAGTGTCATTGCATGTGTGTTATTTTTACTAACAACAGCTAGAGTCATTGAAATGTGTGTTCTCTTCAGAGACCACATATGGATCCACCAGTGTAATTGCATGTGTGTTCTTTTCACAATCCACCTATGGATCCAATAGTGTCATTGCATGTGTGCTCTTTTTACTAACAATAACCAGAGTCATTGAAATGTGTGATCACTTCAGAGACCACACATGGATCCACCAGTGTAATTGCATGTGTGTTCTTTTTACTAACAACAACCAGAGTCATTGAAATGTGTGTTCTTTTCACATACCACATATGGATCCACCAATGTCATTGCATGTGTGTTCTTTTCAAAATCCACCTATGGATCCACCAGTGTCATTGCATGTGTGTTCTTTTTACTAACAACAACTGGAGTTATTTCATGCCTGTTCTTTTCACATACCACATATGGATCCATTAGTGTCATTGAAATGTGTGTTCTCTTCAAAGACCACACATGGATCCACCAGTGTCATTACATGTGTGTTCTGTTTACTAACAACAACTGGAGTCATTGCATGTGTGTTCTCTTCAGATACCACATATAGATCCACCAGTGTCATTGCAGGTGTGCTCTTTTCACAATCCACCTATGGATCCACGAGTGTCATTGCATGTGTGTTCTTTTCACTAACAACAACAAGAGTCATTGCATGTGTGTTTTTTCACATACCACATATGGATCCACCAGGTCCATTGCATGTGTGTTCTTTTCACAATCCACCTATGGATCCACTAGTGTCATTGCATGTGTGTTCTTTTTACTAACAACAACCAGAGTCATTGCATGTGTGTTCTTTTCACATACCACATATGGATCCACCAGTGTTATTGTATGTGTGTTCTTTTCACAATGCACCTATGGATCCACCAGTGTCATTGCATGTGTGCTCTTTTTACTAACAACAACCAGAGTCATTAAAATGTGTGTTCTTTTCAGTGACCACACATGGATCCACCAGTGTCATTGCATGTGTGTTATTTTTACTAACAACATCTAGAGTCATTGAAATGTGTGTTCTCTTTAGAGACCACATATGGATCCACCAGTGTCATTGCATGTGTGTTCTTTTCACAATCCACCTATGGATCCAATAGTGTCATTGCATGTGTGCTCTATTTACTAACAATAACCAGAGTCATTGAAATGTGTGATCTCTTCAGAGACCACACATGGATCCACCAGTGTCATTGCATGTGTGTTCTTTTTACTAACAACAACCAGAGTCATTGAAATGTGTGTTCTCTTTAGAGACCACACATGGATCCAGCAGTGTTATTGCATGTGTGTTCTTATTACTGCAACAACCAGAGTCATTTCATGTGTGTTCTTTTCACATACCACATATGGATCCACCAGTGTCATTGCCTGTGTGTTCTTTTCACAATCCACCTATGGATCCACCATAATCATTGCATGTGTGTTCTTTTCACTAACAACAGCTGGAGTCATTTCATGACTGTTCTTTTCACATACCACATATTGATCCACTAGTGTGATTGAAATGTGTGTTCTCTTTGAGAGACCACACATGGATCCACCAGTGTCATTACATGTGTGTTCTTTTTACAAATAACAACTGGAGTCATTGCATGTGTGTTCTTTTCACATACCACATATGGATCCACCAGTTTCATTGCATGTGTGCTCTTTTCACAATCCACCTATGGATCCACCAGTGTCATTGCATGTGTGTTCTTTTCACAATCCACCTATGGATCCAATAGTGTCATTGCATGTGTGCTCTTTTTACTAACAATAACCTAAGTCATTGAAATGTGTGATCTCTTCAGAGACCACACATGGATCCACCAGTGTCATTGCATGTGTGTTCTTTTTACTAACAACAACCAGAGTCATTGAAATGTGTGTTCTCTTTAGAGACCACACATGGATCCAGCAGTGTTATTGCATGTGTGTTCTTATTACTAACAACAACCAGAGTCGTTGCATGTGTGTTCTTTTCACATACCACATATGGATCCACCAGTGTCATTGCATGTGTGTTCTTTTCACAATCCACCTATGGATCCACCATAATCATTGCATGTGTGTTCTTTTTACTAACAACAACTGGAGTCATTTCATGACTGTTCTTTTCACATACCACATATTGATACACTAGGGTCATTGAAACGTGTGTTCTCTTCAGAGACCACACATGGATCCACCAGTGTCATTACATGTGTGTTCTTTTTACTAATAACAACTGGAGTCATTGCATGTGTGTTCTTTTCACATACCACATATGGATCCACCAGTTTCATTGCATGTGTGCTCTTTTCACCATCCACCTATGGATCCACCAGTGTCATTGCATGTGTGTTCTTTTTACTAACAACAACCAGAGTCATTGCATGTGTGTTCTTTTCACATACCACATATGGATCCACCGTTTCATTGCATGTGTGCTCTTTCACAATCCACCTATGGATCCACCAGTGTCATTGCATGTGTGTTCTTTTTACTAACAACAACCAGAGTCATTGCATGTGTGTTCTTTTCACATACCACATATGGATCCACCAGTGTCATTGCATGTGTGTTCTTTTCACAATCCACCTATGGATCCACCAGTATCATTGCATGTGTGCTCTTTTTACTAACAACAACCAGAGTCATGGCATGTGTGTTCTAGTCAGAGTACACACATGGATCCAACAGTCATTGCATGTGTGCTCTTTTACTAACAACAACCAGAGTCATTAAATGTGTGTCCTCTTCAGTGACCACACATGGATCCACCAGTGTCATTGCATGTGTGTTATTTTTACTAACAACAGCTAGAGTCATTGAAATGTGTGTTCTCTTCAAAGACCACATATGGATCCACCAGTGTCATTGCATGTGTGTTCTTTTCACAATCCACCTATGGATCCAATAGTGTCATTGCATGTGTGCTCTTTTTACTAACAACAACCAGAGTCATTAAAATGTGTGTCCTCTTCAGTGACCACACATGGATCCACCAGTGTCATTGCATGTGTGTTATTTTTACTAACAACAGCTAGAGTCATTGAAATGTGTGTTCTCTTCAGAGACCACATATCGATCCACCAAAGGTAATTGCATGTGTGTTCTTTTCACAATCCACCTATGGATCCAATAGTGTCATTGCATGTGTGCTCTTTTACTAACAATAACCAGAGTCATTGAAATGTGTGATCACTTCAGAGAGACCACATGGATCCACCAAAGGTCATTGCATGTGTGTACTTTTTACTAACAACAACCAGAGACATTGAAATGTGTGTTCTCTTGAGAGACCACACATGGATCCAGCAGTGTTATTGCTTGTGTGTTCTTATTACTGAAACAACCAGAGTCATTGCATGTGTGTTCTTTTCACATACCACATATGGATCCACCAGTCATTGCCTGTGTGTTCTTTTCACAATCCACCTATGGATCCACCATAATCATTGCATGTGTGTTCTTTTCACTAACAACAGCTGGAGTCATTTCATGACTGTTCTTTTCACATACCACATATTGATCCACTAGTGTGATTGAAATGTGTTCTCTTCAGAGACCACACATGGATCCACCAGTCATTACATGTGTGTTCTTTTACAAATAACAACCGAGTCATTGCATGTGTGTTCTTTTCACATACCAGATATGGATCCACCAGTTTCATTGCATGTGTGCTCTTTTCACAATCCACCTATGGATCCACCATGTAAATTGCATTTGTGCTCTTTTCACAATCCACCTATGGATCCAATAGTGTCATTGCATGTGTGCTCTTTTTACTAACAATAACCAGAGTCATTGAAATGTGTGATCTCTTCAGAGACCACACATGGATCCACCAGTGTCATTGCATGTGTGTTCTTTTTACTAACAACAACCAGAGTCATTGAAATGTGTGTTCTCTTTAGAGACCACACATGGATCCAGCAGGTTATTGCATGTGTGTTCTTATTACTAACAACAACCAGAGTCGTTGCATGCGTGTTCTTTTCACATACCACATATGGATCCACCAGTGTCATTGCATGTGTGTTCTTTTCACAATCCACCTATGGATCCACCATAATCATTGCATGTGTGTTCTTTTTACTAACAACAACTGGAGTCATTTCATGACTGTTCTTTTCACATACCACATATTGATCCACTAGGGTCATTGAAATGTTTGTTCTCTTCAGAGACCACACATGGATCCACCAGTGTCATTACATGTGTGTTCTTTTTACTAATAACAACTGGAGTCATTGCATGTGTGTTCTTTTCACAATCCACCTATGGATACACCAGTGTCATTGCATGTGTGTTCTTTTTACTAACAACAACTGGAGTTATTTCATGCCTGTTCTTTTCACATACCACATATGGATCCACCAGTGTCATTGAAATGTGTGTTCTCTTCAGAGACCACACATGGATCCACCAGTGTCATTACATGTGTGTTCTGTTTACTAACAACAACTGGAGTCATTGCATGTGTGTTCTTTTCAGATACCACATATAGATCCACCAGTGTCATTGCAGGTGTGCTCTTTTCACAATCCACCTATGGATCCACGAGTGTCATTGCATGTGTGTTCTTTTTACTAACAACAACAAGAGTCATTGCATGTGTGTTTTTTCACATACCACATATGGATCCACCAGTGTCATTGCATGTGTGTTCTTTTCACAATCCACCTATGGATCCACTAGTGTCATTGCATGTGTGTTCCTTTTACTAACAACAACCAGAGTCATTGCATGTGTGTTCTTTTCACATACCACATATGGGTCCACCAGTGTTATTGTATTGTGTTCTTTTCACAATCCACCTATGGATCCACCATAATCATTGCATGTGTGTTCTTTTTACTAACAACAACTGGAGTCATTTCATGACTGTTCTTTTCACATACGACATATTGATCCACTAGGGTCATTGAAATGTGTGTTCTCTTCAGAGACCACACATGGATCCACCAGTGTCATTACATGTGTGTTCTTTTCACATACCACATATGGATCCACCAGTGTTATTGTATGTGTGTTCTTTTCACAATGCACCTATGGATCCACCAGTGTCATTGCATGTGTGCTCTTTTTACTAACAACAACCAGAGTCATTAAAATGTGTGTTCTCTTCAGTGACCACACATGGATCCACCAGTGTCATTGCATGTGTGTTATTTTTACTAACAACATCTAGAGTCATTGAAATGTGTGTTCTCTTCAGAGACCACATATGGATCCACCAGTGTCATTGCATGTGTGTTCTTTTCACAATCCACCTATGGATCCAATAGTGTCATTGCATGTGTGCTCTATTTACTAACAATAACCAGAGTCATTGAAATGTGTGATCTCTTCAGAGACCACACATGGATCCACCAGTGTCATTGCATGTGTGTTCTTTTTACTAACAACAACCAGAGTCATTGAAATGTGTGTTCTCTTTAGAGACCACACATGGATCCAGCAGTGTTATTGCATGTGTGTTCTTATTACTGCAACAACCAGAGTCATTGCATGTGTGTTCTTTTCACATACCACATATGGATCCACCAGTGTCATTGCATGTGTGTTCTTTTCACAATCCACCTATGGATCCACCATAATCATTGCATGTGTGTTCTTTTTACTAACAACAGCTGGAGTCATTTCATGACTGTTCTTTTCACATACCACATATTGATCCACTAGTGTGATTGAAATGTGTGTTCTCTTTGAGAGACCACACATGGATCCACCAGTGTCATTACATGTGTGTTCTTTTTACAAATAACAACTGGAGTCATTGCATGTGTGTTCTTTTCACATACCACATATGGATCCACCAGTTTCATTGCATGTGTGCTCTTTTCACAATCCACCTATGGATCCACCAGTGTCATTGCATATGTGTTCTTTTCACAATCCACCTATGGATCCAATAGTGTCATTGCATGTGTGCTCTTTTTACTAACAATAACCAGAGTCATTGAAATGTGTGATCTCTTCAGAGACCACACATGGATCCACCAAAGGTCATTGCATGTGTGTTCTTTTACTAACAACAACCAGAGTCATTGAAATGTGTTCTCTTTAGAGACCACACATGGATCCAAAGCAGTTATTGCATGTGTGTTCTTATTACTAACAACAACCAGAGTAGTTGCATGTGTGTTCTTTTCACATACCACATATGGATCCACCAGTGTCATTGCATGTGTGTTCTTTTCACAATCCACCTATGGATCCACCATAATCATTGCATGTGTGTTCTTTTTACTAACAACAACTGGAGTCATTTCATGACTGTTCTTTTCACATACCACATATTGATACACTAGGGTCATTGAAATGTGTGTTCTCTTCAGAGACCACACATGGATCCACCAGTGTCATTACATGTGTGTTCTTTTTACTAATAACAACTGGAGTCATTGCATGTGTGTTCTTTTCACATACCACATATGGATCCACCAGTTTCATTGCATGTGTGCTCTTTTCACCATCCACCTATGGATCCACCAGTGTCATTGCATGTGTGTTCTTTTTACTAACAACAACCAGAGTCATTGCATGTGTGTTCTTTTCACATACCACATATGGATCCACCAGTTTCATTGCATGTGTGCTCTTTTCACAATCCACCTATGGATCCACCAGTGTCATTGCATGTGTGTTCTTTTTACTAACAACAACCAGAGTCATTGCATGTGTGTTCTTTTCACATACCACATATGGATCCACCAGTGTCATTGCATGTGTGTTCTTTTCACAATCCACCTATGGATCCACCAGAGTCATTGCATGTGTGCTCTTTTACTAACAACAACCAAAGTCATGGCATGTGTGTCTCTTCAGACCACACATGGATCCACCAGTGTCATTGCATGTGTGCTCTTTTACTAACAACAACCAGAGTCATTAAAATGTGTGTCCTCTTTAGTGACCACACATGGATCCACCAAATGTCATTGCATGTGTGTTATTTTTACTAACAAGCTAGAGTCATTGAAATGTGTGTTCTCTTCAGACCACATATGGATCCACCAGTGTCATTGCATGTGTGTTCTTTTCACAATCCACCTATGGATCCAATAGTGTCATTGCATGTGTGCTCTTTTTACTAACAATAACCAGAGTCATTGAAATGTGTGATCACTTCAGAGACCACACATGGATCCACCAGTGTCATTGCATGTGTGTTCTTTTTACTAACAACAACCAGAGTCATTGAAATGTGTGTTCTTTAGAGACCACACATGGATCCAGCAGTGTTATTGCATGTGTGTTCTTATTATCAAACAACCAGAGTCATTGCATGTGTGTTCTTCTCACATACCACATATGGATCCACCAGTGTCATTGCATGTGTGTTCTTTTCACAATCCACCTATGGATCCACCATAATCATTGCATGTGTGTTCTTTTTACTAACAACAGCTGGAGTCATTTCATGACTGTTCTTTTCACATACCACATATTGATCCACTAGTGTCATTGAAATGTGTGTTCTCTTCAGAGACCACACATGGATCCACCAGTGTCATTACATGTGTGTTCTTTTTACAAATAACAACTGGAGTCATTGCATGTGTGTTCTTTTCACATACCACATATGGATCCACCAGTTTCATTGCATGTGTGCTCTTTTCACAATCCACCTATGGATCCACCAGTGTGATTGCATGTGTGTTCTTTTCACAATCCACCTATGGATCCAATAGTGTCATTGCATGTGTGCTCTTTTTACTAACAATAACCAGAGTCATCGAAATGTGTGATCTCTTCAGAGACCACACATGGATCCACCAGTGTCATTGCATGTGTGTTCTTTTTACTAACAACAACCAGAGTCATTGAAATGTGTGTTCTCTTTAGAGACCACACATGGATCCAGCAGTGTTATTGCATGTGTGTTCTTATTACTAACAACAACCAGAGTCGTTGCATGTGTGTTCTTTTCACATACCACATATGGATCCACCAGTGTCATTGCATGTGTGTTCTTTTCACAATCCACCTATGGATCCACCATAATCATTGCATGTGTGTTCTTTTTACTAACAACAGCTGGAGTCATTTCATGACTGTTCTTTTCACATACCACATATTGATCCACTAGTGTGATTGAAATGTGTGTTCTCTTTGAGAGACCACACATGGATCCACCAGTGTCATTACATGTGTGTTCTTTTTACAAATAACAACTGGAGTCATTGCATGTGTGTTCTTTTCACATACCACATATGGATCCACCAGTTTCATTGCATGTGTGCTCTTTTCACAATCCACCTATGGATCCACCAGTGTCATTGCATATGTGTTCTTTTCACAATCCACCTATGGATCCAATAGTGTCATTGCATGTGTGCTCTTTTTACTAACAATAACCAGAGTCATTGAAATGTGTGATCTCTTCAGAGACCACACATGGATCCACCAGTGTCATTGCATGTGTGTTCTTTTTACTAACAACAACCAGAGTCATTGAAATGTGTGTTCTCTTTAGAGACCACACATGGATCCAGCAGTGTTATTGCATGTGTGTTCTTATTACTAACAACAACCAGAGTTGTTGCATGTGTGTTCTTTTCACATACCACATATGGATCCACCAGTGTCATTGCATGTGTGTTCTTTTCACAATCCACCTATGGATCCACCATAATCATTGCATGTGTGTTCTTTTTACTAACAACAACTGGAGTCATTTCATGACTGTTCTTTTCACATACCACATATTGATACACTAGGGTCATTGAAATGTGTGTTCTCTTCAGAGACCACACATGGATCCACCAGTGTCATTACATGTGTGTTATTTTTACTAATAACAACTGGAGTCATTGCATGTGTGTTCTTTTCACATACCACATATGGATCCACCAGTTTCATTGCATGTGTGCTCTTTTCACCATCCACCTATGGATCCACAAGTGTCATTGCATGTGTGTTCTTTTTACTAACAACAACCAGAGTCATTGCATGTGTGTTCTTTTCACATACCACATATGGATCCACCAGTTTCATTGCATGTGTGCTCTTTTCACAATCCACCTATGGATCCACCAGTGTCATTGCATGTGTGTTCTTTTTACTAACAACAACCAGAGTCATTGCATGTGTGTTCTTTTCACATACCACATATGGATCCACCAGTGTCATTGCATGTGTGTTCTTTTCACAATCCACCTATGGATCCACCAGTATCATTGCATGTGTGCTCTTTTTACTAACAACAACCAGAGTCATGGCATGTGTGTTCTCTTCAGAGACCACACATGGATCCACCAGTGTCATTGCATGTGTGCTCTTTTTACTAACAACAACCAGAGTCATTAAAATGTGTGTCCTCTTCAGTGACCACACATGGATCCACCAGTGTCATTGCATGTGTGTTATTTTTACTAACAACAGCTAGAGTCATTGAAATGTGTGTTCTCTTCAGAGACCACATATGGATCCACCAGTGTCATTGCATGTGTGTTCTTTTCACAATCCACCTATGGATCCAATAGTGTCATTGCATGTGTGCTCTTTTTACTAACAATAACCAGAGTCATTGAAATGTGTGATCACTTCAGAGACCACACATGGATCCACCAGTGTCATTGCATGTGTGTTCTTTTTACTAACAACAACCAGAGTCATTGAAATGTGTGTTCTCTTTAGAGACCACACATGGATCCAGCAGTGTTATTGCATGTGTGTTCTTATTACTGAAACAACCAGAGTCATTGCATGTGTGTTCTTTTCACATACCACATATGGATCCACCAGTGTCATTGCATGTGTGTTCTTTTCACAATCCACCTATGGATCCACCATAATCATTGCATGTGTGTTCTTTTTACTAACAACAGCTGGAGTCATTTCATGACTGTTCTTTTCACATACCACATATTGATCCACTAGTGTCATTGAAATGTGTGTTCTCTTCAGAGACCACACATGGATCCACCAGTGTCATTACATGTGTGTTCTTTTTACAAATAACAACTGGAGTCATTGCATGTGTGTTCTTTTCACATACCACATATGGATCCACCAGTTTCATTGCATGTGTGCTCTTTTCACAATCCACCTATGGATCCACCAGTGTGATTGCATGTGTGTTCTTTTCACAATCCACCTATGGATCCAATAGTGTCATTGCATGTGTGCTCTTTTTACTAACAATAACCAGAGTCATTGAAATGTGTGATCTCTTCAGAGACCACACATGGATCCACCAGTGTCATTGCATGTGTGTTCTTTTTACTAACAACAACCAGAGTCATTGAAATGTGTGTTCTCTTTAGAGACCACACATGGATCCAGCAGTGTTATTGCATGTGTGTTCTTATTACTAACAACAACCAGAGTCGTTGCATGTGTGTTCTTTTCACATACCACATATGGATCCACCAGTGTCATTGCATGTGTGTTCTTTTCACAATCCACCTATGGATCCACCATAATCATTGCATGTGTGTTCTTTTTACTAACAACAACTGGAGTCATTTCATGACTGTTCTTTTCACATACCACATATTGATCCACTAGGGTCATTGAAATGTTTGTTCTCTTCAGAGACCACACATGGATCCACCAGTGTCATTACATGTGTGTTCTTTTTACTAATAACAACTGGAGTCATTGCATGTGTGTTCTTTTCACAATCCACCTATGGATACACCAGTGTCATTGCATGTGTGTTCTTTTTACTAACAACAACTGGAGTTATTTCATGCCTGTTCTTTTCACATACCACATATGGATCCACCAGTGTCATTGAAATGTGTGTTCTCTTCAGAGACCACACATGGATCCACCTACATGTGTGTTCTGTTTACTAACAACAACTGGAGTCATTGCATGTGTGTTCTTTTCAGATACCACATATAGATCCACCAGTGTCATTGCAGGTGTGCTCTTTTCACAATCCACCTATGGATCCACGATGTCATTGCATGTGTGTTCTTTTTACTAACAACAACAAGAGTCATTGCATGTGTGTTTTTTCACATACCACATATGGATCCACCAGTGTCATTGCATGTGTGTTCTTTTCACAATCCACCTATGGATCCACTAGTGTCATTGCATGTGTGTTCCTTTTACTAACAACAACCAGAGTCATTGCATGTGTGTTCTTTTCACATACCACATATGGGTCCACCAGTGTTATTGTATGTGTGTTCTTTTCACAATCCACCTATGGATCCACCATAATCATTGCATGTGTGTTCTTTTTACTAACAACAACTGGAGTCATTTCATGACTGTTCTTTTCACATACCACATATTGATCCACTAGGGTCATTGAAATGTGTGTTCTCTTCAGAGACCACACATGGATCCACCAAAGGTCATTACATGTGTGTTCTTTTACTAATAACAACTGAGTCATTGCATGTGTGTTCTTTTCACATACCACATATGGATTCCCGCCATTGCATGTGTGCTCTTTTCACCATCCACCTATGGATCCACCAGTGTCATTGCATGTGTGTTCTTTTTACTAACAACAACCAGAGTCATTGCATGTTTGTTCTTTTCACATACCACATATGGATCCACCAGTTTCATTGCATGTGTGCTCTTTTCACAATCCACCTATGGATCCACCAGTGTCATTGCATGTGTGTTCTTTTTACTAACAACAACCAGAGTCATTGCATGTGTGTTCTTTTCACATACCACATATGGATCCACCAGTGTCATTGCATGTGTGTTCTTTTCACAATCCACCTATGGATCCACCAGTATCATTGCATGTGTGCTCTTTTTACTAACAACAACCAGAGTCATGGCATGTGTGTTCTCTTCAGAGACCACACATGGATCCACCAGTGTCATTGCATGTGTGCTCTTTTTACTAACAACAACCAGAGTCATTAAAATGTGTGTCCTCTTCAGTGACCACACATGGATCCACCTGAGGTCATTGCATGTGTGTTATTTTTACTAACAACAGCTAGAGTCATTGAAATGTGTGTTCTCTTCAGAGACCACGTATGGATCCACTAGTGTCATTGCATGTGTGTTCTTTTCACAATCCACCTATGGATCCAATAGTGTCATTGCATATGTGCTCTTTTTACTAACAATAACCAGAGTCATTGAAATGTGTGATCACTTCAGAGACCACACATGGATCCACCAAAGGTCATTGCATGTGTGTTCTTTTACTAACAACAACCAGTCATTGAAATGTGTGTTCTCTTTAGAGACCACACATGGATCCAGCAGTGTTATTGCATGTGTGTTCTTATTACTGAAACAACCAGAGTCATTGCATGTGTGTTCTTTTCACATACCACATATGGATCCACCAGTGTCATTTCATGTGTGTTCTTTTCACAATCCACCTATGGATCCACCATAATCATTGCATGTGTGTTCTTTTTACTAACAACAGCTGGAGTCATTTCATGACTGTTCTTTTCACATACCACATATTGATCCACTAGTGTCATTGAAATGTGTGTTCTCTTCAGAGACCACACATGGATCCACCAGTGTCATTACATGTGTGTTCTTTTTACAAATAACAACTGGAGTCATTGCATGTGTGTTCTTTTCACATACCACATATGGATCCACCAGTTTCATTGCATGTGTGCTCTTTTCACAATCCACCTATGGATCCACCAGTGTGATTGCATGTGTGTTATTTTCACAATCCACCTATGGATCCAATAGTGTCATTGCATGTGTGCTCTTTTTACTAACAATAACCAGAGTCATTGAAATGTGTGATCTCTTCAGAGACCACACATGGATCCACCAGTGTCATTGCATGTGTGTTCTTTTTACTACCAACAACCAGAGTCATTGAAATGTGTGTTCTCTTTAGAGACCACACATGTATCCAGCAGTGTTATTGCATGTGTGTTCTTATTACTAACAACAACCAGAGTCGTTGCATGTGTGTTCTTTTCACATGCCACATATGGATCCACCAGTGTCATTGCATGTGTGTTCTTTTCACAATCCACCTATGGATCCACCATAATCATTGCATGTGTGTTCTTTTTACTAACAACAACTGGAGTCATTTCATGACTGTTCTTTTCACATACCACATATTGATCCACTAGGGTCATTGAAATGTTTGTTCTCTTCAGAGACCACACATGGATCCACCAGTGTCATTACATGTGTGTTCTTTTTACTAATAAATACTGGAGTCATTGCATGTGTGTTCTTTTCACAATCCACCTATGGATATACCAGTGTCATTGCATGTGTGTTCTTTTTACTAACAACAACTGGAGTTATTTCATGCCTGTTCTTTTCACATACCACATATGGATCCACCAGTGTCATTGAAATGTGTGTTCTCTTCAGAGACCACACATGGATCCACCAGTGTCATTACATGTGTGTTCTGTTTACTAACAACAACTGGAGTCATTGCATGTGTGTTCTTTTCAGATACCACATATAGATCCACCAGTGTCATTGCAGGTGTGCTCTTTTCACAATCCACCTATGGATCCACGAGTGTCATTTCATGTGTGTTCTTTTTACTAACAACAATAAGAGTCATTGCATGTGTGTTTTTTCACATACCACATATGGATCCACCAGTGTCATTGCATGTGTGTTCTTTTCACAATCCACCTATGGATCCACTAGTGTCATTGCATGTGTGTTCCTTTTACTAACAACAACCAGAGTCATTGCATGTGTGTTCTTTTCACATACCACATATGGGTCCACCAGTGTTATTGTATGTGTGTTCTTTTCACAATCCACCTATGGATCCACCATAATCATTGCATGTGTGTTCTTTTTACTAACAACAACTGGAGTCATTTCATGACTGTTCTTTTCACATACCACATATTGATCCAGTAGGGTCATTGAAATGTGTGTTCTCTTCAGAGACCACACATGGATCCACCAGTGTCATTACATGTGTGTTCTTTTTACTAATAACAACTGGAGTCATTGCATGTGTGTTCTTTTCACATACCACATATGGATTCCCAGTTTCATTGCATGTGTGCTCTTTTCACCATCCACCTATGGATCCACCAGTGTCATTGCATGTGTGTTCTTTTTACTAACAACAACCAGAGTCATTGCATGTTTGTTCTTTTCACATACCACATATGGATTCACCAGTTTCATTGCATGTGTGCTCTTTTCACAATCCACCTATGGATCCACCAAAGGTCATTGCATGTGTGTTCTTTTTACTAACAACAACCAGAGTCATTGCATGTGTGTTCTTTTCACATACCACATATGGATCCACCAGTGTCATTGCATGTGTGTTCTTTTCACAATCCACCTATGGATCCACCAGTATCATTGCATGTGTGCTCTTTTTACTAACAACAACCAGAGTCATGGCATGTGTGTTCTCTTCAGAGACCACACATGGATCCACCAGTGTCATTGCATGTGTGCTCTTTTTACTAACAACAACCAGAGTCATTAAAATGTGTGTCCTCTTCAGTGACCACACATGGATCCACCAGTGTCATTGCATGTGTGTTATTTTTACTAACAACAACTAGAGTCATTGAAATGTGTGTTCTCTTCAGAGACCACATATGGATCCACCAGTGTCATTGCATATGTGTTCTTTTCACAATCCACCTATGGATCCAATAGTGTCATTGCATATGTGCTCTTTTTACTAACAATAACCAGAGTCATTGAAATGTGTGATCACTTCAGAGACCACACATGGATCCACCAGTGTCATTGCATGTGTGTTCTTTTTACTAACAACAACCAGAGTCATTGAAATGTGTGTTCTCTTTAGAGACCACACATGGATCCAGCAGTGTTATTGCATGTGTGTTCTTATTACTGAAACAACCAGAGTCATTGCATGTGTGTTCTTTTCACATACCACATATGGATCCACCAGTGTCATTGCATGTGTGTTCTTTTCACAATCCACCTATGGATCCACCATAATCATTGCTGTGTGTTCTTTTTACTAACAACACCTGAGTCATTTCATCACTGTTCTTTTCACATACCACATATTGATCCACTAGTGTCATTGAAATGTGTGTTCTCTTCAGACCACACATGGATCCACCTGATGTCATTACATGTGTGTTCTTTTTACAAATAACAACTGGAGTCATTGCATGTGTGTTCTTTTCACATACCACATATGGATCCACCAGTTTCATTGCATGTGTGCTCTTTTCACAATCCACCTATGGATCCACCAGTGTGATTGCATGTGTGTTCTTTTCACAATCCACCTATGGATCCAATAGTGTCATTGCATGTGTGCTCTTTTTACTAACAATAACCAGAGTCATTGAAATGTGTGATCTCTTCAGAGACCACACATGGATCCACCAGTGTCATTGCATGTGTGTTCTTTTTACAACCAACAACGAGAGTCAGTGAAATGTGTGTTCTCTTTAGAGACCACATGGATCCAAAGAATGTTATTGCATGTGTGTTCTTATTACTAACAACAACCAGAGTCGTTGCATGTGTGTTCTTTTCACATACCACATATGGATCCACCAGTGTCATTGCATGTGTGTTCTTTTCACAATCCACCTATGGATCCACCATAATCATTGCATGTGTGTTCTTTTTACTAACAACAACTGGAGTCATTTCATGACTGTTCTTTTCACATACCACATATTGATCCACTAGGGTCATTGAAATGTTTGTTCTCTTCAGAGACCACACATGGATCCACCAGTGTCATTACATGTGTGTTCTTTTTATTAATAACAACTGGAGTCATTGCATGTGTGTTCTTTTCACATACCACATATGGATTCCCAGTTTCATTGCATGTGTGTTCTTTTCACCATCCACCTATGGATCCACCAGTGTCATTGCATGTGTGTTCTTTTTACTAACAACAACCAGAGTCATTGCATGTTTGTTCTTTTCACATACCACATATGGATCCACCAGTTTCATTGCATGTGTGCTCTTTTCACAATCCACCTATGGATCCACCAGTGTCATTGCATGTGTGTTCTTTTTACTAACAACAACCAGAGTCATTGCATGTGTGTTCTTTTCACATACCACATATGGATCCACCAGTGTCATTGCATGTGTGTTCTTTTCACAATCCACCTATGGATCCACCAGTATCATTGCATGTGTGCTCTTTTTACTAACAACAACCAGAGTCATGGCATGTGTGTTCTCTTCAGAGACCACACATGGATCCACCAGTGTCATTGCATGTGTGCTCTTTTTACTAACAACAACCAGAGTCATTAAAATGTGTGTCCTCTTCAGTGACCACACATGGATCCACCAGTGTCATTGCATGTGTGTTATTTTTACTAACAACAACTAGAGTCATTGAAATGTGTGTTCTCTTCAGAGACCACATATGGATCCACCAGTGTCATTGCATATGTGTTCTTTTCACAATCCACCTATGGATCCAATAGTGTCATTGCATATGTGCTCTTTTTACTAACAATAACCAGAGTCATTGAAATGTGTGATCACTTCAGAGACCACACATGGATCCACCAGTGTCATTGCATGTGTGTTCTTTTTACTAACAACAACCAGAGTCATTGAAATGTGTGTTCTCTTTAGAGACCACACATGGATCCAGCAGTGTTATTGCATGTGTGTTCTTATTACTGAAACAACCAGAGTCATTGCATGTGTGTTCTTTTCACATACCACATATGGATCCACCAGTGTCATTGCATGTGTGTTCTTTTCACAATCCACCTATGGATCCACCATAATCATTGCGTGTGTGTTCTTTTTACTAACAACAGCTGGAGTCATTTCATGACTGTTCTTTTCACATACCACATATTGATCCACTAGTGTCATTGAAATGTGTGTTCTCTTCAGAGACCACACATGGATCCACCAGTGTCATTACATGTGTGTTCTTTTTACAAATAACAACTGGAGTCATTGCATGTGTGTTCTTTTCACATACCACATATGGATCCACCAGTTTCATTGCATGTGTGCTCTTTTCACAATCCACCTATGGATCCACCAGTGTGATTGCATGTGTGTTCTTTTCACAATCCACCTATGGATCCAATAGTGTCATTGCATGTGTGCTCTTTTTACTAACAATAACCAAAGTCATTGAAATGTGTGATCTCTTCAGAGACCACACATGGATCCACCAGTGTCATTGCATGTGTGTTCTTTTTACTACCAACAACCAGAGTCATTGAAATGTGTGTTCTCTTTAGAGACCACACATGGATCCAGCAGTGTTATTGCATGTGTGTTCTTATTACTAACAACAACCAGAGTCGTTGCATGTGTGTTCTTTTCACATACCACATATGGATCCACCAGTGTCATTGCATGTGTGTTCTTTTCACAATCCACCTATGGATCCACCATAATCATTGCATGTGTGTTCTTTTTACTAACAACAACTGGAGTCATTTCATGACTGTTCTTTTCACATACCACATATTGATCCACTAGGGTCATTGAAATGTTTGTTCTCTTCAGAGACCACACATGGATCCACCAGTGTCATTACATGTGTGTTCTTTTTATTAATAACAACTGGAGTCATTGCATGTGTGTTCTTTTCACATACCACATATGGATCCACCAGTTTCATTGCATGTGTGCTCTTTTCACCATCCACCTATGGATCCACCAGTGTCATTGCATGTGTGTTCTTTTTACTAACAACAACCAGAGTCATTGCATGTGTGTTCTTTTCACATACCACATATGGATCCACCAGTTTCATTGCATGTGTGCTCTTTTCACAATCCACCTATGGATCCACCAGTGTCATTGCATGTGTGTTCTTTTTACTAACAACAACCAGAGTCATTGCATGTGTGTTCTTTTCACATACCACATATGGATCCACCAGTGTTATTGCATGTGTGTTCTTTTCACAATCCACCTATGGATCCACCAGTATCATTGCATGTGTGCTCTTTTTACTAACAACAACCAGAGTCATGGCATGTGTGTTCTCTTCAGAGACCACACATGGATCCACCAGTGTCATTGCATGTGTGTTCTTTTTACTAACAACAACCAGAGTCATTCAAATGTGTGTTCTTTTCACATACCACATATGGATCCACCAGTGTCATTGCATGTGTGTTCTTTTCACAATCCACCTATGGATCCACCAGTGTCATTGCATGTGTGCTCTTTTTACTAACAACAACCAGAGTCATTGAAATGTGTGTTCTATTCAGAGACCACACATGGATCCACCAGTGTCATTGCATTTGTGTTCTTTTTACTAACTACAACCAGAGTCATTGCATGTGTGTTCTTTTCACATACCACATATGGATCCAGCAGTGTCATTGTATGTGTATTCTTTTCACAATCCACCTATGGATCCACCAATGTCATTGCATGTGTGATATTTTTACTAACAACTACCAAAGTCATTGAAATGTGTGTTCTCTTTAGAGACCACACATGGATCCACCAGTGTCATTGCATGTGTGTTCTTTTTACTAACAACAACCAGAGTCATTACATGTGTGTTCTTTTTACAATCCACCTATGGATCCACCAGTGTCATTGCATCTGTGCTTTTTTTACTAACAACAACCAGAGTCATTTCATGTGTGTTCTTTTCACATACCACATATGGATCCACCAGTGTCATTGAAATGTGTGTTCTCTTCAGAGACCACACATGGATCCACCAGTGTTATTGCATGTGTATTCTTTTTACTAACAACAACCAGAGTCATTGCATGTGTGTTCTTTTCACATACCACATATGGATCCACCAATGTCATTGCATGTGTGTTCTTTTCACAATCCACCTATGGATACACCAGTGTCATTGCATGTGTGTTCTTTTTACTAACAACAACTGGAGTTATTTCATGCCTGTTCTTTTCACATACCACATATGGATCCACCAGTGTCATTGAAATGTGTGTTCTCTTCAGAGACCACACATGGATCCACCAGTGTCATTACATGTGTGTTCATTTTACTAACAACAACTGGAGTCATTGCATGTGTGTTCTTTTCAGATACCACATATAGATCCACCAGTGTCATTGCAGGTGTGCTCTTTTCACAATCCACCTATGGATCCACGAGTGTCATTGCATGTGTGTTCTTTTTACTAACAACAACAAGAGTCATTGCATGTGTGTTTTTTCACATACCACATATGGATCCACCAGTGTCATTGCATGTGTGTTCTTTTCACAATCCACCTATGGATCCACTAGTGTCATTGCATGTGTGTTCCTTTTACTAACAACAACCAGAGTCATTGCATGTGTTTTCTTTTCACATACCACATATGGGTCCACCAGTGTTATTGTATGTGTGTTCTTTTCACAATCCACCTATGGATCCACCATAATCATTGCATGTGTGTTCTTTTTACTAACAACAACTGGAGTCATTTCATGACTGTTCTTTTCACATACCACATATTGATCCACTAGGGTCATTGAAATGTGTGTTCTCTTCAGAGACCACACATGGATCCACCAGTGTCATTACATGTGTGTTCTTTTTACTAATAACAACTGGAGTCATTGCATGTGTGTTCTTTTCACATACCACATATGGATTCCCAGTTTCATTGCATGTGTGCTCTTTTCACCATCCACCTATGGATCCACCAGTGTCATTGCATGTGTGTTCTTTTTACTAACAACAACCAGAGTCATTGCATGTTTGTTCTTTTCACATACCACATATGGATCCACCAGTTTCATTGCATGTGTGCTCTTTTCACAATCCACCTATGGATCCACCAGTGTCATTGCATGTGTGTTCTTTTTACTAACAACAACCAGAGTCATTGCATGTGTGTTCTTTTCACATACCACATATGGATCCACCAGTGTCATTGCATGTGTGTTCTTTTCACAATCCACCTATGGATCCACCAGTATCATTGCATGTGTGCTCTTTTTACTAACAACAACCAGAGTCATGGCATGTGTGTTCTCTTCAGAGACCACCCATGGATCCACCTGATGTCATTTCATGTGTGTTCTTTTTACTAACAACAACCAGAGTCATTCAAATGTGTGTTCTTTTCACATACCACATATGGATCCACCAGTGTCATTGCATGTGTGTTCTTTTCACAATCCACCTATGGATCCACCAGTGTCATTGCATGTGTGCTCTTTTTACTAACAACAACCAGAGTCATTGAAATGTGTGTTCTATTCAGAGACAACACATGGATCCACCAGTGTCATTGCATTTGTGTTCTTTTTACTAACTACAACCAGAGTCATTGCATGTGTGTTCTTTTCACATACCACATATGGATCCAGCAGTGTCATTGTATGTGTATTCTTTTCACAATCCACCTATGGATCCACCAATGTCATTGCATGTGTGATCTTTTTACTAACAACTACCAAAGTCATTGAAATGTGTGTTCTCTTCAGAGACCACACATGGATCCACCAGTGTCATTGCATGTGTGTTCTTTTTACTAACAACAACCAGAGTCATTACATGTGTGTTCTTTTCACAATCCACCTATGGATCCACCAGTGTCATTGCATCTGTGCTTTTTTTACTAACAACAACCAAAGTCATTTCATGTGTGTTCTTTTCACATACCACATATGGATCCACCAGTGTCATTGAAATGTGTGTTCTCTTCAGAGACCACACATGGATCCACCAGTGTTTTTGCATGTGTGTTCTTTTTACTAACAACAACCAGAGTCATTGCATGTGTGTTCTTTTCACATACCACATATGGATCCACCAATGTCATTGCATGTGTGTTCTTTTCACAATCCACCTATGGATCCACCAGTGTCATTGCATTTGTGTTCTTTTTACTAACAACAACTGGAGTCATTTCTTGACTGTTCTTTTCACATACCACATATGGATCCATAGTGTCATTGAAATGTGTGGTTCTCTTCAGAGACCACACATGGATCTACCAGTGTCATTGTATGTGTGTTCTTTTTACTAACAACAACTGGAGTCATTGCATGTGTGTTCTTTTCACATACCACATATAGATCCACCAGTGTCATTGCAGGTGTGCTCTTTTCACAATCCACCTATGGATCCACGAGTGTCATTGCATGTGTGTTCTTTTTACTAACAACAACAAGAGTCATTGCATGTGTGTTTTTTCACATACCACATATGGATCCACCAGTGTCATTGCATGTGTGTTCTTTTCACAATCCACCTATGGATCCACTAGTGTCATTGCATGTGTGTTCCTTTTACTAACAACAACCAGAGTTATTGCATGTGTGTTCTTTTCACATACCACATATGGGTCCACCAGTGTTATTGTATGTGTGTTCTTTTCACAATGCACCTATGGATCCACCAGTGTCATTGCATGTCTGCTCTTTTTACTAACAACAACCAGAGTCATTCAAATGTGTCTCCTCTTCAGTGACCACACATGGATCCACCAGTGTCATTATATGTGTGTTATTTTTACTAACAACAGCTAGAGTCATTGAAATGTGTGTTCTCTTCAGAGACCACATATGGATCCACCAGTGTCATTGCATGTGTGTTCTTTTCACAATCCACCTATGGATCCAATAGTGTCATTGCATGTGTGCTCTTTTTACTAACAATAACCAGAGTCATTGAAATGTGTGATCTCTTCAGAGACCACACATGGATCCACCAGTGTCATTGCATGTGTGTTCTTTTTAGTAACAACAACCAGAGTCATTGAAATGTGTGTTCTCTTTAGAGACCACACATGGATCCAGCAGTGTTATTGCATGTGTGTTCTTATTACTAACAACAACCAGAGTTATTGCATGTGTGTTCTTTTCACATACCACATATGGATCCACCAGTGTCGTTGCATGTGTGTTCTTTTTACTAACAACAACAAGAGTCATTGCATGTGTGTTTTTTCACATACCACATATGGATCCACCAGTGTCATTGCATGTGTGTTCTTTTCACAATCCACCTATGGATCCACTAGTGTCATTGCATGTGTGTTCCTTTTACTAACAACAACCAGAGTCATTGCATGTGTGTTCTTTTCACATACCACATATGGGTCCACCAGTGTTATTGTATGTGTGTTCTTTTCACAATCCACCTATGGATCCACCATAATCATTGCATGTGTGTTCTTTTTACTAACAACAACTGGAGTCATTTCATGACTGTTCTTTTCACATACCACATATTGATCCACTAGGGTCATTGAAATGTGTGTTCTCTTCAGAGACCACACATGGATCCACCAGTGTCATTACATGTGTGTTCTTTTTACTAATAACAACTGGAGTCATTGCATGTGTGTTCTTTTCACATACCACATATGGATTCCCAGTTTCATTGCATGTGTGCTCTTTTCACCATCCACCTATGGATCCACCAGTGTCATTGCATGCGTGTTCTTTTTACTAACAACAACCAGAGTCATTGCATGTTTGTTCTTTTCACATACCACATATGGATCCAGCAGTTTCATTGCATGTGTGCTCTTTTCACAATCCACCTATGGATCCACCAGTGTCATTGCATGTGTGTTCTTTTTACTAACAAGAACCAGAGTCATTGCATGTGTGTTCTTTTCACATACCACATATGGATCCACCAGTGTCATTGCATGTGTGTTCTTTTCACAATCCACCTATGGATCCACCAGTATCATTGCATGTGTGCTCTTTTTACTAACAACAACCAGAGTCATGGCATGTGTGTTCTCTTCAGAGACCACACATGGATCCACCAGTGTCATTGCATGTGTGTTCTTTTTACTAACAACAACCAGAGTCATTCAAATGTGTGTTCTTTTCACATACCACATATGGATCCACCAGTGTCATTGCATGTGTGTTCTTTTCACAATCCACCTATGGATCCACCAGTGTCATTGCATGTGTGCTCTTTTTACTAACAACAACCAGAGTCATTGAAATGTGTGTTCTATTCAGAGACCACACATGGATCCACCAGTGTCATTGCATTTGTGTTCTTTTTACTAACTACAACCAGAGTCATTGCATGTGTGTTCTTTTCACATACCACATATGGATCCAGCAGTGTCATTGTATGTGTATTCTTTTCACAATCCACCTATGGATCCACCAATGTCATTGCATGTGTGATCTTTTTACTAACAACTACCAAAGTCATTGAAATGTGTGTTCTCTTCAGAGACCACACATGGATCCACCAGTGTCATTGCATGTGTGTTCTTTTTACTAACAACAACCAGAGTCATTACATGTGTGTTCTTTTCACAATCCACCTATGGATCCACCAGTGTCATTGCATCTGTGCTTTTTTTACTAACAACAACCAGAGTCATTTCATGTGTGTTCTTTTCACATACCACATATGGATCCACCAGTGTCATTGAAATGTGTGTTCTCTTTAGAGACCACACATGGATCCACCAGTGTTTTTGCATGTGTGTTCTTTTTACTAACAACAACCAGAGTCATTGCATGTGTGTTCTTTTCACATACCACATATGGATCCACCAATGTCATTGCATGTTTGTTCTTTTCACAATCCACCTATGGATACACCAGTGTCATTGCATGTGTGTTCTTTTTACTAACAACAACTGGAGTTATTTCATGCCTGTTCTTTTCACATACCACATATGGATCCACCAGTGTCATTGAAATGTGTGTTCTCTTCAGAGACCACACATGGATCCACCAGTGTCATTACATGTGTGTTCTGTTTACTAACAACAACTGGAGTCATTGCATGTGTGTTCTTTTCAGATACCACATATAGATCCACCAGTGTCATTGCAGGTGTGCTCTTTTCACAATCCACCTATGGATCCACGAGTGTCATTGCATGTGTGTTCTTTTTACTAACAACAACAAGAGTCATTGCATGTGTGTTTTTTCACATACCACATATGGATCCACCAGTGTCATTGCATGTGTGTTCTTTTCACAATCCACCTACGGATCCACTAGTGTCATTGCATGTGTGTTCCTTTTACTAACAACAACCAGAGTCATTGCATGTGTGTTCTTTTCACATACCACATATGGGTCCACCAGTGTTATTGTATGTGTGTTCTTTTCACAATCCACCTATGGATCCACCATAATCATTGCATGTGTGTTCTTTTTACTAACAACAACTAGAGTCATTTCATGACTGTTCTTTTCACATACCACATATTGATCCACTAGGGTCATTGAAATGTGTGTTCTCTTCAGAGACCACACATGGATCCACCAGTGTCATTACATGTGTGTTCTTTTTACTAATAACAACTGGAGTCATTGCATGTGTGTTCTTTTCACATACCACATATGGATCCACCAGTTTCATTGCATGTGTGCTCTTTTCACCATCCACCTATGGATCCACCAGTGTCATTGCATGTGTGTTCTTTTTACTAACAACAACCAGAGTCATTGCATGTGTGTTCTTTTCACATACCACATATGGATCCACCAGTTTCATTGCATGTGTGCTCTTTTCACAATCCACCTATGGATCCACCAGTGTCATTGCATGTGTGTTCTTTTTACTAACAACAACCAGAGTCATTGCATGTGTGTTCTTTTCACATACCACATATGGATCCACCAGTGTCATTGCATGCGTGTTCTTTTCACAATCCACCTATGGATCCACCAGTATCATTGCATGTGTGCTCTTTTTACTAACAACAACCAGAGTCATGGCATGTGTGTTCTCTTCAGAGACCACACATGGATCCACCAGTGTCATTGCATGTGTGTTCTTTTTACTAACAACAACCAGAGTCATTCTAATGTGTGTTCTTTTCACATACCACATATGGATCCACCAGTGTCATTGCATGTGTGTTCTTTTCACAATCCACCTATGGATCCACCAGTGTCATTGCATGTGTGCTCTTTTTACTAACAACAACCAGAGTCATTGAAATGTGTGTTCTATTCAGAGACCACACATGGATCCACCAGTGTCATTGCATTTGTGTTCTTTTTACTAACTACAACCAGAGTCGTTGCATGTGTGTTCTTTTCACATACCACATATGGATCCAGCAGTGTCATTGTATGTGTATTCTTTTCACAATCCACCTATGGATCCACCAATGTCATTGCATGTGTGATCTTTTTACTAACAACTACCAAAGTCATTGAAATGTGTGTTCTCTTCAGAGACCACACATGGATCCACCAGTGTCATTGCATTTGTGTTCTTTTTACTAACTACAACCAGAGTCATTGCATGTGTGTTCTTTTCACATACCACATATGGATCCACCAGTTTCATTGCATGTGTGCTCTTTTCACAATCCACCTATGGATCCACCAGTGTCATTGCATGTGTGTTCTTTTTACTAACAACAACCAGAGTCATTACATGTGTGTTCTTTTCACAATCCACCTATGGATCCACCAGTGTCATTGCATCTGTGCTTTTTTTACTAACAACAACCAGAGTTATTTCATGTGTGTTCTTTTCACATACCACATATGGATCCACCAGTGTCATTCAAATGTGTGTTCTCTTCAGAGACCACACATGGATCCACCAGTGTTATTGCATGTGTGTTCTTTTTACTAACAACAACCAGAGTCATTGCATGTGTGTTCTTTTCACATACCACATATGGATCCACCAATGTCATTGCATGTTTGTTCTTTTCACAATCCACCTATGGATACACCAGTGTCATTGCATGTGTGTTCTTTTTACTAACAACAACTGGAGTTATTTCATGCCTGTTCTTTTCACATACCACATATGGATCCACCAGTGTCATTGAAATGCGTGTTCTCTTTAGAGACCACACATGGATCCACCAGTGTCATTACATGTGTGTTCTGTTTACTAACAACAACTAGAGTCATTGCATGTGTGTTCTTTTCAGATACCACATATAGATCCACCAGTGTGATTGCAGGTGTGCTCTTTTCACAATCCACCTATGGATCCACGAGTGTCATTGCATGTGTGTTCTTTTTACTAACAACAACAAGAGTCATTGCATGTGTGTTTTTTCACATACCACAAATGGATCCACCAGTGTCATTGCATGTGTGTTCTTTTCACAATCCACCTATGGATCCACTAGTGTCATTGCATGTGTGTTCTTTTTACTAACAACAACCAGAGTCATTGCATGTGTGTTCTTTTCACATACCACATATGGATCCACCAGTGTTATTGTATGTGTGTTCTTTTCACAATGCACCTATGGATCCACTAGTGTCATTGCATCTGTGCTCTTTTTACTAACAACAACCAGAGTCATTAAAATGTGTCTCCTCTTCAGTGACCACACATGGATCCACCAGTGTCATTGCATGTGTGTTATTTTTACTAACAACAGCTAGAGTCATTGAAATGTGTGTTCTCTTTAGAGACCACATATGGATCCACCAGTGTCATTGCATGTGTGTTCTTTTCACAATCCACCTATGGATCCAATAGTGTCATTGCATGTGTGCTCTTTTTACTAACAATAACCAGAGTCATTGAAATGTGTGATCTCTTCAGAGACCACACATGGATCCACCAGTGTCATTGCATGTGTGTTCTTTTTAGTAACAACAACCAGAGTCATTGAAATGTGTGTTCTCTTTAGAGACCACACATGGATCCAGCAGTGTTATTGCATGTGTGTTCTTATTACTAACAACAACCAGAGTCATTGCATGTGTGTTCTTTTCACATACCACATATGGATCCACCAGTGTCATTGCATGTGTGTTCTTTTCACAATCCACCTATGGATCCACCAGTGTCATTGCATGTGTGTTCTTTTTACTAACAACAACTAGAGTCATTTCACGACTGTTCTTTTCACATACCACATATTGATCCACTAGTGTCATTGAAATGTGTGTTCTCTTCAGAGACCACACATGGATCCACCAGTGTCATTACATGTGTGTTCTTTTTACTAATAACAACTGGAGTCATTGCATGTGTGTTCTTTTCACATACCACATATGGATCCACCAGTTTCATTGCATGTGTGCTCTTTTCACAATCCACCTATGGATCCACCAGTGTCATTGCATGTGTGCTCTTTTTACTAACAACAACCAGAGTCATTGCATGTGTGTTCTTATCACATACCACATATTGATCCACCAGTGTCATTGCATGTGTGTTGTTTTCACAATCCACCTATGGATCCACCAGTGTCATTGCATGTGTGCTCTTTTTAATAACAACAACCAGAGTCATTGCATGTGTGTTCTCTTCAGAGACCACACACGGATCCACCAGTGTCATTGCATGTGTGTTATTTTTACTAACAACAACCAGAGTCATTCAAATGTGTGTACTTTTCACATACCACATGTGGATCCACCAGTGTCATTGCATGTGTGTTCTTTTCACAATCCACCTATGGATCCACCACTGTCATTACATGTGTGCTCTTTTTACTAACAACAACCAGAGTCATTGAAATGTGTGTTCTATTCAGAGACCACACATGGATCCACCAGTGTCATTGCATGTGTGTTCTTTTTACTAACAACAACCAGAGTCATTGCATGTGTGTTCTTTTCACATACCACATATGGATCCACCAGTGTCATTGTATGTGTGTTCTTTTCACAATCCACCTATGGATCCACCACTATCATTGCATGTGTGATCTTTTTACTAACAACGACCAAAGTCATTGAAATGTGTGTTCTCTTCAGAGACCACACATGGATCCACCAGTGTCATTGCATGTGTGTTCTTTTTACTAACAACAACCAGAGTCATTGCATGTGTGTTCTTTTCACAATCCACCTATGGATCCACCAGTGTCATTGCATCATGCTTTTTTACTAACAACCAGAGTCATTTCATGTGTGTTCTTTTCACATACCACATATGGATCCACCAGTGTCATTGAAATGTGTGTTCTCTTCAGATACCACACATGGATCCACCAGTGTTATTGCATGTGTGTTCTTTTTACTAACAGCAACTAGAGTCATTGCATGTGTGTTCTTTTCACATACCACATATGGATCCACCAATGTCATTGCATGTGTGTTCTTTTCACAATCCACCTATGGATCCACCAGTGTCATTGCATGTGTGTTCTTTTTACTAACAACAACTGGAGTTATTTCATGACTGTTCTTGTCACATACCACATATGGATCCACCAGTGTCATTGAAATGTGTGTTCTCTTCAGAAACCACACATGGATCCACCAGTGTCATTACATGTGTGTTGTGTTTACTAACAACAACTAGAGTCATTGCATGTGTGTTCTTTTCAGATACCACATATAGATCCACCAGTGTCATTGCAGGTGTGCTCTTTTCACAATCCACCTATGGATCCACGAGTGTCATTGCATGTGTGTTCTTTTTACTAACAACAACCAGAGTCATTGCATGTGTGTTCTTTTCACATACCACATATGGATCGACCAGTGTTATTGTATGTGTGTTCTTTTCACAATGCACCTAGGGATCCACCAGTGTCATTGCATGTGTGCTCTTTTTACTAACAACAACCAGAGTCACTAAAATGTGTGTCCTCTTTAGTGACCACACATGGATCCACCAGTGTCATTGCATGTGTGTTATTTTTACTAACAACAACTAGAGTCATTGAAATGTGTGTTCTCTTCAGAGACCACATATGGATCCACCAGTGTCATTGCATGTGTGTTCTTTTCACAAGCCACCTATGGATCCACTAGTGTCATTGCATGTCTGCTCTTTTTACTAACAATAACCAGAGTCATTGAAATGTGTGATCTCTTCAGAGACCACACATGGATCCACCATTGTCATTGCATGTGTGTTCTTTTTACTAATAACAACAACTAGAGTCATTGAAATGTGTGTTCTCTTTAGAGACCACACATGGATCCAGCAGTGTTATTGCATGTGTGTTCTTATTACTAATAACAACCAGAGTCATTGCATGTGTATTCTTTTCACATACCACATATGGATCCACTAGTGTCATTGCATGTGTGTTCTTTTCACAATCCACCTATCGATCCACCAGTGTCATTGCATGTGTGTTCTTTTTACTAACAACAACTGGAGTCATTTCACGACTGTTCTTTTCACATACCACATATTGATCCACTAGTGTCATTGAAATGTGTGTTCTCTTCAGAGACCACACATGGATCCACCAGTGTCATTGCATTTGTGTTCTTTTTACTAACTACAACCAGAGTCATTGCATGTGTGTTCTTTTCACATACCACATATGGATCCAGCAGTGTCATTGTATGTGTATTCTTTTCACAATCCACCTATGGATCCACCAATGTCATTACATGTGTGTTCTTTTTACTAATAACAACTGGAGTCATTGCATGTGTGTTCTTTTCACATACCACATATGGATCCACCAGTGTCATTGTATTTGTGCTCTTTTTACTAACAACAACCAGAGTCATTGAAATGTGTGTTCTATTCAGAGACCACACATGGATCCACCAGTGTCATTGCATGTGTGTTCTTTTTACTAACAACAACCAGAGTCATTGCATGTGTGTTCTTTTCACATACCACATATGGATCCACCAGTGTCATTGTATGTGTGTTCTTTTCACAATCCTCCTATGGATCCACCACTGTCATTGCATGTGTGATCTTTTTACTAACAACGACCAAAGTCATTGAAATGTGTGTTCTCTTCAAACACCACACATGGATCCACCAGTGTCATTGCATGTGTGTTCTTTTTACTAACAACAACAAGAGTCATTGCATGTGTGTTCTTTTCACAATCCACCTATGGATCCACCAGTGTCATTGCATCTGTGCTTGTTTTACTAACAACCAGAGTCATTTCATGTGTGTTCTTTTCACATACCACATATGGATCCACCAGTGTCATTGAAATGTGTGTTCTCTTCAGAGACCACACATGGATCCACCAGTGTTATTGCATGTGTGTTCTTTTACTAAAGAACTAGAGTCATTGCATGTGTGTTCTTTTCACATACCACATATGGATCCACCAATGTCATTGCATGTGTGTTCTTTTCACAATCCACCTATGGATCCACCAGTGTCATTGCATGTGTGTTCTTTTACTACCAACAACGGGAGTCATTTCATGACTGTTCTTTTCACATACCACATATGGATCCACCAGTGTCATTGAAATGTGTGTTCTCTTCAGACACCACACATGGATCCACCAGTGTCATTACATGTGTGTTGTGTTTACTAACAACAACTAGAGTCATTGCATGTGTGTTCTTTTCAGATACCACATATAGATCCACCAGTGTCATTGCAGGTGTGCTCTTTTCACAATCCACCTATGGATCCACGAGTGTCATTGCATGTGTGTTCTTTTTACTAACAACAACCAGAGTCATTGCATGTGTGTTCTTTTCACATACCACATATGGATCGACCAGTGTTATTGTATGTGTGTTCTTTTCACAATGCACCTAGGGATCCACCAGTGTCATTGCATGTGTGCTCTTTTTACTAACAACAACCAGAGTCACTAAAATGTGTGTCCTCTTCAGTGACCACACATGGATCCACCAAAGTGTCATTGCATGTGTGTTATTTTTACTAACAACAACTAGAGTCATTGAAATGTGTGTTCTCTTCAGAGACCACATATGGATCCACCAGTGTCATTGCATGTGTGTTCTTTTCACAAGCCACCTATGGATCCACTAGTGTCATTGCATGTCTGCTCTTTTTACTAACAATAACCAGAGTCATTGAAATGTGTGATCTCTTCAGAGACCACACATGGATCCACCATTGTCATTGCATGTGTGTTCTTTTTACTAATAACAACAACCAGAGTCATTGAAATGTGTGTTCTATTCAGAGACCACACATGGATCCACCAGTGTCATTGCATTTGTGTTCTTTTTACTAACTACAACCAGAGTCATTGCATGTGTGTTCTTTTCACATACCACATATGGATCCACCAATGTCATTGCATGTGTGTTCTTTTCAGAATCCACCTATGGATCCACCAGTGTCATTGCATGTGTGTTCTTTTTACTAACAACAACTGGAGTTATTTCATGCCTGTTCTTTTAACATACCACATATGGATCCACCAGTGTCATTGAAATGTGTGTTCTCTTCAGAGACCACACATGGATCCACCAGTGTCATTACATGTGTGTTCTGTTTACTAACAACAACTAGAGTCATTGCATGTGTGTTCTTTTCAGATACCACATATAGATCCACCAGTGTGATTGCAGGTGTGCTCTTTTCACAATCCACCTATGGATCCACGAGTGTCATTGCATGTGTGTTCTTTTTACTAACAACAACAAGAGTCATTGCATGTGTGTTTTTTCACATACCACATATGGATCCACCAGTGTCATTGCATGTCTGTTCTTTTCACAATCCACCTATGGATCCACTAGTGTCATTGCATGTGTGTTCTTTTTACTAACAACAACCAGAGTCATTGCATGTGTGTTCTTTTCACATACCACATATGGATCCACTAGTGTTATTGTATGTGTGTTCTTTTCACAATGCACCTATGGATCCACTAGTGTCATTGCATGTGTGCTCTTTTTACTAACAACAACCAGAGTCATTAAAATGTGTCTCCTCTTCAGTGACCACACATGGATCCACCAGTGTCATTGCATGTGTGTTATTTTTACTAACAACATCTAGAATCATTGAAATGTGTGTTCTCTTCAGAGACCACATATGGATCCACAAGTGTCATTGCATGTGTGTTCTTTTCACAATCCACCTATGGATCCAATAGTGTCATTGCATGTGTGCTCTTTTTACTAACAATAACCAGAGTCATTGAAATGTGTGATCTCTTCAGAGACCACACATGGATCCACCAGTGTCATTGCATGTGTGTTCTTTTTAGTAACAACAACCAGAGTCATTGAAATGTGTGTTCTCTTTAGAGACCACATATGGATCTAGCAGTGTTATTGCATGTGTGTTCTTATTACTAACAACAACCAGAGTCATTGCATGTGTGTTCTTTTCTCATACCACATATGGATCCACCAGTGTCATTGCATGTGTGTTCTTTTCACAATCCACTTATGGATCCACCAGTGTCATTGCATGTGTCTTCTTTTTACTAACAACAACTGGAGTCATTTCACTACTGTTCTTTTCACATACCACATATTGATCCACTAGTGTCATTGAAATGTGTGTTCTCTTCAGAGACCACACATGGATCCACCAGTGTCATTACATGTGTGTTCTTTTTACTAATAACAACTAGAGTCATTGCATGTGTGTGCTTTTCACATACCACATATGGATCCACCAGTTTCATTGCATGTGTGCTCTTTTCACAATCCACCTATGGATCCACCAGGGTCATTCCATGTGTGCTCTTTTTACTAACAACAACCAGAGTCATTGCATGTGTGTTCTTTTCACATACCACATATGGATCCACCAGTGTCATTGCATGTGTTCTTTTCACAATCCACCTATGGATCCACCAGTGTCATTGCATGTGTGCTCTTTTAAATAACAACCAGAGTCATTGCATGTGTGTTCTCTTCAGAGACCACACATGGATCCACCAGTGTCATTGCATGTGTGTTCTTTTTACTAACAACAACCAGAGTCAATCAAATGTGTGTACTTTTCACATACCACAGATGGATCCACCAGTGTCATTGCATGTGTGTTCTTTTCACAATCCACCTATGGATCCACCACTGTCATTACATGTGTGCTCTTTTTACTAACAACAACCAGAGTCATTGAAATGTGTGTTCTATTCAGAGACCACACGTGGATCCACCAGTGTCATTGCATGTGTGTTCTTTTTACTAACAACAACCAGAGTCATTGCATGTGTGTTCTTTTCACATACCACATATGGATCCACCAGTGTCATTGTATGTGTGTTCTTTTCACAATCCACATATGGATCCACCACTGTCATTGCATGTGTGATCTTTTTACTAACAACGACCAAAGTCATTGAAATGTGTGTTCTCTTCAGAGACCACACATGGATCCACCAGTGTCATTGCATGTGTGTTCTTTTTACTAACAATAACAAGAGTCATTGCATGTGTGTTTTTTCACATACCACATATGGATCCACCAGTGTCATTGCATGTCTGTTCTTTTCACAATCCACCTATGGATCCACTAGTGTCATTGCATGTGTGTTCTTTTTACTAACAACAACCAGAGTCATTGCATGTGTGTTCTTTTCACATACCACATATGGATCCACTAGTGTTATTGTATGTGTGTTCTTTTCACAATGCACCTATGGATCCACTAGTGTCATTGCATGTGTGCTCTTTTTACTAACAACAACCAGAGTCATTAAAATGTGTCTCCTCTTCAGTGACCACACATGGATCCACCAGTGTCATTGCATGTGTGTTATTTTTACTAACAACATCTAGAGTCATTGAAATGTGTGTTCTCTTCAGAGACCATATATGGATCCACCAGTGTCATTGCATGTGTGTTCTTTTCACAATCCACCTATGGATCCAATAGTGTCATTGCATGTGTGCTCTTTTTACTAACAATAACCAGAGTCATTGAAATGTGTGATCTCTTCAGAGACCACACATGGATCCACCAGTGTCATTGCATGTGTGTTCTTTTTAGTAACAACAACCAGAGTCATTGAAATGTGTGTTCTCTTTAGAGACCACATATGGATCTAGCAGTGTTATTGCATGTGTGTTCTTATTACTAACAACAACCAGAGTCATTGCATGTGTGTTCTTTTCACATACCACATATGGATCCACCAGTGTCATTGCATGTGTGTTCTTTTCACAATCCACTTATGGATCCACCAGTGTCATTGCATGTGTCTTCTTTTTACTAACAACAACTGGAGTCATTTCACTACTGTTCTTTTCACATACCACATATTGATCCACTAGTGTCATTGAAATGTGTGTTCTCTTCAGAGACCACACATGGATCCACCAGTGTCATTACATGTGTGTTCTTTTTACTAATAACAACTAGAGTCATTGCATGTGTGTGCTTTTCACATACCACATATGGATCCACCAGTTTCATTGCATGTGTGCTCTTTTCACAATCCACCTATGGATCCACCAGGGTCATTCCATGTGTGCTCTTTTTACTAACAACAACCAGAGTCATTGCATGTGTGTTCTTTTCACATACCACATATGGATCCACCAGTGTCATTGCATGTGTGTTCTTTTCACAATCCACCTATGGATCCACCAGTGTCATTGCATGTGTGCTCTTTTAAATAACAACCAGAGTCATTGCATGTGTGTTCTCTTCAGAGACCACACATGGATCCACCAGTGTCATTGCATGTGTGTTCTTTTTACTAACAACAACCAGAGGCAATCAAATGTGTGTACTTTTCACATACCACATATGGATCCACCAGTGTCATTGCATGTGTGTTCTTTTCACAATCCACCTATGGATCCACCACTGTCATTGCATGTGTGATCTTTTTACTAACAACGACCAAAGTCATTGAAATGTGTGTTCTCTTCAAACACCACACATGGATCCACCAGTGTCATTGCATGTGTGTTCTTTTTACTAACAACAACCAGAGTCATTGCATGTGTGTTCTTTTCACAATCCACCTATGGATCCACCAGTGTCATTGCATCTGTGCTTGTTTTACTAAC
This sequence comes from Avena insularis, assembly GCA_023614405.1. Taxonomy (NCBI): domain Eukaryota; kingdom Viridiplantae; phylum Streptophyta; class Magnoliopsida; order Poales; family Poaceae; genus Avena; species Avena insularis. The sequence continues at coordinate 89,477 of JAJUPC010000156.1, forward strand.
AACCAGAGTCATTTCATGTGTGTTCTTTTCACATACCACATATGGATCCACCAGTGTCATTGAAATGTGTGTTCTCTTCAGAGACCACACATGGATCCACCAGTGTTATTGCATGTGTGTTCTTTTTACTAACAGCAACTAGAGTCATTGCATGTGTGTTCTTTTCACATACCACATATGGATCCACCAATGTCATTGCATGTGTGTTCTTTTCACAATCCACCTATGGATCCACCAGTGTCATTGCATGTGTGTTCTTTTTACTAACAACAACTGGAGTTATTTCATGACTGTTCTTTTCACATACCACATATGGATCCACCAGTGTCATTGAAATGTGTGTTCTCTTCAGACACCACACATGGATCCACCAGTGTCATTACATGTGTGTTGTGTTTACTAACAACAACTAGAGTCATTGCATGTGTGTTCTTTTCAGATACCACATATAGATCCACCAGTGTCATTGCAGGTGTGCTCTTTTCACAATCCACCTATGGATCCACGAGTGTCATTGCATGTGTGTTCTTTTTACTAACAACAACCAGAGTCATTGCATGTGTGTTCTTTTCACATACCACATATGGATCGACCAGTGTTATTGTATGTGTGTTCTTTTCACAATGCACCTAGGGATCCACCAGTGTCATTGCATGTGTGCTCTTTTTACTAACAACAACCAGAGTCACTAAAATGTGTGTCCTCTTCAGTGACCACACATGGATCCACCAGTGTCATTGCATGTGTGTTATTTTTACTAACAACAACTAGAGTCATTGAAATGTGTGTTCTCTTCAGAGACCACATATGGATCCACCAGTGTCATTGCATGTGTGTTCTTTTCACAAGCCACCTATGGATCCACTAGTGTCATTGCATGTCTGCTCTTTTTACTAACAATAACCAGAGTCATTGAAATGTGTGATCTCTTCAGAGACCACACATGGATCCACCATTGTCATTGCATGTGTGTTCTTTTTACTAATAACAACAACCAGAGTCATTGAAATGTGTGTTCTATTCAGAGACCACACATGGATCCACCAGTGTCATTGAATTTGTGTTCTTTTTACTAACTACAACCAGAGTCATTGCATGTGTGTTCTTTTCACATACCACATATGGATCCACCAATGTCATTGCATGTGTGTTCTTTTCAGAATCCACCTATGGATCCACCAGTGTCATTGCATGTGTGTTCTTTTTACTAACAACAACTGGAGTTATTTCATGCCTGTTCTTTTAACATACCACATATGGATCCACCAGTGTCATTGAAATGTGTGTTCTCTTCAGAGACCACACATGGATCCACCAGTGTCATTACATGTGTGTTCTGTTTACTAACAACAACTAGAGTCATTGCATGTGTGTTCTTTTCAGATACCACATATAGATCCACCAGTGTGATTGCAGGTGTGCTCTTTTCACAATCCACCTATGGATCCACGAGTGTCATTGCATGTGTGTTCTTTTTACTAACAACAACAAGAGTCATTGCATGTGTGTTTTTTCACATACCACATATGGATCCACCAGTGTCATTGCATGTCTGTTCTTTTCACAATCCACCTATGGATCCACTAGTGTCATTGCATGTGTGTTCTTTTTACTAACAACAACCAGAGTCATTGCATGTGTGTTCTTTTCACATACCACATATGGATCCACTAGTGTTATTGTATGTGTGTTCTTTTCACAATGCACCTATGGATCCACTAGTGTCATTGCATGTGTGCTCTTTTTACTAACAACAACCAGAGTCATTAAAATGTGTCTCCTCTTCAGTGACCACACATGGATCCACCAGTGTCATTGCATGTGTGTTATTTTTACTAACAACATCTAGAATCATTGAAATGTGTGTTCTCTTCAGAGACCACATATGGATCCACCAGTGTCATTGCATGTGTGTTCTTTTCACAATCCACCTATGGATCCAATAGTGTCATTGCATGTGTGCTCTTTTTACTAACAATAACCAGAGTCATTGAAATGTGTGATCTCTTCAGAGACCACACATGGATCCACCAGTGTCATTGCATGTGTGTTCTTTTTAGTAACAACAACCAGAGTCATTGAAATGTGTGTTCTCTTTAGAGACCACATATGGATCTAGCAGTGTTATTGCATGTGTGTTCTTATTACTAACAACAACCAGAGTCATTGCATGTGTGTTCTTTTCTCATACCACATATGGATCCACCAGTGTCATTGCATGTGTGTTCTTTTCACAATCCACTTATGGATCCACCAGTGTCATTGCATGTGTCTTCTTTTTACTAACAACAACTGGAGTCAATTCACTGGTGTTATTTTAAAATACCACATATTGATCCACTAGTGTCATTGAAATGTGTGTTCTCTTAAGAGACCACACATGGATCCACCAGTGTCATTACATGTGTGTTCTTTTTACTAATAACAACTAGAGTCATTGCATGTGTGTGCTTTTCACATACCACATATGGATCCACCAGTTTCATTGCATGTGTGCTCTTTTCACAATCCACCTATGGATCCACCAGGGTCATTCCATGTGTGCTCTTTTTACTAACAACAACCAGAGTCATTGCATGTGTGTTCTTTTCACATACCACATATGGATCCACCAGTGTCATTGCATGTGTGTTCTTTTCACAATCCACCTATGGATCCACCAGTGTCATTGCATGTGTGCTCTTTTAAATAACAACCAGAGTCATTGCATGTGTGTTCTCTTCAGAGACCACACATGGATCCACCAGTGTCATTGCATGTGTGTTCTTTTTACTAACAACAACCAGAGTCAATCAAATGTGTGTACTTTTCACATACCACATATGGATCCACCAGTGTCATTGCATGTGTGTTCTTTTCACAATCCACCTATGGATCCACCACTGTCATTACATGTGTGCTCTTTTTACTAACAACAACCAGAGTCATTGAAATGTGTGTTCTATTCAGAGACCACACATGGATCCACCAGTGTCATTGCATGTGTGTTCTTTTTACTAACAACAACCAGAGTCATTGCATGTGTGTTCTTTTCACATACCACATATGGATCCACCAGTGTCATTGTATGTGTGTTCTTTTCACAATCCACATATGGATCCACCACTGTCATTGCATGTGTGATCTTTTTACTAACAATGACCAAAGTCATTGAAATGTGTGTTCTCTTCAGAGACCACACATGGATCCACCAGTGTCATTGCATGTGTGTTCTTTTTACTAACAACAACAAGAGTCATTGCATGTGTGTTTTTTCACATACCACATATGGATCCACCAGTGTCATTGCATGTCTGTTCTTTTCACAATCCACCTATGGATCCACTAGTGTCATTGCATGTGTGTTCTTTTTACTAACAACAACCAGAGTCATTGCATGTGTGTTCTTTTCACATACCACATATGGATCCACTAGTGTTATTGTATGTGTGTTCTTTTCACAATGCACCTATGGATCCACTAGTGTCATTGCATGTGTGCTCTTTTTACTAACAACAACCAGAGTCATTAAAATGTGTGTCCTAGTCAGAGACCACACATGGATCCACCAGTGTCATTGCATGTGTGTTATTTTTACTAACAACATCTAGAGTCATTGAAATGTGTGTTCTCTTCAGAGACCATATATGGATCCACCAGTGTCATTGCATGTGTGTTCTTTTCACAATCCACCTATGGATCCAATAGTGTCATTGCATGTGTGCTCTTTTTACTAACAATAACCAGAGTCATTGAAATGTGATCTCTTCAGAGACCACACATGGATCCACCAGTGTCATTGCATGTGTGTTCTTTTTAGTAACAACAACCAGAGTCATTGAAATGTGTGTTCTCTTTAGAGACCACATATGGATCTAGCAGTGTTATTGCATGTGTGTTCTTATTACTAACAACAACCAGAGTCATTGCATGTGTGTTCTTTTCACATACCACATATGGATCCACCAGTGTCATTGCATGTGTGTTCTTTTCACAATCCACTTATGGATCCACCAGTGTCATTGCAGGTGTCATCTTGTTACAAACAACAACTGGTGTCATTTCACTACTGTTCTTTTCACATACCACATATTGATCCACTAGTGTCATTGAAATGTGTGTTCTCTTCAGAGACCACACATGGATCCACCAGTGTCATTACATGTGTGTTCTTTTTACTAATAACAACTAGAGTCATTGCATGTGTGTGCTTTTCACATACCACATATGGATCCACCAGTTTCATTGCATGTGTGCTCTTTTCACAATCCACCTATGGATCCACCAGGGTCATTCCATGTGTGCTCTTTTTACTAACAACAACCAGAGTCATTGCATGTGTGTTCTTTTCACATACCACATATGGATCCACCAGTGTCATTGCATGTGTGTTCTTTTCACAATCCACCTATGGATCCACCTGTCATTGCATGTGTGCTCTTTTAAATAACAACCAGAGTCATTGCATGTGTGTTCTCTTCAGAGACCACACATGGATCCACCAGTGTCATTACATGTGTGTTCTTTTTACTAACAACAACCAGAGGCAATCAAATGTGTGTACTTTTCACATACCACATATGGATCCACCAGTGTCATTGCATGTGTGTTCTTTTCACAATCCACCTATGGATCCACCACTGTCATTACATGTGTGCTCTTTTTACTAACAACAACCAGAGTCATTGAAATGTGTGTTCTATTCAGAGACCACACATGGATCCACCAGTGTCATTGCATGTGTGTTCTTTTTACTAACAACAACCAGAGTCATTGCATGTGTGTTCTTTTCACATACCACATATGGATCCACCAGTGTCATTGTATGTGTGTTCTTTTCACAATCCACATATGGATCCACCACTGTCATTGCATGTGTGATCTTTTTACTAACAACGACCAAAGTCATTGAAATGTGTGTTCTCTTCAGAGACCACACATGGATCCACCAGTGTCATTGCATGTGTGTTCTTTTTACTAACAACAACCAGAGTCATTGCATGTGTGTTCTTTTCACAATCCACCTATGGATCCACCAGTGTCATTGCATCTGTGCTTTTTTTACTAACAACCAGAGTCATTTCATGTGTGTTCTTTTCACATACCACATATGGATCCACCAGTGTCATTGACATGTGTGTTCTCTTCAGAGACCACACATGGATCCACTAGTGTTATTGCATGTGTGTTCTTTTTACTAACAACAACTAGAGTCATTGCATGTGTGTTCTTTTGACATACCACATATGGATCCACCAATGTCATTGCATGTGTGTTCTTTTCACAATCCACCTATGGATCCACCAGTGTCATTGCATGTGTGTTCTTGTTACTAACAACAACTGGAGTTATTTCATGACTGTTTTTTTCACATACCACACATGGATCCACTAGTGTCATTGAAATGTGTGTTCTCTTCAGAGACCACAGATGGATCCACCAGTGTCATTACATGTGTGTTCTTTTCACAATCCACCTATGGATCCACGAGTGTCATTGCATGTGTGTTCTTTTTACTAACAACAACCAGAGTCATTGCATGTGTGTTCTTTTCACATACCACATATGGATCCACCAATGTTACTGTATGTGTGTTCTTTTCAAAATGCACCTATGGATCCACTAGTGTCATTACATGTGTGCTCTTTTTACTAACAACAACCAGAGTCATTAAAATGTGTCTCCTCTTCAGTGACCACACATGGATCCACCAGTGTCATTTCATGTGTGTTATTTCTACTAACAACAGCTAGAGTCATTGAAATGTGTGTTCTCTTCAGAGACCACATATGGATCCACCAGTGTCATTGCATGTGTGTTCTTTTCACAATCCACCTATGGATCCAATAGTGTCATTGCATGTGTGCTCTTTTTACTAAAAATAACCAGAGTCATTGAAATGTGTGATCTCTTCAGAGACCACACATGGATCCACCAGTGTCATTGCATGTGTGTTCTTTTTAGTAACAACAACCAGAGTCATTGAAATGTGTGTTCTCTTTAGAGACCACACATGGATCTAGCAGTGTTATTGCATGTGTGTTCTTATTTCTAACAACAACCAGAGTCATTGCATGTGTGTTCTTTTCACATACCACATATGGATCCACCAGTGTCATTACATGTGTGTTCTTTTCACAATCCACCTATGGATCCACCAGTGTCATTGCATGTGCGTTCTTTTTACTAACAACAACTGGAGTCATTTCACGACTGTTCTTTTCACATACCACATATTGATCCACTAGTGTCATTGAAATGTGTGTTCTCTTCAGAGACCACACATGGATCCACCAGTGTCATTACATGTGTGTTATTTTTACTAATAACAACTGGAGTCATTGCATGTGTGTGCTTTTCACATACCACATATGGATCCACCAGTTTCATTGCATGTGTGCTCTTTTCACAATCCACCTATGGATCCACCAGGGTCATTGCATGTGTGCTCTTTTTACTAACAACAACCAGAGTCATTGCATGTGTGTTCTTTTCACATACCACATATGGATCCACCAGTGTCATTGCATGTGTGTTCTTTTCACAATCCACCTATTGATCCACCAGTGTCATTGCATGTGTGCTCTTTTTAATAACAACAACCAGAGTCATTGCATGTGTGTTCTCTTCAGAGACCACACATGGATCCACCAGTGTCATTGCATGTGTGTTCTTTTTACTAACAACAACCAGAGTCATTCAAATGTGTGTACTTTTCACATACCACATATGGATCCACCAGTGTCATTGCATGTGTGTTCTTTTCACAATACACCTATGGATCCACCACTGTCATTACATGTGTGCTCTTTTTACTAACAACAACCAAAGTCATTGAAATGTGTGTTCTATTCAGAGACCACACATGGATCCACCAGTGTCATTGCATGTGTGTTCTTTTTACTAACAACAACCAGAGTCATTGCATGTGTGTTCTTTTCACATACCACATATGGATCCACCAGTGTCATTGTATGTGTGTTCTTTTCACAATCCCCCTATGGATCCAGCACTGTCATTGCATGTGTGATCTTTTTACTAACAACGACCAAAGTCATTGAAATGTGTGTTCTCTTCAGAGACCACACATGGATCCACCAGTGTCATTGCATGTGTGTTCTTTTTACTAACAACAACCAGAGTCATTGCATGTGTGTTCTTTTCACAATCCACCTATGGATCCACCAGTGTCATTGCATCTGTGCTTTTTTTACTAACAACCAGAGTCATTTCATGTGTGTTCTTTTCACATACCACATATGGATCCACCAGTGTCATTCAAATGTGTGTTCTCTTCAGAGACCACACATGGATCCACCAGTGTTATTGCATGTGTGTTCTTTTTACTAACAACAACTAGAGTCATTGCATGTGTGTTCTTTTCACATACCACATATGGATCCACCAATGTCATTGCATGTGTGTTCTTTTCACAATCCACCTATGGATCCACCAGTGTCATTGCATGTGTGTTCTTTTTACTAACTACAACTGGAGTTATTTCATGACTGTTCTTTTCACATACCACATATGGATCCACCAGTGTCATTGAAATGTATGTTCTCTTCAGAGACCACACATGGATCCACCAGTGTCATTACATGTGTGTTCTGTTTACTAACAACAACTAGATTCATTGCATGTGTGTTCTTTTCAGATACCACATATAGATCCACCAGTGTCATTGCAGGTGTGCTCTTTTCACAATCCACCTATGGATCCACGAGTGTCATTGCTTGTGTGTTCTTTTTACTAACAACAACCAGAGTCGTTGCATGTGTGTTCTTTTCACATACCACATATGGATCCACCAGTGTTATTGTATGTGTGTTCTTTTCACAATGCACCTAGGGATCCACCAGTGTCATTGCATGTGTGCTCTTTTTACTAACAACAACCAGAGTCATTAAAATGTGTGTCCTCTTCAGTGACCACACATGGATCCACCAGTGTCAATGCATGTGTGTTATTTTTACTAACAACAACTAGAGTCATTGAAATGTGTGTTCTCTTCAGAGACCACATATGGATCCACCAGTGTCATTGCATGTGTGTTCTTTTCACAAGCCACCTATGGATCCACTAGTGTCATTGCATGTCTGCTCTTTTTACTAACAATAACCAGAGTCATTGAAATGTGTGATCTCTTCAGAGACCACACATGGATCCACCATTGTCATTGCATGTGTGTTCTTTTTACTAACAACAACCAGAGTCATTGAAATGTGTGTTCTCTTTAGAGACCACACATGGATCCAGCAGTGTTATTGCATGTGTGTTCTTATTACTAATAACAACCAAAGTCATTGCATGTGTATTCTTTTCACATACCACATATGGATCCACCAGTGTCATTGCATGTGTGTTCTTTTCACAATCCACCTATGGATCCACCAGTGTCATTGCATGTGTGTTCTTTTTACTAACAACAACTGGAGTCATTTCACGACTGTTCTTTTCACATACCACATATTGATCCACTAGTGTCATTGAAATGTGTGTTCTCTTCAGAGACCACACATGGATCCACCAATGTCATTACATGTGTGTTATTTTTACTAATAACAACTGGAATCATTGCATGTGTGTTATTTTCACATGCCACATATGGATCCACCAGTTTCATTGCATGTGTGCTCTTTTCACAATCCACCTATGGATCCACCAGTGTCATTGCATGTGTGTTCTTTTTACTAACAACAACCAGAGTCATTGCATGTGTGTTCTTTTCACATACCACATATGGATCCACCAGTGTCATTGCATGTGTGTTCTTTTCACAATCCACCTATGGATCCACCAGTGTCATTGCATGTGTGCCCTTTTTAATAACAACAACCAGAGTCATTGCATGTGTGTTCTCTTCAGAGACCACACATGGATCCACCAGTGTCATTGCATGTCTGTTCTTTTTACTAACAACAACCAGAGTCATTCAAATGTGTGTTCTTTTCACATAACACATATGGATCCACCAGTGTCATTGCATGTGTGTTCTTTTCACAATCCACCTATGGATCCACCAGCGTCATTGCATGTGTGCTGTTTTTACTAACAACAACCAGAGTCATTGAAATGTGTGTTCTATTCAGAGACCACACATGGATCCACCAGTGTCATTGCATTTGTGTTCTTTTTACTAACAACAACCAGAATCATTGCATGTGTGTTCTTTTCACATACCACATATGGATCCACCAAAGTCATTGTATGTGTGTTCTTTTCACAATCCACCTATGGATCCACCAATGTCATTGCATGTGTGATCTTTTTACTAACAACTACCAAAGTCATTGAAATGTGTGTTCTCTTTAGAGACCACACATGGATCCACCAGTGTCATTGCATGTGTGTTCTTTTTACTAACAACAACCAAAGTCATTGCATGTGTGTTCTTTTCACAATTCACCTATGGATCCACCAGTGTAATTGCATGTGTGCTTTTTTTACTAACAACAACCAGAGTCATTTCATGTGTGTTCTTTTCACATACCACATATGGATCCACCAGTGTCATTGAAATGTGTGTTCTCTTCAGAGACCACACATGGATCCACCTGTGTCATTGCATGTGTGTTCTTTTTACTAACAACAACAAGAGTCATTGCATGTGTGTTCTTTTAATATACCACATATGGATCCACAATTGTCATTGCATGTGTGTTCTTTTCACAATCCACCTATGGATCCACCAGTGTCATTGCATGTGTGTTCTTTTTACTAACAACAACTAGAGTTATTTCATGACTGTTCTTTTAACATACCACATATGGATCCACCAGTGTCATTGAAATGTGTGTTCTCTTCAGAGACCACACATGGATCCACTAGTGTCATTACATGTGTGTTCTGTTTACTAACAACAACTGGAGTCATTGCATGTGTGTTCTTTTCAGATACCACATATAGATCCACAAGTTTCATTGCAGGTGTGCTCTTTTCACAATCCACCTATGGATCCACGAGTGTCATTGCATGTGTGTTCTTTTTACTAACAACAACAAGAGTCATTGCATGTGTGTATTTTCACATACCACATATGGATCCACCAGTGTCATTGCATGTGTGTTCTTTTCACAATCCACCTATGGATCCACTAGTGTCATTGAATGTGTGTTGTTTTTACTAACAACAACCAGAGTCATTGCATGTGTGTTCTTTTCACATACCACATATGGATCCACCAGTGTTATTGTATGTGTGTTCTTTTCACAATGCACCTATGGATCCACTAGTGTCATTGCATGTGTGCTCTTTTTACTAACAACAACCAGAGTCATTAAAATGTGTGTCCTCTTCAGTGACCACACATGGATCCACCAGTGTCATTGCATGTGTGTTATTTTTACTAACAACAACTAGAGTCATTGAAATGTGTGTTCTCTTCAGAGAACACATATGGATCCACTAGTGTCATTGCATGTGTGTTCTTTTCACAATCCACCTATGGATCCACTAGTGTCATTGCATGTCTGCTCTTTTTACTAACAATAACCAGAGTCATTGAAATGTGTGATATCTTCAGAGACCACACATGGATCCACCATTGTCATTGCATGTGTGTTATTTTTACTAACAACAACCAGAGTCATTGAAATGTGTGTTCTCTTTAGAGAGCACACATGGATCCAGCAGTGTTATTGCATGTGTGTTCTTATTACTAACAACAACCAGAGTCATTGCATGTGTGTTCTTTTCACATACCACATATGGATCCACCAGTGTCATTGCATGTGTGTTCTTTTCACAATCCACCTATGAATCCACCAGTGTCATTGCATGTGTGTTCCTTTTACTAACAACAACTGGAGTCATTTCATGACTATTCTTTTCACATACCACATATTGATCCACTAGTGTCATTGAAATGTGTGTTCTTGTAGCGTCCCCAACCTTTAATAAGATTGAGTCCCCTGTGTTTACAATGCTAGTCCCTGGATCAATAGCTAGCATCCATAGTTCAGATGTAATATCAAGAAACAAAGGTCATAGTTCAACTTTATAACCAGGAATAAAATAATTTTATTACATCAATACATAGCTCATTGGCTATTTACATTACATTGCAGCGGAATAACTATAAGCATGGGGTCCTTCATCTTCAAAGTGCCACAGGCAGATGTTGGTTGTAGACTTTGTAATCCTAATCAATCAATCTTCACTAAAATCAATCAAACCTGCAACATTACAAGTTACAGCCACAAGGGTAAATACATTTGAATTGTATTGGCAAGTGATACTTTGGTAGTATAGTGGAGTCTATCATCTATATGCATTTGGCTAAGTGGAGTTGAGCCTTGCATTGCTCAAAATAGATTTTTCCCTATCATTTTGAAAACACTAAGTTTTTGTTTGGCAAAAACTTTCCCAAGGCATCTACCAATCAAACACTGAAGATCCTTTCCAAGGCATCTACCAATCAAAGACTGAAGATTTGCTTGGCAAAAATTATTGCAAAAACTTTCCCAAGGCATCTACCAATCAAAGACTGAAGATCCTTCTCGAGGCATCTACCAATCAAAGACTGAAGTGCTTGGCAAAATCATTTTCCTCAATCCAAGATTTCAAGATCCTTGTACCAAGCCATCTCTCCATCAAAGATTGAAGATTTCACACAACCCTTGTTCACCCACAAGTTTTAATTTAGAAAATGGAATGATGAGATTCTTGATAGCTTCCATGTCTTGATGCTCAAATTGTCCTTTACCAGGGACATGGCTAAGTACTTAGATTTTACACTCTGCAGAGGTGGTGCACTTTCCCCACAAGACTTGGTTTCCCAAGACAAGATCTTTCAGAAGCTTTTCCTTAGACCATCATGGACGCGTTCCAACCTATCAAACACTACCACCAACTGTCCATATGGCTAAGTTCTTGCAACCTATATGATCATGGCAGAGCCCATATTGCCAAGTGGTTGCACTTGAAGCTTCTCAACATTTGACATCTCAAATCTCTTTGTTTCCTGGGTGGCCATCCACAAGTGAGATACACTAAGGTAAACCATAAACATGGGCCTTGTGAACCACTCAACCAAAAACCACCTTGCAAGTCCCAATCCACCCAGGAGATTCATTAACTTAGTTGTTTTATTAAACAAAAACATAAGTCCTCAGACTTAGAGATTTTTCCATAGTGTGAATATATATTCCACCCTTGTTTTCTATTAGCTAGGCTAAGCTTGGTAGTAATAGGATTCCTAACTTAGGAAAAATCCTACTAAGGATTCATCTACTAGGTTTTCCTATAGCAAGGTCTATACTTAGCAAAATAAAAACCATGCAAGTTTTACTTAGCAAAAACACTAATGCATAGTGAAAATAATGGGATAGATAGTATGAAGCATCACTTGCCTTTTTGGTAGAGGGTATAGGTTCACTCCTTGTCCTTGCAACAATCACACTCTTAAAGTCACTACAATTCAATCAAGCAAGGCACAAACTCAATCTACCAATCAAGCAAAACACAAATCAACTAACACTCCAAACCAATAATCTCTCAAACAAAATCACACACACAAGACAATGGGATCTAAGTCATGCATAAGCATGCAAAGGTTGGTTCTATTGTAAAGATGGTCTTCACTAGGCTTCTAAACTTTGTAAGTTCCAATTTGGTCATTTACCAAAATGGCAAATTCATTTGCAAAGAGGGTCTCTATTAGATTCCTAAACTTTGTAAGATCCAAAATGGTCATTTACCAAAGTGGCAAAGTTAAAGTAATGCTTGCAAGCATGCCAAGCTTTGTTTTGTTTGAAAAAGTGGTTCCTAGTGGGTCATAGACATTTGGACACACCTATTGGTCATTTTGTAAAGTGGCTAAGTCATTTGCAAAAGGTTTCACTATAAAACCATTTTCAAAACAAAGTGTCATTCTATGTGGTGTAGAAATATTTTTACTAAGGCACTAACCTATAGGGTTCACCAATGAGTTGCTATTGCAAAACTTGGTGTTTGGGTCAGTAGGTTTGGTCTAAACCATTTCTCAAGGTTTTTACTCAAAACATTTTCGTAAACAAAACAATAGTTTTGTTTGGCTAGAAATAGACTAAACTAATTAATCCATTCTAAACCTTTACAAAAATCATTTTCCAAGAGATAGGTTGGTTCCTAGGGTCAGTAAGGTCACAACAAACCAATTTGCAAAGGTTTTAACCTTAAAAGCATTTTTAAACAATTTTTCTAATGTTAGCAGGCACACAAAAGAATCTGCAAAATCAAGCAAGCTAACAGATACTATTTGCTAAACTAAGGGTAGGGTTGGTTAGGTCTTGCTCTCCTGAATCCAACGACATAAAATTTGTAATTTTTGGACGTGTGGATCAAAAGATACAAGGGTTTGAAAATGGCAAATAAATCTGTTTTCAAATTTCTTTTAAACAGATCTAGTGCCACGCGTCACGTTCTTACTGGTCCATACCGGTTCGGGTGGATCGCGTGCTGTGGTGCGTTAGATCTAATTTAAATCGTGCGGTCCATAGGACATACCTCTTCGCGACTAAGTGGATCTATCCTAACCAGTGGATCGAGATCGAACGGTTGCGGCAGGCTCGACCTAAGGTGGGCGGTGCTGCGGTGGCTAGCGGCGGAGGAGCGTTCGATCGACGATGGAGGCGACGCTACAGGAGGTGGGGGAGAAGGAGGAGTTGCTCACCGGGCTCAGGGGGTCACGGCGATGCTCGGGGAAGTGTTGGTCGGGCGAGGGGCGCTCGGGGTCAGGCGTAATTGCTCGCCGGAGTAGAGAACGACGTCGGCCGGCTCTGTCCACGGTCGAAGATGGTGCTGTGGTCCACGAGAAGGTAAACGGAAAGCACTGTAAGACGCGCAAGGGTACAGCGGTGATGCGAGCGTGAAGGAGGAGGAGAGGGGTGGTCTGGTTTTACCGGGGCAGCTCAACGGAGTTGAAGTCAGACGGCGGCGCTCGGAGTTCGGTCGGAGTCGTCGCTGCAGATCACGAGAAGACAGACCGAGGGCAGGGTTAGACGCAGGAGATCATGGCGGCACTGTGAGCGTGAACAAGAGGGCTCGGGGTGGTCAGCTCTTACCAGGAAAAACTTGTCGGAGACAGACAGACGGTGGTACTGTTCAGAGCTCGTTGCAGACGTTGCTCGGAGGCGCCCGCGGTCGAACTAAAAGTGCTGGGAGGTGCGCCTGGGAGTGGGGAAGTTTCTAGGTTGCTCAGGGCGGCAAGGGGTGGAGAGGTTTCGTCGGAATCATCACCGAAACATCGTCGGACAAGGCGGTGAATTGGCGCACTGGCGTAGAGAGGGAGTGGTCTGGGGGAAATGGAGGAGAAGGCGCTGGCGTTTAAGTAGGTGTCGTCGCGGCGAGATATTAACGCAGCGTTAACGCGAATTTAATCGGCGGAATCAAAGCAGAAAACGGCCGGCGAGAGGAGGAATAATCGGTCGCGGTGGGAATGACGATGAACAGTAGGAATGGGGTCCACCAGTCAGTAGGAAAGGGTGAGGGAACGGGGTCCACTTGTCATACTCTGCGCGGGTTCCTTTCGCGGTGAAGGAAAACGGTTCGGGGGAAAATAAGAGGAGGTGGGGTCTGTTGTCAGCGAGTGAGAGAGAGGGAGAAGTGGGTCCCGTTTGTCTGTGACTGAGTGGGTTAGAAACTGGGTGTAAAACGTTTTCCTTCGGGGAGGGAGAAGACTGGGCTGCTGCTGGGCCTTAGTGGGTTGCTGGGCTGGGCTGTCCTTTTCCTATTTTTTTTTCTGTCTGTTTTCTTTTTCCTTTTCTAATTCTTTTTCTGTTTTGAAATTCAATCAATTTTTCAAACACTCAAACCACACTCAAATCAATTCAAACAATCAACAAACGTTTCATTTGAATTTGGTTCTGTTTATCAACATAATCCAAATCCAAAATGAAATAATATTTTTATTTATTTTTGGATCCATTTATTAATTAAATAAAATGGATCTTTAGTTATTTAATAGTGTTTGATTTATTTAATAAAATTTCCATTTGAAATCCAATTATTTTCAAAACCAAACCAGAAGGTTTTATTTGAAAAATAAAAGAATACTTGGAAACTTATTTAAATAAATAAATAAGTTTTGGTGTTTAATTAAAATGGGAAAGCCCTTTACTTAAATAAAATTGGATATTTAAATCCTTATTATTTTATTTAAATAAACCTTTACTCATCTTAATCAAAGCAAAACCTTTTAATAAAAGATTTCAAAGTAGTAATAAAATACTTGGTGTTCATTTAAAATGGGAAAAGCCTTTTACTTAAATAAAATTTGATATTTAAATCCTTATTATTTTATTTAAATAATTATTTACTCATTTTATCAAAACAAAATATTTTATTACAAAAGCTTGGCCAAAATTAATTTGGCTCACCTTTTCATTTGAAAACAAAGTCTTTTATTAAAAGATCTAATTTAGTGTTTCCAAAACAATTTATTTTCCTTTTATCCTTATAAATCCCTTTAGGATTATTTGTTCACCATTTGGTATGGGGTTTAGATGAGAGCTTTAAAGGCTTTGGAAATTCAATTTCCTTATCTTATTATAGTCATAGGATTTTGTCTATGGTTCCAACTAAGTGAAACCAATCTCTATGGTCTTACTTGATCCTTTGTGATTATTTGTTGATCAGATTTGGTATGGATCAAATCCATAGATTTGGAGATACTTTGGAAATGATTCCCTTCCATTAGGGCTTAGGGATTTTGATTTACTTTCCTAGTGTTCAAATTTCCAGATACATTCATTGAGGAATGCATTTCCCTTGATTTGGATTTGTTGAACTCAAACTTTAATCAAAGTTTGTTCAAGATGGGATTTCAAGTCTCCTTTTAGAAACAAAAGTTTCTTTTCACCCTGATTTTCAACAAAAATTTATTTTGTTTATTTATTTTTCACATTACAAGATTTGGAAAATCTTGGGATATGACAGGCTACCACCCTTAAAAGAAATCTCGTCCCGAGATTTGGGAAGGTTAGGGTTACAAGCAGGCTCAAACAACTAGGGTACTACCACCCTTAAAAATTTTCCAACTAGACTACATCTTGGCTTGCTTGGAATCTTGGAAAACTTCTTCTTGGAAAACTTCTGCATAGTGTCCTTTATTTCCATACTTGACTCATGGGCCAAGGTTGAGTTTCTCCATAGGCTTGTTCAACTTGTTCTTCATCTTTTATGGACAATTGCTTGCATAGTGTCCTGGGTTCTTGCAATTGAAACAGTGGATGTCTTCAAGTTCCTTGCGTAGTTCCTGTGGACAAGTGGCTACATAGTGGCCTAGCTCTTTGCAGTTGTTGCACACTACTTGGCCGATCTCTTTATTCTTCGGGTTCTCTGGGCATCCACTGGGGTAGTGTCCCATTTCCTTACATTTACGACATTGCACAAGGCTCATGTCCTGTCTTGGTTTCTTGGGTTTCTTTGATCCTTTGAATTGGGTTGTCTTGTTTGGAGGTATAAGTGGTCCTTTTCCTTTGCCATCAACATTTTTGGCATACTTGGATCCTTCTTGTTTCCTTTGTTCAACAATGACATAGATGGGGCATTGGATAGGTAACAAGTAGCTTGAGAAGTAGGACATTGTCCAATAGGATGTTTCTCTTCACAGTTAGGACATTAATCTTCATGTTCCTTGGAAGTATGGTCCTTGTCTCCACAAATAATGCAAGCTGGGTCTCCATCTAGAATAACATTCCTGTCATCCTTGTTGTCATACATTCTTTTGGGATAGTTTTCTTCCATGCTGATCATTTGATTAGTCACCTTAAGCATCAGTTGGGATTGTTCCTCCAAAAACTTTTGCAGTGCTGGATCTTTATCACTATTGCTGGCTATGAACTGAGCTGTTAGTTGGTTCAACTGGTTTTGGGTTGCTATGAGTTCTCTCATGTTGACCTCTTGATTGTTGTTGTTGTCACCATCCTTGATGTTGGAGTTTCTTGGAGAAGTCATCAGTTTGGGTTGGGTTGGGATTAGAATAGGCAAAAGATTTCTAAGGAGTCAATTCTAATCACACACATCACAAATCACACAAGCAATGTGCAAGCAATCACAAACAAACACTCCACTCAAACAACCAGTTTCAAGCACATACTTAGGCAATAAAATATTTTTGTTACTCCACATAAGTTGGTGGGTTTGACTTAAACTAAATATGGTGGTCCATCTATATGGTTTACTTTGTGATCTTTCCTTCCTTCCTGGTTGATTCTTCTTTTCATGAGGTCATGGTTTCCTTGGGGAATATTTCTTGTGTCTTGGTCACAAAACTTCAAAGGTGATGAGGGTTCCTTCTAGGTTGTGTTTCCTTAATCTTCAAATCTTGAGTAACATTTATTGTCTCACTTGTAGTCTTTTAGTGATATCCAAGTAGGAAGTCTTTGGTGTACATGCTGAAGATGTTGGAGTCTTTAGGGTTGAAGAAGTTGAAGTCATTAGAGTTGAAGGTGTTGAAGAGGTCCTTTGTACATGGTGTAGTCTTGGGTCATGGGGTAGGCTTTTCCATTAAGTTTGAAGTAGAAGAGATGTAGAGTTGAAACAAAAAAATGATTGAGGAAAGTATCTTACTAGATTGTTTTGTAAATAGGTTTTGGAACAAAAACAACTCCTATTTTTCTAAAGGGGTTTTGTCCAATCCTAGGGTTACAAATCCTACAGGCAACACAATGCTCTGATACCATCTGTAGCGTCCCCAACCTTTAATAAGATTGAGTCCCCTGTGTTTACAATGCTAGTCCCTGGATCAATAGCTAGCATCCACAGTTCAGATGTAATATCAAGAAACAAAGGTCATAGTTCAACTTTATAACCAGGAATAAAATAATTTTATTACATCAATACATAGCTCATTGGCTATTTACATTACATTGCAGCGGAATAACTATAAGCATGTGGTCCTTCATCTTCAAAGTGCCACAGGCAGATGTTGGTTGTAGACTTTGTAATCCTAATCAATCAATCTTCACTAAAATCAATCAAACCTGCAACATTACAAGTTACAGCCACAAGGGTCAATACATTTGAATTGTATTGGCAAGTGATACTTTGGTAGTATAGTGGAGTCTATCATCTATATGCATTTGGCTAAGTGGAGTTGAGGCTTGCATTGCTCAAAATAGATTTTTCCCTATCATTTTGAAAACACTAAGTTTTTGTTTGGCAAAAACTTTCCCAAGGCATCTACCAATCAAACACTGAAGATCCTTTCCAAGGCATCTACCAATCAAAGATTGAAGATTTGCTTGGCAAAAATTATTGCAAAAACTTTCCCAAGGCATCTACCAATCAAAGACTGAAGATCCTTCTCGAGGCATCTACCAATCAAAGACTGAAGTGCTTGGCAAAATCATTTTCCTCAATCCAAGATTTCAAGATCCTTGTACCAAGCCATCTCTCCATCAAAGATTGAAGATTTCACACAACCCTTGTTCACCCAAAAGTTTTAATTTAGAAAATGGAATGATGAGATTCTTGATAGCTTCCATGTCTTGATGCTCAAATTGTCCTTTACCAGGGACATGGCTAAGTACTTAGATTTTACACTCTGCAGAGGTGGTGCACTTTCCCCACAAGACTTGGTTTCCCAAGACAAGATCTTTCAGAAGCTTTTCCTTAGACCATCATGGACGCGTTCCAACCTATCAAACACTACCACCAACTGTCCATATGGCTAAGTTCTTGCAACCTATATGATCATGGCAGAGCCCATATTGCCAAGTGGTTGCACTTGAAGCTTCTCAACATTTGACATCTCAAATCTCTTTGTTTCCTGGGTGGCCATCCACAAGTGAGATACAGTAAGGTAAACCATAAACATGGGCCTTGTGAACCACTCAACCAAAAACCACCTTGCAAGTCCCAATCCACCCAGGAGATTCATTAACTTAGTTGTTTTATTAAACAAAAACATAAGTCCTCAGACTTAGAGATTTTTCCATAGTGTGAATGTATATTCCACCCTTGTTTTCTATTAGCTAGGCTAAGCTTGGTAGTAATAGGATTCCTAACTTAGGAAAAATCCTACTAAGGATTCATCTACTAGGTTTTCCTATAGCAAGGTCTATACTTAGCAAAATAAAAACCATGCAAGTTTTACTTAGCAAAAACACTAATGCATAGTGAAAATAATGGGATAGATAGTATGAAGCATCACTTGCCTTTTTGGTAGAGGGTATAGGTTCACTCCTTGTCCTTGCAACAATCACACTCTTAAAGTCACTACAATTCAATCAAGCAAGGCACAAACTCAATCTACCAATCAAGCAAAACACAAATCAACTAACACTCCAAACCAATAATCTCTCAAACAAAATCACACACACAAGACAATGGGATCTAAGTCATGCATAAGCATGCAAAGGTTGGTTCTATTGTAAAGATGGTCTTCACTAGGCTTCTAAATTTTGTAAGTTCCAATTTGGTCATTTACCAAAATGGCAAAGTCATTTGCAAAGAGGGTCTCTATTAGATTCCTAAACTTTGTAAGATCCAAAATGGTCATTTACCAAAGTGGCAAAGTTAAAGTAATGCTTGCAAGCATGCCAAGCTTTGTTTTGTTTGAAAAAGTGGTTCCTAGTGGGTCATAGACATTTGGACACACCTATTGGTCATTTTGTAAAGTGGCTAAGTCATTTGCAAAAGGTTTCACTATAAAACCATTTTCAAAACAAAGTGTCATTCTATGTGGTGTAGAAATATTTTTACTAAGGCACTAACCTATAGGGTTCACCAATGAGTTGCTATTGCAAAACTTGGTGTTTGGGTCAGTAGGTTTGGTCTAAACCATTTCTCAAGGTTTTTACTCAAAACATTTTCGTAAACAAAACAATAGTTTTGTTTGGCTAGAAATGGACTAAACTAATTAATCCATTCTAAACCTTTACAAAAATCATTTTCCAAGACATAGGTTGGTTCCTAGGGTCAGTAAGGTCTCAACAAACCAATTTGCAAAGGTTTTAACCTTAAAAGCATTTTTAAACAATTTTTCTAATGTTAGCAGGCACACAAAAGAATATGCAAAATCAAGCAAGCTAACAGATACTATTTGCTAAACTAAGGGTAGGGTTGGTTAGGTCTTGCTCTCCTGAATCCAACGACATAAAATTTGTAATTTTTGGACGTGTGGATCAAAAGATACAAGGGTTTGAAAATGGCAAATAAATATGTTTTCAAATTTCTTTTAAACAGATCTAGTGCCACGCGTCACGTTCTTACTGGTCCATACCGGTTCGGGTGGATCGCGTGATGTGGTGCGTTAGATCTAAGTTAAATCGTGCGGTCCAGAGGACATACCTCTTCGCGACTAAGTGGATCTATCCTAACCAGTGGATCGAGATCGAACGGTTGCGGCAGGCTCGACCTAAGGTGGGCGGCGCTGCGGTGGCTAGCGGCGGCGAAGCGGTCGGTCGACGACGGAGGCGACGCTACAAGAAGTGGGGGAGAAGGAGGAGTTGCTCACCGGGCTCAGGGGGTCACGGCGATGCTCGGGGAAGTGTTGGTCGGGCGGCGCTGAGGTCGCGTAATTGCTCGCCGGAGTAGAGAACGACGTCGGCCGGCTCTGTCCACGGTCGAAGATGGTGCTGTGGTCCACGAGAAGGTAAACGGAAAGCACTGTAAGACGCGCAAGGGTACAACGGTGATGCGAGCGTGAAGGAGGAGGAGAGGGGTGGTCTGGTTTTACTAGGGAAGCTCAACGGAGTTGAAGTCGAGAAGCGGCGCGAGTTGGTCGGAGTCGTCACAGATCACGAGAAGATGCAGGCGAGGGGTTAGACGCAGGAGATCATGGCGGAGCTATGAGCGTGAAAGAGAGGGCTCGGGGTGGTCAGCTCTTACCAGGAAAAACTCGTCGGAGACAGACAGACGGCGGTGCTGTTCAGAGCTCGTTGCAGACGTTGCTCGGAGGCGCCCGCGGTCGAACTAATGTTGGGAGGTGCGTCTGGGAATGGGGAAGTTGCTAGGTTGCTCAGGGCGGCAAGGGGTAGAGAGGTTTCGTCGGAATCGTCACCGGAACATCGTCGGACAGTGGGCGGTGTGCGGCACAATTGGCCGACACTGGGGTAGAGAGGAGTGATGCAGGGAAATGGAGGAGAAAGCTGGCGTTTAAGTAGGTGTTGTCATGCGAGAGATTAACATGGCGTTAACGCCAATTAATCAGCGGAATCAAAGCAAACGCGGAGAGGAGGAAGAATCGGTCATGGGAGCGACGATGAAGCGAGGAATGGGGTCCTTTGGTCGAGGGAAAGGGTGAGGGAACGGGGTCCACTTGTCATACTCTGCGCGGGTTCCTTTCGCGGTGAAGGAAAACGGTTCGGGGGAAAATAAGAGGAGGTGGGGTCTGTTGTCAGCGAGTGAGAGAGAGGGAGAAGTGGGTCCCGTTTGTCTGTGACTGAGTGGGTTAGAAACTGGGTGTAAAACGTTTTCCTTCGGGGAGGGAGAAGACTGGGCTGCTGCTGGGCCTTAGTGGGTTGCTGGGCTAGGCTGTCCTTTTCCTATTTTTTTTCTGTCTGTTTTCTTTTTCCTTTTCTAATTCTTTTTCTGTTTTGAAATTCAATCAATTTTTCAAACACTCAAACCACACTCAAATCAATTCAAACAATCAACAAACTTTTCATTTGAATTTGGTTCTGTTTATCAACATAATCCAAATCCAAAATGAAATAATATTTTTATTTATTTTTGGATCCATTTATTAATTAAATAAAATGGATCTTTAGTTATTTAATAGTGTTTGATTTATTTAATAAAATTTCCATTTGAAATCCAATTATTTTCAAAACCAAACCAGAAGGTTTTATTTGAAAAATAAAAGAATACTTGGAAACTTATTTAAATAAATAAAAAAGTTTTGGTGTTTAATTAAAATGGGAAAGCCTTTACTTAAATAAAATTGGATATTTAAATCCTTATTATTTTGTTTAAATAAACCTTTACTCATCTTAATCAAAGCAAAACCTTTTAATAAAAGATTTCAAAGTAGTAATAAAATACTTGGTGTTCATTTAAAATGGGAAAAGCCTTTTACTTAAATAAAATTGGATATTTAAATCCTTATTATTTTATTTAAATAATTCTTTACTCATTTTATCAAAACAAAATATTTTATTACAAAAGCTTGGCCAAAATTAATTTGGCTCACCTTTTCATTTGAAAACAAAGTCTTTTATTAAAAGATCTAAATTAGTGTTTCCAAAACAATTTATTTTCCTTTTATCCTTATAAATCCCTTTAGGATTATTTGTTCACCATTTGGTATGGGGTTTAGATGAGAGCTTTAAAGGCTTTGGAAATTCAATTTCCTTATCTTATTATAGTCATAGGATTTTGTCTATGGTTCCAACTAAGTGAAACCAATCTCTATGGTCTTACTTGATCCTTTGTGATTATTTGTTGATCAGATTTCGTATGGATCAAATCCATAGATTTGGAGATACTTTGGAAATGATTCCCTTCCATTAGGGCTTAGGGATTTTGATTTACTTTCCTAGTGTTCAAATTTCCAGATACATTCATTGAGGAATGCATTTCCCTTGATTTGGATTTGTTGAACTCAAACTTTAATCAAAGTTTGTTCAAGATGGGATTTCAAGTCTCCTTTTAGAAACAAAAGTTTCTTTTCATCCTGATTTTCAACAAAAATTTATTTTGTTTATTTATTTTTCACATTACAAGATTTGGAAAATCTTGGGATGTGACAGTTCTCTTCAGAGACCACACATGGATCCACCAGTGTCATTACATGTGTGTTCTTTTTACTAATGACAACTGGAGTCATTGCATGTGTGTTGTTTTCACATACCACATATGGATCCACCAGTGTCATTGCAGGTGTGCTCTTTTCACAATCCACCTATGGATCCACCAGTGCCATTGCATGTGTGTTCTTTTTACTAACAACAACCAGAGTCATAACGTGTGTGTTCTTTTCACATACCACATATGGGTCCACCAGTGTCATTGCATGTGTGTTCTTTTCACAATCCACCTATGGATCCACCAGTGTCATTGCATGTGTGCTCTTTTTACTAACAACAACCAGAGTCATTGCATGTGTGTTCTCTTCAGAGACCACACATGGATCCACCAGTGTCATTGCATGTGTGTTCTTTTTACTAACAACAACCAGAGTCATTCAAATGTGTGTTCTTTTCACATACCACATATGGATCCACCAATGTCATTGCATGTGTGTTCTTTTCACAATCCACCTATGGATCCACCAGTGTCATTGAATGTGTGTTATTTTTACTAACAACAACTGGAGTTATTTCATGACTGTTCTTTTCACATACCACATATGGATCCACCAGTGTCATTGAAATGTGTGTTCTCTTCAGAGACCACACATGGATCCACCAGTGTCATTACATGTGTGTTCTGTTTACTAACAACAACTAGAGTCATTGCATGTGTGTTCTTTTCAGATACCACATATAGATTCACCAGTGTCATTGCAGGTGTGCTCTTTTCACAATCCACCTATGGATCCACGAGTGTCATTGCATGTGTGTTCTTTTTACTAACAACAACCAGAGTCATTGCATGTGTGTTCTTTTCACATACCACATATGGATCCACCAGTGTTATTGTATGTGTGTTCTTTTCACAATGCACCTAGGGATCCACCAGTGTCATTGCATGTGTGCTCTTTTTACTAACAACAACCAGAGTCATTAAAATGTGTGTCCTCTTCAGTGACCACACATGGATCCACCAGTGTCATTGCATGTGTGTTATTTTTACTAACAACAACTAGAGTCATTGAAATGTGTGTTCTCTTCAGAGACCACATATGGATCCACAAGTGTCATTGCATGTGTGTTCTTTTCACAAGCCACCTATGGATCCACTAGTGTCATTGCATGTCTACTCTTTTTACTAACAATAACCAGAGTCATTGAAATGTGTGATCTCTTCAGAGACCACACATGGATCCACCATTGTCATTGCATGTGTGTTATTTTTACTAACAACAACCAAAGTCATTGAAATGTGTGTTCTCTTTAGAGACCACACATGGATCCAGCAGTGTTATTGCATGTGTGTTCTTATTACTAACAACCAGAGTCATTGCATGTGTATTCTTTTCACATACCACATATGGATCCACCAGTGTCATTGCATGTGTGTTCTTTTCACAATCCACCTATGGATCCACCAGTGTCATTGCATGTGTGTTCTTTTTACTAACAACAACTGGAGTCATTTCACGACTGTTCTTTTCACATACCACATATTGATCCACTAGTGTCATTGAAATGTGTGTTCTCTTCAGAGACCACACATGGATCCACCAATGTCATTACATGTGTGTTCTTTTTACTAATAACAACTGGAGTCATTGCATGTGTGTTCTTTTCACATACCACATATGGATCCACCAGTTTCATTGCATGTGTGCTCTTTTCACAATCCACCTATGGATCCACCAGTGTCATTGCATGTGTGTTCTTTTTACTAACAACAA
The DNA here is from genome assembly GCA_023614405.1 of Avena insularis. Taxonomy (NCBI): domain Eukaryota; kingdom Viridiplantae; phylum Streptophyta; class Magnoliopsida; order Poales; family Poaceae; genus Avena; species Avena insularis. The sequence continues at coordinate 113,904 of JAJUPC010000156.1, forward strand.
CTAGAGTCATTGCATGTGTGTTCTTTTCACATACCACATATGGATCCACCAGTGTCATTGCATGTGTGTTCTTTTCACAATCCACCTATGGATCCACCAGTGTCATTGCATGTGTGCTCTTTTTAATAACAACAACCAGAGTCATTGCATGTGTGTTCTCTTCAGAGACCACACATGGATCCACCAGTGTCATTGCATGTGTGTTCTTTTACTAACAACAACCAGAGTCATTCAAATGTGTGTTCTTTTCACATACCACATATGGATCCACCAGTGTCATTGCATGTGTGTTCTTTTCACAATCCACCTATGGATCCACCAGCGTCATTGCATGTGTGCTGTTTTTACTAACAACAACCAGAGTCATTGAAATGTGTGTTCTATTCAGAGACCACACATGCATCCACCAGTGTCATTGCATGTGTGTTCTTTTTACTAACAACAACCAGAGTCATTGCATGTGTGTTCTTTTTACTAACAACAACCAGAGTCATTGCATGTGTGTTCTTTTCACATACCACATATGGATCCACCAGTGTTATTGTATGTGTGTTCTTTTCACAATGCACCTAGGGATCCACCAGTGTCATTGCATGTGTGCTCTTTTTACTAACAACCAGAGTCATTAAAATGTGTGTCCTCTTCAGTGACCACGCATGGATCCACCAGTGTCATTGCATGTGTGTTATTTTTACTAACAACAACTAGAGTCATTGAAATGTGTGTTCTCTTCAGAGACCCCACATGGATCCACCAGTGTTATTGCATGTGTGTTCTTTTTACTAACAACAACCAGAGTCATTGCATGTGTGTTCTTTTCACATACCACATATGGATCCACCAATGTCATTGCATGTGTGTTCTTTTCACAATCCACCTATGGATCCACCAGTGTCATTGCATGTGTGTTCTTTTTACTAACATCAACTGGAGTTATTTCATGACTGTTCTTTTCACATACCACATATGGATCCACCAGTGTCATTGAAATGTGTGTTCTCTTCAGAGACCACACATGGATCCACTAGTGTCATTACATGTGTGTTCTGTTTACTAACAACAACTGGAGTCATTGCATGTGTGTTCTTTTCAGATACCACATATAGATCCACAAGTGTCATTGCAGGTGTGCTCTTTTCACAATCCACGTATGGATTCACGAGTGTCATTGCATGTGTGTTCTTTTTACTAACAACAACCAGAGTCATTGCATGTGTGTTCTTTTCACATACCGCATATGGATCCACCAGTGTCATTGTATGTGTGTTCTTTTCACTATCCACCTATGGATCCACCAATGTCATTGCATGTGTGATCTTTTTACTAACAACTACCAAAGTAATTGAAATGTGTGTTCTCTTTAGAGACCACACATGGATCCACCAGTGTCATTACATGTGTGTTCTTTTTACTAACAACAACCAGAGTCATTGCATGTGTGTTCTTTTCACAATTCACCTATGGATCCACCAGTGTAATTGCATGTGTGCTTTTTTACTAACAACAACCAGAGTCATTTCATGTGTGTTCTTTTCACATACCACATATGGATCCACAAGTGTCATTGAAATGTGTGTTCTCTTCAGAGACCACACATGGATCCACCAGTGTTATTGCATGTGTGTTCTTTTTACTAACAACAACCAGAGTCATTGCATGTGTGTTCTTTTCACATACCACATATGGATCCACCAATGTCATTGCATGTGTATTCTTTTCACAATCCACCTATGGATCCACCAGTGTCATTGCATGTGTGTTATTTTTACTAACAACAACTAGAGTTATTGAAATGTGTGTTCTCTTCAGAGACCACATATGGATCCACCAGTGTCATTGCATGTGTGTTCTTTTCACAAGCCACCTATGGATCCACTAGTGTCATTGCATGTCTACTCTTTTTACTAACAATAACCAGAGTCATTGAAATGTGTGATCTCTTCAGAGACCACACATGGATCCACCATTGTCATTGCATGTGTGTTCTTTTTACTAACAACAACCAGAGTCATTGAAATGTGTGTTCTCTTTAGAGACCACACATGGATCCGGCAGTGTTATTGCATGGGTGTTCTTATTACTAACAACAACCAGAGTCATTGCATGTGTATTCTTTTCACATACCACATATGGATCCACCAGTGTCATTGCATGTGTGTTCTTTTCACAATCCACCTATGGATCCACCAGTGTCATTGCATGTGTGTTCTTTTTACTAACAACAACTGGAGTCATTTCACGACTGTTCTTTTCGCATACCACATATTGATCCACTAGTGTCATTGAAATGTGTGTTCTCTTCAGAGACCACACATGGATCCACCAATGTCATTACATGTGTGTTCTTTTTACTAATAACAACTGGAGTCATTGCATGTGTGTTCTTTTCACATACCACATATGGATCCACCAGTTTCATTGCATGTGTGCTCTTTTCACAATCCACCTATGGATCCACCAGTGTCATTGCATGTGTGTTATTTTTACTAACAACAACTGGAGTCATTGAAATGTGTGTTCTCTTCAGAGACCACATATGGATCCACCAGTGTCATTGCATGTGTGTTCTTTTCACAAGCCACCTATGGATCCACTAGTGTCATTGCATGTCTACTCTTTTTACTAACAATAACCAGAGTCATTGAAATGTGTGATCTCTTCAGAGACCACACATGGATCCACCATTGTCATTGCATGTGTGTTCTTTTTACTAACAACAACAGAGTCATTGAAATGTGTGTTCTCTTTAGAGACCACACATGGATCCAGCAGTGTTATTGCATGTGTGTTCTTATTACTAACAACAACCAGAGTCATTGCATGTGTATTCTTTTCACATACCACATATGGATCCACCAGTGTCATTGCATGTGTGTTCTTTTCACAATCCACCTATGGATCCACCAGTGTCATTGCATGTGTGTTCTTTTTACTAACAACAACTGGAGTCATTTCACGACTGTTCTTTTCACATACCACATATTGATCCACTAGTGTCATTGAAATGTGTGTTCTCTTCAGAGACCACACATGGATCCACCAATGTCATTACATGTGTGTTCTTTTTACTAATAACAACTGGAGTCATTGCATGTGTGTTCTTTTCACATACCACATATGGATCCACCAGTTTCATTGCATGTGTGCTCTTTTCACAATCCACCTATGGATCCACCAGTGTCATTGCATGTGTGTTCTTTTTACTAACAACAACTAGAGTCATTGCATGTGTGTTCTTTTCACATACCACATATGGATCCACCAGTGTCATTGCATGTGTGTTCTTTTCACAATCCACCTATGGATCCACCAGTGTCATTGCATGTGTGCTCTTTTAATAACAACAACCAGAGTCATTGCATGTGTGTTCTCTTCAGAGACCACACATGGATCCAGCAGTGTCATTGCATGTGTGTTCTTTTTACTAACAACAACCAGAGTCATTCAAATGTGTGTTCTTTTCACATACCACATATGGATCCACCAGTGTCATTGCATGTGTGTTCTTTTCACAATCCACCTATGGATCCACCAGCGTCATTGCATGTGTGCTGTTTTTACTAACAACAACCATAGTCATTGAAATGTGTGTTCTATTCAGAGACCACACATGGATCCACCTGTTGCATTGCATGTGTGTTCTTTTTACTTACAACAACCAGAGTCATTGCATGTGTGTTCTTTTCACATACCACATATGGATCCACCAGTGTCATTGTATGTGTGTTCTTTTCACAATCCACCTATGGATCCACCAATGTCATTGCATGTGTGATCTTTTTACTAACAACTACCAAAGTCATTGAAATGTGTGTTCTCTTTAGAGACCACACATGGATCCTGATGTCATTGCATGTGTGTTCTTTTTACTAACAACAACCAGAGTCATTGCATGTGTGTTCTTTTCACAATTCACCTATGGATCCACCAGTGTAATTGCATGTGTGCTTTTTTACTAACAACAACCAGAGTCATTTCATGTGTGTTCTTTTCACATACCACATATGGATCCACCAGTGTCATTGAAATGTGTGTTCTCTTCAGAGACCCCACATGGATCCACCAGTGTTATTGCATGTGTGTTCTTTTTACTAACAACAACCAGAGTCATTGCATGTGTGTTCTTTTCACATACCACATATGGATCCACCAATGTCATTGCATGTGTGTTCTTTTCACAATCCACCTACGGATCCACCAGTGTCATTGCATGTGTGTTCTTTTTACTAACAACAACTGGAGTTATTTCATGACTGTTCTTTTCACATACCACATATGGATCCACCAGTGTCATTGAAATGTGTGTTCTCTTCAGAGACCACACATGGATCCACTAGTGTCATTACATGTGTGTTCTGTTTACTAACAACAACTGGAGTCATTGCATGTGTGTTCTTTTCAGATACCACATATAGATCCACAAGTGTCATTGCAGGTGTGCTCTTTTCACAATCCACGTATGGATCCACGAGTGTCATTGCATGTGTGTTCTTTTTACTAACAACAACCAGAGTCATTGCATGTGTGTTCTTTTCACATACCATATATGTATCCACCAGTGTCATTGTATGTGTGTTCTTTTCACAATCCACCTATGGATCCACCAATGTCATTGCATGTGTGATCTTTTTACTAACAACTACCAAAGTCATTGAAATGTGTGTTCTCTTTAGAGACCACACATGGATCCACCAGTGTCATTGCATGTGTGTTCTTTTTACTAACAACAACCAGAGTCATTGCATGTGTGTTCTTTTCACAATTCACCTATGGATCCACCAGTGTAATTGCATGTGTGCTTTTTTACTAACAACAACCAGAGTCATTTCATGTGTGTTGTTTTCACATACCACATATGGATCCACCAGTGTCATTGAAATGTGTGTTCTCTTCAGAGACCAGACATGGATCCACCAGTGTTATTGCATGTGTGTTCTTTTTACTAACAAGAACCAGAGTCATTGCATGTGTGTTCTTTTCACATACCACATATGGATCCACCAATGTCATTGCATGTGTGTTCTTTTCACAATCCAGCTATGGATCCACCAGTGTCATTGCATGTGTGTTATTTTTACTAACAACAACTAGAGTCATTGAAATGTGTGTTCTCTTCAGAGACCACATATGGATCCACCAGTGTCATTGCATGTGTGTTCTTTTCACAAGCCACCTATGGATCCACTAGTGTCATTGCATGTCTACTCTTTTTACTAACAATAACCAGAGTCATTGAAATGTGTGATCTCTTCAGAGACCACACATGGATCCACCATTGTCATTGCATGTGTGTTCTTTTTACTAACAACAACCAGAGTCATTGAAATGTGTGTTCTCTTTAGAGACCACACATGGATCCAGCAGTGTTATTGCATGTGTGTTCTTATTACTAACAACAACCAGAGTCATTGCATGTGTATTCTTTTCACATACCACATATGGATCCACCAGTGTCATTGCATGTGTGTTCTTTTCACAATCCACCTATGGATCCACCAGTGTCATTGCATGTGTGTTCTTTTTACTAACAACAACTGGAGTCATTTCACGACTGTTCTTTTCACATACCACATATTGATCCACTAGTGTCATTGAAATGTGTGTTCTCTTCAGAGACCACACATGGATCCACCAATGTCATTACATGTGTGTTCTTTTTACTAATAACAACTGGAGTCATTGCATGTGTGTTCTTTTCACATACCACATATGGATCCACCAGTTTCATTGCATGTGTGCTCTTTTCACAATCCACCTATGGATCCACCAGTGTCATTGCATGTGTGTTATTTTTACTAACAACAACTAGAGTCATTGAAATGTGTGTTCTCTTCAGAGACCACATATGGATCCACCAGTGTCATTGCATGTGTGTTCTTTTCACAAGCCACCTATGGATCCACTAGTGTCATTGCATGTCTACTCTTTTTACTAACAATAACCAGAGTCATTGAAATGTGTGATCTCTTCAGAGACCACACATGGATCCACCATTGTCATTGCATGTGTGTTCTTTTTACTAACAACAACCAGAGTCATTGAAATGTGTGTTCTCTTTAGAGACCACACATGGATCCAGCAGTGTTATTGCATGTGTGTTCTTATTACTAACAACAACCAGAGTCATTGCATGTGTGTTCTTTTCACATACCACATATGGATCCACCAGTGTCATTGCATGTGTGTTCTTTTCACAATCCACCTATGGATCCACCAGTGTCATTGCATGTGTGTTCTTTTTACTAACAACAACTGGAGTCATTTCATGTGTGTTCTTTTCACATACCACATATTGATCCACTAGTGTCATTGAAATGTGTGTTCTCTTCAGACCACACATGGATCCAATGTCATTACATGTGTGTTCTTTTACTAACGACAACTGGAGTCATTGCATGTGTGTTCTTTTCACATACCACATATGGATCCACCAGTTTCATTGCATGTGTGCTCTTTTCACAATCCACCTATGGATCCACCAGCGTCATTGCATGTGTGTTATTTTTACTAACAACAACTAGAGTCATTGAAATGTGTGTTCTCTTCAGAGACCACATATGGATCCACCAGTGTCATTGCATGTGTGTTCTTTTCACAAGCCACCTATGGATCCACTAGTGTCATTGCATGTCTACTCTTTTTACTAACAATAACCAGAGTCATTGAAATGTGTGATCTCTTCAGAGACCACACATGGATCCACCATTGTCATTGCATGTGTGTTCTTTTTACTAACAACAACAGAGTCATTGAAATGTGTGTTCTCTTTAGAGACCACACATGGATCCATCAGTGTTATTGCATGTGTGTTCTTATTACTAACAACAACCAGAGTCATTGCATGTGTATTATTTTCACATACCACATATGGATCCACCAGTGTCATTGCATGTATGTTCTTTTCACAATCCACCTATGGATCCACCAGTGTCATTGCATGTGTGTTCTTTTTACTAACAACAACTGGAGTCATTTCACGACTGTTCTTTTCACATACCACATATTGATCCACTAGTGTCATTGAAATGTGTGTTCTCTTCAGAGACCACACATGGATCCGCCAATGTCATTACATGTGTGTTATTTTTACTAATAACAACTGGAGTCATTGCATGTGTGTTCTTTTCACATACCACATATGGATCCACCAGTTTCATTGCATGTGTGCTCTTTTCACAATCCACCTATGGATCCACCAGTGTCATTGCATGTGTGTTATTTTTACTAACAACAACTAGAGTCATTGAAATGTGTGTTCTCTTCAGAGACCACATATGGATCCACCAGTGTCATTGCATGTGTGTTCTTTTCACAAGCCACCTATGGATCCACTAGTGTCATTGCATGTCTACTCTTTTTACTAACAATAACCAGAGTCATTGAAATGTGTGATCTCTTCAGAGACCACACATGGATCCACCATTGTCATTGCATGTGTGTTCTTTTTACTAACAACAACAGAGTCATTGAAATGTGTGTTCTCTTTAGAGACCATACATGGATGAACCGTGTTATTGCATGTGTGTTCTTATTACTAACAACAACCAGAGTCATTGCATGCGTATTATTTTCACATACCACATATGGATCCACCAGTGTCATTGCATGTGTGTTCTTTTCACAATCCACATATGGATCCACCAGTGTCATTGCATGTGTGTTCTTTTTACTAACAACAACTGGAGTCATTTCACGACTGTTCTTTTCACATACCACATATTGATCCACTAGTGTCATTGAAATGTGTGTTCTCTTCAGAGACCACACATGGATCCACCAATGTCATTACATGTGTGTTCTTTTTACTAATAATAACTGGAGTCATTGCATGTGTGTTCTTTTCACATACCACATATGGATCCACCAGTTTCATTGCATGTGTGCTCTTTTCACAATCCACCTATGGATCCACCAGTGTCATTGCATGTGTGTTCTTTTTACTAACAACAACTAGATTCATTGCATGTGTGTTCTTTTCACATACCACATATGGATCCACCAGTGTCATTGCATGTGTGTTCTTTTCACAATCCACCTATGGATCCACCAGTGTCATTGCATGTGCGCTCTTTTTAATAACAACAACCAGAGTCATTGCATGTGTGTTCTCTTCAGAGACCACACATGGATCCACCAGTGTCATTGCATGTGTGTTCTTTTACTAACAACAACCAGAGTCATTCAAATGTGTGTTCTTTTCACATACCACATATGGATCCACCAGTGTCATTGCATGTGTGTTCTTTTCACAATCCACCTATGGATCCACCAGCGTCATTGCATGTGTGCTGTTTTTACTAACAACAACCAGAGTCATTTAAATGTGTGGTCTATTCAGAGACCACACATGGATCCACCAGTGTCATTGCATGTGTGTTCTTTTTACTTACAACAACCAGAGTCATTGCATGTGTGTTCTTTTCACATACCACATATGGATCCACCAGTGTCATTGTATGTGTGTTCTTTTCACAATCCACCTATGGATCCACCAATGTCATTGCATGTGTGATCTTTTTTCTAACAACTACCAGAGGCATTGACATGTGTGTTCTTCTCTTTAGAGACCACACATGGATCCCAGTGTCATTGCATGTGTGTTCTTTTTACTAACAACAACCAGAGTCATTGCATGTGTGTTCTTTTCACAATTCACCTATGGATCCACCAGTGTAATTGCATGTGTGCTTTTTTACTAACAACAACCAGAGTCATTTCATGTGTGTTCTTTTCACATACCACATATGGATCGACCAGTGTCATTGAAATGTGTGTTCACTTAAGAGAAACCACATGGATCCACCAGTGTTATTGCATGTGTGTTCTTTTTACTAACAACAACCAGAGTCATTGCATGTGTGTTCTTTTCACATACCACATATGGATCCACCAATGTCATTGCATGTGTGTTCTTTTCACAATCCACCTACGGATCCACCAGTGTCATTGCATGTGTGTTCTTTTTACTAACAACAACTGGAGTTATTTCATAACTGTTCTTTTCACATACCACATATGGATCCACCAGTGTCATTGAAATGTGTGTTCTCTTGAGACCACACATGGATCCTAGTGTCATTACATGTGTGTTCTTTACTAACAACAACCTGGAGTCATTGCATGTGTGTTCTTTTCAGATACCACATATAGATCCACAAGTGTCATTGCAGGTGTGCTCTTTTCACAATCCACGTATGGATCCACGAGTGTCATTGCATGTGTGTTCTTTTTACTAACAACAACCAGAGTCATTGCATGTGTGTTCTTTTCACATACCACATATGGATCCACCAGTGTCATTGTATGTGTGTTCTTTTCACAATCCACCTATGGATCCACCAATGTCATTGCATGTGTGATCTTTTTACTAACAACTACCAAAGTCATTGAAATGTGTGTTATCTTTAGAGACCACACATGGATCCACCAGTGTCATTGCATGTGTGTTCTTTTTACTAACAACAACCAGAGTCATTGCATGTGTGTTCTTTTCACAATTCACCTATGGATCCACCAGTGTAATTGCCTGTGTGCTTTTTTACTAACAACAACCAGAGTCATTTCATGTGTGTTCTTTTCACATACGACATATGGATCCACCAGTGTCATTGAAATGTGTGTTCTCTTCAGAGACCACACATGGATCCACCAGTTGTAACGTCCCCAACCTTTAATAAGATTGAGTCCCCTGTGTTTACAATGCTAGTCCCTGGATCAATAGCTAGCATCCACAGTTCAGATGTAATATCGAGAAACAAAGGTCATAATACCACTTTATAATCAGGAATAACATAATTTTTTTTTACATCAAACATAGCTCATTAGGCTTTTACATTACATTGCAGCGGAATAACTATAAGCATTGGGTCCTTCATCTTCAAAGTGCCACAGTGAACATATTGGTTGTAGGCTTTGTAATCCTAATCAATCAATCTTCACTAAAATCAATCAAACCTGCAACATAATAAGTTACAGCCACAAGGGTCAATACATTTGAATTGTATTGGCAAGTGATACTTTGGTAGTATAGTGGAGTCTATCATCTATATGCATTTGGCTAAGTGGAGTTGAGGCTTTGCATTGCTCAAAATAGATTTTCCCTATCATTTAAAAATAAGTTTTGTTTGGCAAAAACAAATTCCAAGGCATCTATCAATCAAAGACTGAAGATCCACTCAGGGCATCTACCAATCAGACTGAAGATTTACTTGGCAAAACAATTTTCTTAACCAAAGATTGAAGATCCTATCAAGGCATCTACCAATCAAAGACGAAGATCCACTCGGGGCATCTACCAATCAAAGACTGAAGATTTGAAAATCCTTTCAAGGCATCTACCAATCAGAGATTGAAGAATTTCACACAACCTGGTTCACCCACAAGTTTTAATTTAGAAATTGGAATGATGAGATTCTTGATTGCTTCCATGTCTTGATGCTCAAATTGTCCTTTACCGGGGACATGGCTAAGTACTTAGGTTTTACACTCTGCGGTGGTGCACTTTCCCCAAGCCTTGGTTTCCCAAGAATGATCCTTCAGTAGCCTTTCCTTAGTCAAATGGACGCTCCAACCTATCAATCACTACCCACTGTCCAAAGACTAAGTTCCAGCATCCTAAGATCATGGCAGAGCCCATAATGCCAAGTGGTTGCACTTGAAGCTTCTTCAACATTTGACAACTCAAATCTCTTTGTTCCTGGGTGGCCATCCACAAGTGAGATACACAAGGTTCACCAGTACCCCTGGCCTTGTGTAACCACTCAACATAACCAATCTTTCCATTCCACCCAGGTGTTTCATTAATTTTAGTTGTTTTATTAAACAAAACACAAGTCCTCAGACTTAGAATATTTTTCATAGTGTGAATATATATCCCACCCAAGTTTTCTATTAGCTAGGCTAAGCTTGGTAGTAATAGGATTCTTAACTTGGAAAATCCTACTAAGGATTCATCTACTAGATTTCCTATAGCAAGGTCTATACTTAGCAAAATAAAAACCATGCAAGATTTTACTTTAGCAAAACACTAATGCATAGTGAAAATAATGGGACATAAGATATGAAGCATCACTTGCCTTTTTGGTAGAGGGTATAAGTTCACTCCTTGTCCTTGCAACACTCACACTCTTCAAGTCACTACAATCAATCAAGCAAGGCACAAACTCAATCTACCAATCAAGCAAATCAACACACATAAAATAACAAAGTCAAAGAAATGCATGCAAGCATGCCAAGCTTTGCTTTGTTTGCAAAAGTGGTTCCTAGTGGGTCATAGACATTTGGGTACACCTAATGGTCATTTTGTAAAGTGGTAAAGTCATGCATAGGCATGCAAAGGTTGGTTCTAATGTAGGGATGGTCCTCACTAGGCTTCTAAACTTTGTAAGTTCCAAATTGGTCATTTACCAAAATGGCAAAGTCATTTGCAAAGGTTTTCTATTAGATTCCTACACTTTGTAAGATCCAAATTGGTCATTTACCAAAATGGCAAAGTCATTGCAAAAGGGTTTCTATTAGATTCCTAAACTTTGTAAGATCCAAATTGGTCATTTACCAAAGTGGCAAAGTTGTTTAGCAAATGGTCTCACCTCAAAACCAATTTCAAAACAAGGCACCTATTTGGTCATTTTATGTGGTGAAGAAATATGTCTACTAGGGTTTTAGTCTATAGGGTTCACCAAATGAGTTGCTATTGCAAAACTTGGTGCTTTTGGTCGATGGGTTTGGTCCAAACATTTTCTCAAGGTTTTCTTTATGAAAGCATTTTCATAAACACAACAAATAGTTTTAGTTAGCTAGAAATGGACTAAACTAATTAATCCATTCTATTCTTTTCCAAAATCACTTTCCAAACTATGGGTTGGTTCCTAAGGTCAGCAAGGTCACAACAAACCAATTGGCAAAGGTTTTAACCTAAATATCATTTTAAATGATTTTTCTAATGTTAGCAAGCATACAAAAGAATCTGCAAAGTTAAACAAGTTAACAGATACTATTTGCTAAACTAAGGGCAGGGTTGGCTAGGGCTTGTCTTGCTGATTCCGACATCAAATTTGTAAAATTTGGACGTGTGGATCAAAAGATACAAAGGTTTGAAGTTTGCAAAAGTTTACATTTTCAAATTCTAATTCAGATCTAATCTGGCACGGCGTGTTCTTACTGGTCGATACCGGTTCGGCCGGATCGAGTGCTGCGGGGCGTTGGATCTAAGTTAGATCGTGCGGCTTAGGTAGCGTACCTCTTCGGCGTTAAGTGAAACTATCGTAGCCGATGGATCTGCATCTAACGGTCATTTGTTGGTTTGACCTAAAGGAAGCGGCGATCTGCGGGCGCTGGCGGGTCGTCGATCGATAGCGGTGCGGCGTCTGAAAGCGAGGAGAGAGTAGATGCTCACCAGGCTCAGGATCTTACGGCGATGCTCGGGGAGGTGTTGGTCGGGCTAGGGGCGCACTAGGGTTGCAGGAATTCCTCGTCGGAGTTGCTGCGGGCGGCGGGGTTCTCGGGTGGTTGTCGTTGGCGTCGCTGGGGATCACCTCGAAGCGAAATGACTATCTGTTAGATCGCAAGATCGAGCCGGAGTCATGTGCGTGAACAAGAGGGTCAGGCGGTCTAGGCTTCTGGGAAGCGTTGCGGAGAAGCGGAACCGCGGCGCTCGTGCTTGTCGGTCGTCGCTTCAGATCACGAGAAGAACAACCGAAGGTTGGGTTAAACCGGAGGTCACGGAGGTGATGTGTGCGTGAGCGAGGAGAAGAGGCGGCGACGGAATCTACCTGGGGCTCGCGGAGCTGAAGATGCACGGTGGCGCTCACGTCGGCAATGGTCGAGGTTCTAGGGCATCCGCGGATGAGCGGAGAGCAGACGGATGCGTCTGGATGCGTGGAGTATCGTGCGTGGTCAATGAGGCAAAGGCGATCTGGTTTCGCGGAATCATCACGGAACATCGTCGGACAGAGGTGGCTCGGGGAGAAATTGAGGCGGCCTGGGCGGTCGAGGTGGGAGGTGCAGGGAAAGGGAGGAGGAGCGGCGGTTAAGTAGGCGTCGTCGCGGGGAGTAAAGTCCGTGGTTAGCGAATTGATGCGAGCTTTCAGCGCAGCAGCAGCGTCGTCACGGGGAGAATAGGTCAGCGGGGAAGGCGATGGCTAGAGAAGTGGGACGGCGTCGATGGGAAAAAAAGAAGAGCAGGGTCCACGGGTCGGTGTCCTTTGTGGGCTGTTTGTTGATGAGAAAAATAGCAACCGGGAGGAATCTTGGGCTGGAGTTGGGCCTATTGGGCTGCTCTGTTTTCCTAATTTTTTTCTGTCTAATCTCTTTTCTTTTCTAATTCTTTTCTGTTTTAATTCAAACAATTAATTCAAACAAGTTCAAACAACACTCAAACAATTCAAACAACAAACTTTTCATTTGAATTTGGTTCTGTTTGGCAACATAATCCAAATCTCAAAATGAAACATTATTTTTATTATTTTAGGATCCATTTAATAATTAAATAAAATGGATCTTTAGTTTTAGGGTTTGATTTATTAATAATATTTCCATTTGAATTCCAATTATTTTCAAAACCAAACCAGAAGGTTTAATTTGAAAAATAAAGAATACTTGGAAACTTATTTAAATAAATAAATAAGTTTTGGTGTTTAATTAAAATGGGAAAGCCTTTACTTAAATAAAATTGGATATTTAAATCCTTATTATTTTATTTAAATAATCCTTTACTCATTTTAATCAAAGCAAAACCTTTTAATAAAAGATTTCAAAGTAGTAATAAAATACTTGGTGTTCATTTAAAATGGGAAAAGCTTTTACTTAAATAAAATTGGATGTTTAAATCCTTATTATTTTATTTAAATAAACCTTTACTCATTTTATCAAAACAAATTATTTCATTACAAAAGTTTGGCCAAAATTAATTTGGCTTATCTTTTCATTTGAAACCAAAGTCTTTTATTAAAAGATCTAAAACAGTGTTTCCAAAACAATTTATTTTCCTTTGATAAATGTTTATCCAAATAAATCCCTTTAGTATTATTTGTTCACCATTTGGTATGGCTTTTGGTAAGGGCTTTATTGACTTTGGAAATTCAATTTCCTTATCTTATTATATTCACAAGATTTTGTCTTTGGTTCCAATTTAAGTGAAACTAATCTCTAAGGTCTTTCTTGATCCTTTGTGAAAATATGTTGATCAACTTGGTATGGATTAAATCCATGGATTTGGATATACTTTGGAAAATGATTTCCTTCCATTAGGGTTTAGGGTTTTGGATTTCTTTCCAAATGTTCAAATTTCCAGATACATTCATTGAGGAATGCATTTCCCTTGATTTGAATTTGTTGAATTCAAACTTCTACCAAAGTTTGTTCAAGATGGGATTTTAGGTCTCCTTTTAGAAACAAAAGTTTCTTTTCACCCTGATTTTCAACAAAAGTTTATTTTGTTTATTTTATTTTCACATTACAAGATTTGGAAAATCTTGGGATGTGACAATTCTACCACTTAAAAATAAATCTCGTCCGAGATTTGGGGAAACTAGGGTTACAAGCAGGTTCAAAACAACTAGGTACTACCACCCTTGAAAATTTTTACAACGAAACTACATCTTGGCTTGCTTGGAATCTTGAGGAAAACTTCTTCTTGGAAAATTTCTACTTTGTGTCCTTTATTTCCATGCTTTGACTCATGGGCTGAGGTTGGGTTTCTCCTTTGGCTTGTCCATCTTGTTCTTCATCTTTTCTGGACAATTGCTTACATAGTGTCCTGGTTCCTTGCAATTGAAACAGTGGATATCTTGGAGTTCTTTACGTTGCTCTTGTGGACAAACTGCTACATAATGGCCTAGCTCTTTGTAGTTGTTGCACTACTTGGTCCATCCTTTTATTCTTTATGGACTCTGGGCATCCACTTTGGGGTTGTGTCCCATTTCCTTACATTTACTGACATTGCACAAGGCTCATGTCTTGTTTTGGTTTCTTGGGCTTCTTTGATCCTTTGAATTGGGTTGTCTTGTTTGGGGGTATAAGTGATCCTTTTCCTTTGTCATCATCATTCTTGGCATACTTGGATCCTTCTTGTTTCCTTTGTTCAACAATGGCATAGACGGGGCATTGGATAGGTACATGGTCGTTTCCTTCACAAAGGTGACAAGTAACTTGAGATGTTGGGCATTGGCCAACTGGATGTTCCTCTTCACAATTGGGGCATTGATCTTCATGCTCCTTGGAAGTATGATCCTTGTCTCCGCAAATATTGCAAGCTGGTGCTCCATCTAGCATAATGTTCTTGTCATCCTTGTTGTCATACACTCTTTTGGGATAGTTTTCTTCCATGCTGATCATTTGATTAGTCACCTTAAGCATCAGTTGGGATTGTTCTTCCAAAAACTTTTGCAAGGTAGGGTCTTTATCACTATTGTTGGCTATGACTGAGCTGTCAGTTGGCTCAATTGGTGTTGGGTTGCTATGAGTTCTCTCATGTTGACCTCTTGGTTGTTGTTGTTGTCACCATCCTTGATGTTGGAGTCTCTTGGAGAAGTCATCTGTTTGGGTTGGAGGGGATTAGAATAGGCAAAAGGTTTTTCTAAGGTGATATTTCTATTCACACACATCACAATTCACACAATCAATGTGCAAGCAATCACACAATCAAGTAGAGTTGAAACATTTCACTCAAACAAGAAGTTTCAAGCACATACTTAGGCATCAAAATATTTTTATTACACCACATAAGTTGGTGGTTTTGACTTAACTAAAATATGGTGGTCCATCTACATGGTTTACTTGTGATCTTTCCATCCTTCTTGGTTGAGATCTTTGTTTCCTTGGAGAATTCTTGTCTCTTGGTCACAAATACTTCAAAGATGTTGATGGCTCCTTCTAAGTTGTTTTTCCTTAGTCTTCAAGTGAAATGTTACTCAAGACTTGTAGTCTTTAGTGATATCCAAGTTGAAGTCCTTGGTGTACATGTTGAAGATGTTGAAGAAGTTGAAGTCATTAGAGTTGAAAGTGTTGAAGAAGTCCTTTGCACATGGTGTAGTCTTTGGTCATGGGGTAGGCTTTCCATTAAGTTTTGAAGTAGAAGAGAAGTAGAGTTGAAACCAAAATGATTGAGGAAAGAGTTTACAAGATTGTTTTTGTAAATAAGTTTTGGAATAAGACAACTCCTATTTTTCTAAGGGTTTTTGTCCAATCCTAGGGTTACAAATCCTACAGGCAACACAATGCTCTGATACCATTCTGTAACGTCCCCAACCTTTAATAAGATTGAGTCCCCTGTGTTTACAATGCTAGTCCCTGGATCAATAGCTAGCATCCACAGTTCAGATGTAATATCGAGAAACAAAGGTCATAATACCACTTTATAATCAGGAATAACATAATTTTTTTTTACATCAAACATAGCTCATTAGGCTTTTACATTACATTGCAGCGGAATAACTATAAGCATTGGGTCCTTCATCTTCAAAGTGCCACAGGCAGACATGTTGGTTGTAGGCTTTGTAATCCTAATCAATCAATCTTCACTAAAATCAATCAAACCTGCAACATAATAAGTTACAGCCACAAGGGTCAATACATTTGAATTGTATTGGCAAGTGATACTTTGGTAGTATAGTGGAGTCTATCATCTATATGCATTTGGCTAAGTGGAGTTGAGGCTTTGCATTGCTCAAAATAGATTTTCCCTATCATTTAAAAATAAGTTTTGTTTGGCAAAAACAAATTCCAAGGCATCTATCAATCAAAGACGAAGATCCACTCGGGCATCTACCAATCGAGACTGAAGATTTACTTGGCAAAAACAATTTTCTTAACCAAAGATTGAAGATCCTATCAAGGCATCTACCAATCAAAGACTGAAGATCCACTCAGGGCATCTACCAATCAAAGACTGAAGATTTGAAAATCCTTTCAAGGCATCTACCAATCAGAGATTGAAGAATTTCACACAACCCTGGTTCACCCACAAGTTTTAATTTAGAAATTGGAATGATGAGATTCTTGATTGCTTCCATGTCTTGATGCTCAAATTGTCCTTTACCAGGGACATGGCTAAGTACTTAGGTTTTACACTCTGCAGAGGTGGTGCACTTTCCCCACAAGCCTTGGTTTCCCAAGAATGATCCTTGATAGCCTTTCCTTAGTCAAATGGACGCGCTCCAACCTATCAATCACTACCACCCACTGTCCAAAAGACTAAGTTCCAGCATCCTAAGATCATGGCAGAGCCCATAATGCCAAGTGGTTGCACTTGAAGCTTCTTCAACATTTGACAACTCAAATCTCTTTGTTCCTGGGTGGCCATCCACAAGTGAGATACACAAGGTTCACCAGTACCCCTGGCCTTGTGTAACCACTCAACATAACCCAATCTTTCCATTCCACCCAGGTGTTTCATTAATCTTAGTTGTTTTATTAAACAAAACACAAGTCCTCAGACTTAGAATATTTTTCATAGTGTGAATATATATCCCACCCAAGTTTTCTATTAGCTAGGCTAAGCTTGGTAGTAATAGGATTCTTAACTTAGGAAAATCCTACTAAGGATTCATCTACTAGATTTCCTATAGCAAGGTCTATACTTAGCAAAATAAAAACCATGCAAGATTTTACTTTAGCAAAAACACTAATGCATAGTGAAAATAATGGGACATAAGATATGAAGCATCACTTGCCTTTTTGGTAGAGGGTATAAGTTCACTCCTTGTCCTTGCAACACTCACACTCTTCAAGTCACTACAATCAATCAAGCAAGGCACAAACTCAATCTACCAATCAAGCAAATCAACACATAAAATAACAAAGTCAAAGAAATGCATGCAAGCATGCCAAGCTTTGCTTTGTTTGCAAAAGTGGTTCCTAGTGGGTCATAGACATTTGGGTACACCTAATGGTCATTTTTGTAAAGTGGTAAAGTCATGCATAGGCATGCAAAGGTTGGTTCTAATGTAGGGATGGTCCTCACTAGGCTTCTAAACTTTGTAAGTTCCAAATTGGTCATTTACCAAAATGGCAAAGTCATTTGCAAAAGGGTTTCTATTAGATTCCTACACTTTGTAAGATCCAAATTGGTCATTTACCAAAATGGCAAAGTCATTGCAAAAGGGTTTCTATTAGATTCCTAAACTTTGTAAGATCCAAATTGGTCATTTACCAAAGTGGCAAAGTTGTTTAGCAAATGGTCTCACCTCAAAACCAATTTCAAAACAAGGCACCTATTTGGTCATTTTATGTGGTGAAGAAATATGTCTACTAGGGTTTTAGTCTATAGGGTTCACCAAATGAGTTGCTATTGCAAAACTTGGTGCTTTTGGTCATAGGTTTGGTCCAAACATTTTCTCAAGGTTTTCTTTATGAAAGCATTTGTCATAAACACAACAAATAGTTTTAGTTAGCTAGAAATGGACTAAACTAATTAATCCATTCTATTCTTTTCCAAAATCACTTTCCAAACTATGGGTTGGTTCCTAAGGTCAGCAAGGTCACAACAAACCAATTGGCAAAGGTTTTAACCTAAATATCATTTTTAAATGATTTTCTAATGTTAGCAAGCATACAAAAGAATCTGCAAAGTTAAACAAGTTAACAGATACTATTTGCTAAACTAAGGGCAGGGTTGGCTAGGGCTTGTCTTGCTGATTCCAACGACATCAAATTTGTAAAATTTGGACGTGTGGATCAAAAGATACAAAGGTTTGAAGTTTGCAAAAGTTTCTATTTTCAAATTCTAATTCAGATCTATCTGCCACCTTGGCGTGTTCTTCTTGGTCGATACGGTTCGGCGGATCGAGTGCTTGAGGCGTTGGATCTAAGTTAGATCGTGTGGCTTAGGTAGCGTACCTCTTGGCGTTAAGTGAAACTATCGTAGCCGATGGATCTGCATCTAACGGATCTGTTGGTTTGACCTAAAGAGCGGCGTCGGCGGTAGCTTGGCGGCGGGTCGTCGGTCGATGGCGATGCCGGCGTCTGATACGAGCGAGAGAGAGTAGATGCTCACCAGGCTCGAGGAGGTTCTGGCGATGCTCGGGAGGTGTTGGTCGGGCTAAAGGCGCACTAGGGTTGCGAAATTCCTCGTCGGAGTTCTTTGCGGGGCGGGTTCTCGGGTGGTCGTCGTTGGCGTCATTGGGATCACCTCGGCGAAATGACTATCT
Organism: Avena insularis; assembly: GCA_023614405.1. NCBI lineage: Eukaryota > Viridiplantae > Streptophyta > Magnoliopsida > Poales > Poaceae > Avena > Avena insularis. Next base: position 133,049 of record JAJUPC010000156.1, read on the forward strand.
GATTAGATGCGCAAGATCGAGCCGAGTCATGTGCGTGAACAAGAGGTCAGGCGGTCTAGGCTTACCGGAAGCGTTGCGGAGAAGAAGCGGAACGGCGGCGCTCTGTGCTTGTCGGTCGTCGCTTCTGAGATCACGGAAGAACAACCGAAGGTTGGGTTAAACAGGAGGTCACGGAGGTGATGTGTGCGTGAGCGAGGAGAAGAGGCGGCCGGAATCTACGTGGGGCTCGCGGAGCTGAAGGCAGACGGTGGCGCTCGCATCGGCAATGGTCGAGGTTCTAGGGCATCCGCGGATGAGCGGAAACGCAGACGAATCGTCTGGATGCGTGGAGTATCGTGCGTGGTCAATGAGGCAAAGGCGGTCTGGTTTCGCGGAATCATCACGGAACATCGTCGGACAGAGGTGGCTCGGGGAGAAATTGAGGCGGCTCAGTCGAGGTGGGAGTGCAGGGAAAGGGAGGAGGAGGAGGCGGTTAAGTAGGCGTCGTCGCGGGGAGTAAAGTCCGTGGTTAGCGAATTGATGCGAGCTTTCAGCGTAAGCGGCAGCGTCGTGCAGGGAGAATAGGTCAGGGAAGGCGATGGCTAGAGAAGTGGGACCGACGCGTCGATGGGAAAAAGAGAAGGAGCAGGGTCCACAGTCATTGTCCTTTGTGGGCTGTTTGGTGATGAGAAAAATAGCAACCGGGGAGAATCTTGGGCTGGAGTTGGGCCTATTAGGCTGCTCCTGTTTTCCTAATTTTTTTTTTTTTCTAATTCTTTTCTGTTTTAATTCAAACAATTAATTCAAACAAGTTCAAACAACACTCAAACAATTCAAACAACAAACTTTTCATTTGAATTTGGTTATGTTTGGCAACATAATAAAAAAATAAAAATGAAACATTATTTTTTTATTATTTTAGGATCCATTTAATAATTAAATAAAATGGATCTTTAGTTTTTAGGGTTTGATTTATTAATAATATTTCCATTTGAATTCCAATTATTTTCAAAACCAAACCAGAAGGTTTAATTTGAAAAATAAAAGAATACTTGGAAACTTATTTAAATAAATAAATAAGTTTTGGTGTTTAATTAAAATGGGAAAGCCTTTACTTAAATAAAATTGGATATTTAAATCCTTATTATTTTATTTAAATAATCCTTTACTCATTTTAATCAAAGCAAAACCTTTTAATAAAAGATTTCAAAGTAGTAATAAAATACTTGGTGTTCATTTAAAATGGGAAAAGCTTTTACTTAAATAAAATTGGATGTTTAAATCCTTATTATTTTATTTAAATAAACCTTTACTCATTTTATCAAAACAAATTATTTCATTACAAAAGTTTGGCCAAAATTAATTTGGCTTATCTTTTCATTTGAAACCAAAGTCTTTTATTAAAAGATCTAAAACAGTGTTTCCAAAACAATTTATTTTCCTTTGATAAATGTTTATCCAAATAAATCCCTTTCGTATTATTTGTTCACCATTTGGTATGGCTTTTGGTAAGGGCTTTATTGACTTTGGAAATTCAATTTCCTTATCTTATTATATTCACAAGATTTTGTCTTTGGTTCCAATTTAAGTGAAACTAATCTCTAAGGTCTTTCTTGATCCTTTGTGAAAATTTGTTGATCAACTTGGTATGGATTAAATCCATGGATTTGGAGATACTTTGGAAAATGATTTCCTTCCATTAGGGTTTAGGGTTTTGGATTTCTTTCCAAATGTTCAAATTTCCAGATACATTCATTGAGGAATGCATTTCCCTTGATTTGAATTTGTTGAATTCAAACTTCTACCAAAGTTTGTTCAAGATGGGATTTTAGGTCTCCTTTTAGAAACAAAAGTTTCTTTTCACCCTGATTTTCAACAAAAGTTTATTTTGTTTATTTTATTTTCACATTACAAGATTTGGAAAATCTTGGGATGTGACACCAGTGTTATTGCATGTGTGTTCTTTTTACTAACAACAACCAGAGTCATTGCATGTGTGTTCTTTTCACATACCACATATGGATCCACCAATGTCATTGCATGTGTGTTCTTTTTACTAACAACAACTGGAGTCATTTCACGACTGTTCTTTTCACATACCACATATTGATCCACTAGTGTCATTGAAATGTGTGTTCTCTTCAGAGACCACACATGGATCCACCAATGTCATTACATGTGTGTTCTTTTTACTAATAATAACTGGAGTCATTGCATGTGTGTTCTTTTCACATACCACATATGGATCCACCAGTTTCATTGCATGTGTGCTCTTTTCACAATCCACCTATGGATCCACCAGTGTCATTGCATGTGTGTTCTTTTTACTAACAACAACTAGAGTCATTGCATGTGTGTTCTTTTCACATACCACATATGGATCCACCAGTGTCATTGCATGTGTGTTCTTTTCACAATCCACCTATGGATCCACCAGTGTCATTGCATGTGTGCTCTTTTATAACAACAACGAGTCATGGCATGTGTGTTCTCTTCAGATACCACACATGGATCCACCAGTGTCATTGAATGTTTGTTCTATTTACTAACAACAACGAGTCATTCAAATGTGTGTTCCTTTCACATACCACATATGGATCCACCAGTGTCATTGGATGTGTGTTCTTTTAACAAACCACCAATGGATCCACCAGTCATTGCATGTGTGTTGTTTTACTAACAACAACAGAGTCATTTAAATGTGTGTTCTATTCAGAGACCACACATGGATCCACTGATGTCATTGCATTTGAGTTATATTACTTACAACAACCAGAGTCATTGCATGTGTGTTATTTTCACATACCACATATGGATCCACCAGTGTCATTGTATGTGTGTTCTTTTCACAATCCACCTATGGATCCACCAGTGTCATTGCATGTGTGATCTTTTAACTAACAACAACCAGTGTCATTGAAATGTGTGTTCTCTTTAGAGACCACACATGGATCCTGATGTCATTGCATGTGTGTTCTTTTTACTAACAACAACAGAGTCATTGCATGTGTGTTCTTTTCACAATTCACCTATGGATCCACAGTGTAATTGCATGTGTGCTTTTTACTAACAACAACCAGAGTCATTTCATGTGTGTTCTTTTCACATACCACATATGGATCGACCAGTGTCATTGAAATGTGTGTTCTCTTGAGACCCCATGGATCCACCAGTGTTATTGCATGTGTGTTCTTTTTACTAACAACACCCAGAGTCATTGCATGTGTGTTCTTTTCACATACCACATATGGATCCACCAATGTCATTGCATGTGTGTTCTTTTCACAATCCACCTATGGATCCACCAGTGTCATTGCATGTGTGTTCTTTTTACTAACAACAACACGAGTTATTTCATGTCTGTTCTTTTTACATACCACATATGGATCCACCATTGTCATTGAAATGTATGTTCTCTTCAGAGACTACACATGGATCCACCAGTGTCATTACATGTGTGTTCTTTTACTAACAACAACTGGAGTCATTGCATGTGTGTTCTTTTCAGATACCACATATAGATCCACAAGTGTCATTGCAGGTGTGCTCTTTTCACAATCCACGTATGGATCCACGAGTGTCATTGCATGTGTGTTCTTTTTACTAACAACAACCAGAGTCATTGCATCTGTGTTCTTTTCACATACCACATATGGATCCACCAGTGTCATTGTATGTGTGTTCTTTTCACAATCCACCTATGGATCCACCAATGTCATTGCATGTGTGATCTTTTTACTAACAACTACCAAAGTCATTGAAATGTGTGTTCTCTTTAGAGACCACACATGGATCCTGATGTCATTGCATGTGTGTTCTTTTTACTAACAACAACCAGAGTCATTGCATGTGTGTTCTTTTCACAATTCACCTATGGATCCACCAGTGTAATTGCATGTGTGCTTTTTTACTAACAACAACCAGAGTCATTTCATGTGTGTTCTTTTCACATACGACATATGGATCCACCAGTGTCATTGAAATGTGTGTTCTCTTCAGAGACCACACATGGATCCACCAGTGTTATTGCATGTGTGTTCTTTTTACTAACAACAACCAGAGTCATTGCATGTGTGTTCTTTTCACATACCACATATGGATCCACCAATGTCATTGCATGTGTGTTCTTTTCACAATCCACCTATGGATCCACCAGTGTCATTGCATGTGTGTTATTTTTACTAACAACAACTAGAGTCATTGAAATGTGTGTTCTCTTCAAAGACCACATATGGATCCACCAGTGTCATTGCATGTGTGTTCTTTTCACAAGCCACCTATGGATCCACTAGTGTCATTGCATGTCTACTCTTTTTACTAACAATAACCAGAGTCATTGAAATGTGTGATCTCTTCAGAGACCACACATGGATCCACCATTGTCATTGCATGTGTGTTCTTTTTACTAACAACAACCAGAGTCATTGAAATGTGTGTTCTCTTTAGAGACCACACATGGATCCATCAGTGTTATTGCATGTGTGTTCTTATTACTAACAACAACCAGAGTCATTGCATGTGTATTATTTTCACATACCACATATGGATCCACCAGTGTCATTGCATGTGTGTTCTTTTCACAATCCACCTATGGATCCACCAGTGTCATTGCATGTGTGTTCTTTTTACTAACAACAACTGGAGTCATTTCAATTATGTTATTTTCACATACCACATATTGATCCACTAGTGTCATTGAAATGTGTGTTCTCTTCAGAGACCACACATGGATCCGCCAATGTCATTACATGTGTGTTCTTTTTACTAATAACAACTGGAGTCATTGCATGTGTGTTCTTTTCACATACCACATATGGATCCACCAGTTTCATTGCATGTGTGCTCTTTTCACAATCCACCTATGGATCCACCAGTGTCATTGCATGTGTGTTATTTTTACTAACAACAACTAGAGTCATTGAAATGTGTGTTCTCTTCAGAGACCACATATGGATCCACCAGTGTCATTGCATGTGTGTTCTTTTCACAAGCCACCTATGGATCCACTAGTGTCATTCCATGTCTACTCTTTTTACTAACAATAACCAGAGTCATTGAAATGTGTGATCTCTTCAGAGACCACACATGGATCCACCATTGTCATTGCATGTGTGTTCTTTTTACTAACAACAACAGAGTCTTTGAAATGTGTGTTCTCTTTAGAGACCATACATGGATCCAGCAGTGTTATTGCATGTGTGTTCTTATTACTAACAACAACCAGAGTCATTGCATGCGTATTATTTTCACATACCACATATGGATCCACCAGTGCCATTGCATGTGTGTTCTTTTCACAATCCACCTATGGATCCACCAGTGTCATTGCATGTGTGTTCTTTTTACTAACAACAACTGGAGTCATTTCACGACTGTTCTTTTCACATACCACATATTGATCCACTAGTGTCATTGAAATGTGTGTTCTCTTCAGAGACCACACATGGATCCACCAATGTCATTACATGTGTGTTCTTTTTACTAATAATAACTGGAGTCATTGCATGTGTGTTCTTTTCACATACCACATATGGATCCACCAGTTTCATTGCATGTGTGCTCTTTTCACAATCCACCTATGGATCCACCAGTGTCATTGCATGTGTGTTCTTTTTACTAACAACAACTAGAGTCATTGCATGTGTGTTCTTTTCACATACCACATATGGATCCACCAGTGTCATTGCATGTGTGTTCTTTTCACAATCCACCTATGGATCCACCAGTGTCATTGCATGTGTGCTCTTTTTAATAACAACAACCAGAGTCATTGCATGTGTGTTCTCTTCAGACACCACACATGGATCCACCAGTGTCATTGCATGTGTGTTCTTTTACTAACAACAACCAGAGTCATTCAAATGTGTGTTCTTTTCACATACCACATATGGATCCACCAGTGTCATTACATGTGTGTTCTTTTCACAATCCAGCTATGGATCCACCAGCGTCATTGCATGTGTGCTGTTTTTACTAACAACAACCAGAGTCATTTAAATGTGTGTTCTATTCAGAGACCACACATGGATCCACCAGTGTCATTGCATGTGTGTTCTTTTTACTTACAACAACCAGAGTCATTGCATGTGTGTTCTTTTCACATACCACATATGGATCCACCAGTGTCATTGTATGTGTGTTCTTTTCACAATCCACCTATGGATCCACCAATGTCATTGCATGTGTGATCTTTTTACTAACAACTACCAAAGTCATTGAAATGTGTGTTCTCTTTAGAGACCACACATGGATCCACCAGTGTCATTGCATGTGTGTTCTTTTTACTAACAACAACCAGAGTCATTGCATGTGTGTTCTTTTCACAATTCACCTATGGATCCACCAGTGTAATTGCATGTGTGCTTTTTTACTAACAACAACCAGAGTCATTTCATGTGTGTTCTTTTCACATACCACATATGGATCGACCAGTGTCATTGAAATGTGTGTTCTCTTCAGAGACCCCACATGGATCCACCAGTGATATTGCATGTGTGTTCTTTTACTAACAACAACAAGATTCATTGCATGTGTGTTCTTTTCACATACCACATATGGATCCACCAATGTCATTGCATGTGTGTTCTTTTCACAATTCACCTCTGGATCCACCAAAGTGTCATTGCATGTGTGTTCTTTTACTAACAACAAGCTGAGTTATTTCATGATGTTCTTTTCACATACCACATATGGATCCACCAGTGTCATTGAAATGTGTTCTCTTGGAGACCACACATGGATCCACTAGTGTCATTACATGTGTGTTCTGTTTACTAACAACAACTGGAGTCATTGCATGTGTGTTCTTTTCAGATACCACATATAGATCCACAAGTGTCATTGCAGGTGTGCTCTTTTCACAATCCACGTATGGATCCACGATTGTCATTGCATGTGTGTTCTTTTTACTAACAACAACCAGAGTCATTGCATGTGTGTTCTTTTCACATACCACATATGGATCCACCAGTGTCATTGTATGTGTGTTCTTTTCACAATCCACCTATGGATCCACCAATGTCATTGCATGTGTGATCTTTTTACTAACAACTACCAAAGTCATTGAAATGTGTGTTCTCTTTAGAGACCACACATGGATCCTGATGTCATTGCATGTGTGTTCTTTTTACTAACAACAACGAGTCATTGCATGTGTGTTCTTTTCACAATTCACCTATGGATCCACCAGTGTAATTGCATGTGTGCTTTTTTACTAACAACAACCAGAGTCATTTCATGTGTGTTCTTTTCACATACGACATATGGATCCACCAGTGTCATTGAAATGTGTGTTCTCTTCAGAGACCACACATGGATCCACCAGTGATAATGCATGTGTGTTCTTTTTACTAACAACAACCAGAGTCATTGCATGTGTGTTCTTTTCACATACCACAAATGGATCCACCAGTGTCATTGCATGGGTGCTCTTTTCACAATCCACCTATGGATCCACAGTGTCATTGCATGTGTGTTATTTTACTAACAACAACTAGAGTCATTGAAATGTGTTCTCTTCAGAGACCACATATGGATCCACAGTGTCATTGCATGTGTGTTCTTTTCACAAGCCACCTATGGATCCACTAGTGTCATTGCATGTCTACTCTTTTCTAACAATAACCAGAGTCATTGAAATGTGATCTCTTCAGAGACCACACATGGATCCACCATTGTCATTGCATGTGTGTTCTTTTTACTAACAACAACCAGTCATTGAAATGTGTGTTCTATTTAGAGACCACACATGGATCCAAAGTGTTATTGCATGTGTGTTCTTATTACTAACAACAACCAGAGTCATTGCATGTGTATTCTTTTCACATACCATATGGATCCACCAGTGTCATTGCATGTGTGTTCTTTTCACAATCCACCTATGGATCCACAGTGTCATTGCATGTGTGTTCTTTTTACTAACAACAAGCTGGAGTCATTTCACATTGTTCTTTTCACATACCACATATGGATCCACCAGTGTCATTGAAATGTGTGTTCTGTTTAGAGACCACACATAGATCCACTAGTGTCATTACATGTGTATTCTTTTTACTAATAACAACTGGAGTCATTGCATGTGTGTTCTTTTCACATACCACATATGGATCCACCAGTTTCATTGCATATGTGCTCTTTTCACAATCCACCTATGGATCCACCAGTGTCATTGCATGTGTGTTCTTTTTACTAACAACAACTAGAGTCATTGCATGTGTGTTCTTTTCACATACCACATATGGATCCACCAGTGTCATTGCATGTGTGTTCTTTTCACAATCCACCTATGGATCCACCAGTGTCATTGCATGTGTGTTCTTTTAATAAAAACAACCAGAGTAATTGCATGTGTTCTCTTGAGACCACACATGGATCCTGATGTCATTGCATGTGTGTTCTTTTACTAACAACAACCAGAGTCATTCAAATGTGTGTTCTTTTCACATACCACATATGGATCCACCAGTGTCATTGCATGTGTGTTCTTTTCACAATCCACCTATGGATCCACCAGCGTCATTGCATGTGTGCTGTTTTTACTAACAACCAGAGTCATTGAAATGTGTGTTCTATTCAGAGACCACTCATGGATCCACCAGTGTCATTGCATGTGTGTTCTTTTTACTAACAACAACCAGAGTCATTGCATGTGTGTTCTTTTCACATACCACATATGGATCCACCAGTATCATTGTATGTGTGTTCTTTTCACAATCCACCTATGGATCCACCAATGTCATTGCATGTGTGGTCTTTTTACTAACAACTACCAAAGTCATTGAAATGTGTGTTCTCTTTAGAGACCACACATTGATCCACCAGTGTCATTGCATGTGTGTTCTTTTTACTAACAACAACCAGAGTCATTGCATGTGTGTTCTTTTCACAATTCACCTATGGATCCACCAGTGTAATTGCATGTGTGCTTTTTTACTAACAACAACCAGAGTCATTTCATGTGTGTTCTTTTCACATACCACATATGGATCCACCAGTGTCATTGAAATGTGTGTTCTCTTCAGAGACCCCACATGGATCCACCAGTGTTATTGCATGTGTGTTCTTTTTACTAACAACAACCAGAGTCATTGCATGTGTGTTCTTTTCACATACCACATATGGATCCACCAATGTCATTGCATGTGTGTTCTTTTCACAATCCACCAGTGTCATTGCATGTGTGTTCTTTTTACTAACAACAACTGGAGTTATTTCATGACTGTTCTTTTCACATACCACATATGGATCCACCAGTGTCATTGAAATGTGTGTTCTCTTCAGAGACCACACATGGATCCACTAGTGTAATTACATGTGTGTTCTGTTTACTAAGAACAACTGGAGTCATTGCATGTGTGTTCTTTTCAGATACCACATATAGATCCACAAGTGTCATTGCAGGTGTGCTCTTTTCACAATCCACCTATGGATCCACGAGTGTCATTGCATGTGTGTTCTTTTTACTAACAACAACCAGAGTCATTGCATGTGTGTTCTTTTCACATACCACATATGGATCCACCAGTGTCATTGTATGTGTGTTCTTTTCACAATCCACCTACGGATCCACCAATGTCATTGCATGTGTGATCTTTTTACTAACAACTACCAAAGTCATTGAAATGTGTGTTCTCTTTAGAGACCACACATGGATCCACCAGTGTCATTGCATGTGTGTTCTTTTTACTAACAACAACCAGTCATTGCATGTGTGTTCTTTTCACAATTCACCTATGGATCCACCAGTGTAATTGCATGTGTGCTTTTTTACTAACAATAACCAGAGTCATTTCATGTGTGTTCTTTTCACATACCACATATGGATCCACCAGTGTCATTGAAATGTGTGTTCTCTTCAGAGACCACACTTGGATCCACTGATGTTATTGCATGTGTGTTCTTTTTACTAACAACAACCAGAGTCATTGCATGTGTGTTCTTTTCACATACCACATATGGATCCACCAATGTCATTGCATGTGTGTTCTTTTCACAATCCACCAGTGTCATTGCATGTGTGTTCTTTTTACTAACAACAACCAGAGTCATTTCATGAATGTTCTTTTCACAATCCACCTATGGATCCACCAGTGTCATTGAAATGTGTGTTCTCTTTAGAGGCCTCACATTGATCCACTAGTGTTATTACATGTGTGTTCTTTTTACTAATAACAACTGGAGTCATTGCATGTGTGTTCTTTTCACATACCACATATCGATCCACCAGTGTCATTGCATGTGTGCTCTTTTCACAATCCACCTATGGATCCACCAGTGTCATTGCATGTGTGTTATTTTTACTAACAACAACAGAGTCATTGCATGTGTGTTCTTTTCACATACCACATATGGATCCACCAGTGTCATTGTGTGTGTTCTTTTCACAATCCACCTACGGATCCACCAATGTCATTGCATGTGTGATCTTTTACTAACAACTACCAAAGTCATTGAAATGTGTGTTCTCTTTAGAGACCACACATGGATCCACCATGTCATTGCATGTGTGTTCTTTTTACTAACAACAACCAGTCATTGCATGTGTGTTCTTTTCACAATTCACCTATGGATCCACAGTGTAATTGCATGTGTGCTTTTTACTAACAATAACCAGAGTCATTTCATGTGTGTTCTTTTCACATACCACATATGGATCCACCAGTGTCATTGAAATGTGTGTTCTCTTGAGACCACACATGGATCCTGATGTTATTGCATGTGTGTTCTTTTTACTAACAACAACGAGTCATTGCATGTGTGTTCTTTTCACATACCACATGGATCCACCAATGTCATTGCATGTGTGTTCTTTTCACAATCCACCTATGGATCCACAGTGTCATTGCATGTGTGTTCTTTTACTAACAACTGGAGTTATTTCATGACTGTTCTTTTCACATACCACATATGGATCCACCAGTGTCATTGAAATGTGTGTTCTCTTCAGAGACCACACATGGATCCACTAGTGTCATTACATGTGTGTTCTGTTTACTAACAACAGCTGGAGTCATTGCATGTGTGTTCTTTTCAGATACCACATATAGATCCACAAGTGTCATTGCAGGTGTGCTCTTTTCACAATCCACCTATGGATCCACGAGTGTCATTGCATGTGTGTTCTTTTTACTAACAACAACCAGAGTCATTGCATGTGTGTTCTTTTCACATACCACATATGGATCCACCAGTGTCATTGTATGTGTGTTCTTTTCACAATCCACCTATGGATCCACCAATGTCATTGCATGTGTGATCTTTTTACTAACAACTACCAAAGTCATTGAAATGTGTGTTCTCTTTAGAGACCACACATGGATCCACCAGTGTCATTGCATGTGTGTTCTTTTTACTAACAACAACCAGAGTCATTGCATGTGTGTTCTTTTCACAATTCACCTATGGATCCACCAGTGTAATTGCATGTGTGCTTTTTTACTAACAACAACCAGAGTCATTTCATGTGTGTTCTTTTCACATACCACATATGGATCCACCAGTGTCATTGAAATGTGTGTTCTCTTCAGAGACCACACATGGATCCTGATGTTATTGCATGTGTGTTCTTTTTACTAACAACAACGAGTCATTGCATGTGTGTTCTTTTCACATACCACATATGGATCCACCAATGTCATTGCATGTGTGTTCTTTTCACAATCCACCTATGGATCCACCAGTGTCATTGCATGTGTGTTCTTTTTACTAACAACAACTGGAGTTATTTCATGACTGTTCTTTTCACATACCACATATGGATCCACCAGTGTCATTGAAATGTGTGTTCTCTTGGAGACCACACATGGATCCTAGTGTCATTACATGTGTGTTCTTTACTAACAACAACTGGAGTCATTGCATGTGTGTTCTTTTCAGATACCACATATAGAGCCACAAGTGTCATTGCAGGTGTGCTCTTTTCACAATCCACCTATGGATCCACGAGTGTCATTGCATGTGTGTTCTTTTTACTAACAACAACAAGATTCATTGCATGTGTGTATTTTCACATACCACATATGGATCCACCAGTGTCATTGCATGTGTGTTCTTTTCACAATCCACCTATGGATCCACTAGTGTCATTGAATGTGTGTTCTTTTTACTAACAACAACCAGAGTCATTGCATGTGTGTTCTTTTCACATACCACATATGGATCCACCAGTGTTATTGTATGTGTGTTCTTTTCACAATGCACCTATGGATCCACCAGTGTCATTGCATGTGTGCTCTTTTTACTAACAACAACCAGAGTCATTAAAATGTGTGTCCTCTTCAGTGACCACACATGGATCCACCAGTGTCATTGCATGTGTGTTATTTTTTACAACAACTAGAGTCATTGAAATGTGTGTTCTTTAGAGAACACATATGGATCCACTAGTGTCATTGCATGTGTGTTCTTTTCACAATGCACCTATGGATCCACTAGTGTCATTGCATGTCTACTCTTTTTACTAACAATAACCAGAGTCATTTAAATGTGTGATATCTTCAGAGACCACACATGGATCCACCATTGTCATTGCATGTGTGTTCTTTTTACTAACAACAACTAGAGTCATTGAAATGTGTGTTCTCTTTAGAGACCACACATGGATCCAAAGATGTTATTGCATGTGTGTTCTTATTACTAACAACAACAGTCATTGCATGTGTATTATTTTCACATACCACATATGGATCCACCAGTGTCATTGCATGTGTGTTCTTTTCACAATCCACCTATGGATCCACCAGTGTCATTGCATGTGTGTTCTTTTTACTAACAACAACTTGAGTCATTTCATTTGTTCTTTTCACATACCACATATTGATCCACTAGTGTCATTGAAATGTGTGTTCTCTTCAGAGACCACACATGGATCCACCAATGTCATTACATGTGTGTTCTTTTTACTAATAACAACTGGAGTCATTGCATGTGTGTTCTTTTCACATACCACATATGGATCCACCAGTTTCATTGCATGTGTGCTCTTTTCACAATCCACCTATGGATCCACCAGTGTCATTGCATGTGTGTTCTTTTTACTAACAACAACTAGAGTCATTGCATGTGTGTTCTTTTCACATACCATATATGGATCCACCAGTGTCATTGCATGTGTGTTCTTTTTACTAACAACAACCAGAGTCATTGCATGTGTGTTATTTTCACAATTCACCTATGGATCCACCAGTGTAATTGCATGTGTGCTTTTTTACTAACAACAACCAGAGTCATTTCATGTGTGTTCTTTTCACATACCACATATGGATCCACCAGTGTCATTGAAATGTGTGTTCTCTTCAGAGACCACATGGATCCTGATGTTATTGCATGTGTGTTCTTTTTACTAACAACAACCAGAGTCATTGCATGTGTGTTCTTTTCACATACCACATATGGATCCACCAATGTCATTGCATGTGTGTTCTTTTCACAATCCACCTATGGATCCACCAGTGTCATTGCATGTGTGTTCTTTTTACTAACAACAACTGGAGTTATTTCATGACTGTTCTTTTCACATACCACATATGGATCCACCAGTGTCATTGAAATGTGTGTTCTCTTCAGAGACCACACATGGATCCACTAGTGTCATTACATGTGTGTTCTGTTTACTAACAACAACTGGAGTCATTGCATGTGTGTTCTTTTCAGATACCACATATAGAGCCACAAGTGTCATTGCAGGTGTGCTCTTTTCACAATCCACCTATGGATCCACGAGTGTCATTGCATGTGTGTTCTTTTTACTAACAACAACAAGATTCATTGCATGTGTGTATTTTCACATACCACATATGGATCCACCAGTGTCATTGCATGTGTGTTCTTTTCACAATCCACCTATGGATCCACTAGTGTCATTGAATGTGTGTTCTTTTTACTAACAACAACCAGAGTCATTGCATGTGTGTTCTTTTCACATACTACATATGGATCCACCAGTGTTATTGTATGTGTGTTCTTTTCACAATGCACCTATGGATCCACCAGTGTCATTGCATGTGTGATCTTTTTACTAACAACAACCAGAGTCATTAAAATGTGTGTCCTCTTCAGTGACCACACATGGATCCACCAGTGTCATTGCATGTGTGTTATTTTTACTAACAACAACTAGAGTCATTGAAATGTGTGTTCTCTTTAGAGAACACATATGGATCCACTAGTGTCATTGCATGTGTGTTCTTTTCACAATGCACCTATGGATCCACTAGTGTCATTGCATGTCTACTCTTTTTACTAACAATAACCAGAGTCATTTAAATGTGTGATATCTTCAGAGACCACACATGGATCCACCATTGTCATTGCATGTGTGTTCTTTTTACTAACAACAACCAGAGTCATTGAAATGTGTGTTCTCTTTAGAGACCACACATGGATCCAGCAGTGTTATTGCATGCGTGTTCTTATTACTAACAATAACCAGAGTCATTGCATGTGTATTATTTTCACATACCACATATGGATCCACCAGTGTCATTGCATGTGTGTTCTTTTCACAATCCACCTATGGATCCACCAGTGTCATTGCATGTGTGTTCTTTTTACTAACAACAACTGGAGTCATTTCATTTGTGTTCTTTTCACATAACACATATTGATACACATCTGTCATTGAAATGTGTGTTCTCTTCAGAGACCACACATGGATCCACCAATGTCATTACATGTGTGTTCTTTTTACTAATAACAACTGGAGTCATTGCATGTGTGTTCTTTTCACATACCACATATGGATCCACCAGTTTCATTGCATGTGTGTTCTTTTCACAATCCACCTATGGATCCACCAGTGTCATTGCATGTGTGTTCTTTTTACTAACAACAACTAGAGTCATTGCATGTGTGTTCTTTTCACATACCATATATGGATCCACCAGTGTCATTGCATGTGTGTTCTTTTTACTAACAACAACCAGAGTCATTGCATGTGTGTTCTTTTCACATACCACATATGGATCCACCAGTGTCATTGCATGTGTGTTCTTTTCACAATCCACCTATGGATCCACCAGTGTCATTGCATGTGTGCTCTTTTTAATAACAACCAGAGTCATTGCATGTGTGTTCTCTTCAGAGACCACACATGGATCCACAGTGTCATTGCATGTGTGTTCTTTTTACTAACAACAACTGGAGTTATTTCATGACTGTTCTTTTCACATACCACATATGGATCCACCAGTGTCATTGAAATGTGTGTTCTCTTCAGAGACCACACATGGATCCACTAGTGTCATTACATGTGTGTTCTTTTACTAACAACAACTTGAGTCATTGCATGTGTGTTCTTTTCAGATACCACATATAGATCCACAAGTGTCATTGCATGTGTGCTCTTTTCACAATCCACCTATGGATCCACGAGTGTCATTGCATGTGTGTTCTTTTTACTAACAACAACCAGAGTCATTGCATGTGTGTTCTTTTCACATACCACATATGGATCCACCAGTGTCATTGTATGTCTGTTCTTTTCACAATCCACCTATGGATCCACCAATGTCATTGCATGTGTGATCTTTTTACTAACAACTACCAAAGTCATTGAAATGTGTGTTCTCTTTAGAGACCACACATGGATCCACCAGTGTCATTGCATGTGTGTTCTTTTTACTAACAACAACCAGAGTCATTGCATGTGTGTTATTTTCACAATTCACCTATGGATCCACCAGTGTAATTGCATGTGTGCTTTTTTACTAACAACAACCAGAGTCATTTCATGTGTGTTCTTTTCACATACCAAAAATGGATCCACCCGTGTCATTGAATGTGTGTTCTCTTGAGACCACACATGGATCCTGATGTTATTGCATGTGTGTTCTTTTACTAACAACAAGAGTCATTGCATGTGTGTTCTTTTCACATACCACATATGGATCCACCAATGTCATTGCATGTGTGTTCTTTTCACAATCCACCTATGGATCCACAGTGTCATTGCATGTGTGTTCTTTTACTAACAACAACTGGAGTTATTTCATGTTTGTTCTTTTCACATACCACATATGGATCCACAGTGTCATTGAAATGTGTGTTCTCTTCAGACCACACATGGATCCACTAGTGTCATTACATGTGTGTTCTGTTTACTAACAACAACTGAGTCATTTCATGTGTGTTCTTTTCAGATACCACATATAGAGCCACAAGTGTCATTGCAGGTGTGCTCTTTTCACAATCCACCTATGGATCCACGAGTGTCATTGCATGTGTGTTCTTTTTACTAACAACAACAAGATTCATTGCATGTGTGTATTTTCACATACCACATATGGATCCACCAGTGTCATTGCATGTGTGTTCTTTTCACAATCCACCTATGGATCCACTAGTGTCATTGAATGTGTGTTCTTTTTACTAACAACAACCAGAGTCATTGCATGTGTGTTCTTTTCACATACTACATATGGATCCACCAGTGTTATTGTATGTGTGTTCTTTTCACAATGCACCTATGGATCCACCAGTGTCATTGCATGTGTGCTCTTTTTACTAACAACAACCAGAGTCATTAAAATGTGTGTCCTCTTCAGTGACCACACATGGATCCACCAGTGTCATTGCATGTGTGTTATTTTTACTAACAACAACTAGAGTCATTGAAATGTGTGTTCTCTTTAGAGAACACATATGGATCCACTAGTGTCATTGCATGTGTGTTCTTTTCACAATGCACCTATGGATCCACTAGTGTCATTGCATGTCTACTCTTTTTACTAACAATAACCAGAGTCATTGAAATGTGTGATATCTTCAGAGACCACACATGGATCCACCATTGTCATTGCATGTGTGTTCTTTTTACTAACAACAACCAGAGTCATTGAAATGTGTGTTCTCTTTAGAGACCACACATGGATCCAGCAGTGTTATTGCATGTGTGTTCTTATTACTAACAACAACCAGAGTCATTGCATGTGTATTATTTTCACATACCACATATGGATCCACCAGTGTCATTGCATGTGTGTTCTTTTCACAATCCACCTATGGATCCACCAGTGTCATTGCATGTGTGTTCTTTTTACTAACAACAACTGGAGTCATTTCACGACTGTTCTTTTCACATACCACATATTGATCCACTAGTGTCATTGAAATGTGTGTTCTCTTCAGAGACCACACATGGATCCACCAATGTCATTACATGTGTGTTCTTTTTACTAATAACAACTGGAGTCATTGCATGTGTGTTCTTTTCACATACCACATATGGATCCACCAGTTTCATTGCATGTGTGCTCTTTTCACAATCCACCTATGGATCCACCAGTGTCATTGCATGTGTGTTCTTTTTACTAACAACAACCAGAGTCATTGCATGTGTGTTCTTTTCACATACCACATATGGATCCACCAGTGTCATTGCATGTGTGTTCTTTTCACAATCCACCTATGGATCCACCAGTGTCATTGCATGTGTGCTCTTTTTAATAACAACAACCAGTGTCATTGCATGTGTGTTCTTTTCACAATCCACCTATGGATCCACCAGCGTCATTGCATGTGTGCTTTTTTACTAACAATAACCAGAGTCATTTCATGTGTGCTCTTTTCACATACCAAATATGGATCCACCAGTGTCATTGAAATGTGTGTTCTCTTCAGAGACGACACATGGATCCACCAGTGTTATTGCATGTGTGTTCTTTTTACTAACAACAACCAGAGTCATTGCATGTGTGTTCTTTTCACATACCACATATGGATCCACCAATGTCATTGCATGTGTGTTCTTTTCACAATCCACCTATGGATCCACCAGTGTCATTGCATGTGTGTTATTTTTACTAACAACAACTAGAGTCATTGAAATGTGTGTTCTCTTCAGAGACCACATATGGATCCACCAGTGTCATTGCATGTGTGTTCTTTTCACAAGCCACCTATGGATCCACTATTGTCATTGCATGTCTACTCTTTTTACTAACAATAACCAGAGTCATTGAAATGTGTGATCTCTTCAGAGACCACACATGGATCCACCATTGTCATTGCATGTGTGTTCTTTTTACTAACAACAACCAGAGTCATTGAAATGTGTGTTCTCTTTAGAGACCACACATGGATCCAGCAGTGTTATTGCATGTGTGTTCTTATTACTAACAACAACCAGAGTCATTGCATGTGTATTCTTTTCACATACCACATATGGATCCACCAGTGTCATTGCATATGTGTTCTTTTCACAATCCACCTATGGATCCACCAGTGTCATTGCATGTGTGTTCTTTTTACTAACAACAACTGGAGTCATTTCACGACTGTTCTTTTCACATACCACATATTGATCCACTAGTGTCATTGAAATGTGTGTTCTCTTCAGAGACCACACATGGATCCACCAATGTCATTACATGTGTGTTCTTTTTACTAATAACAACTGGAGTCATTGCATGTGTGTTCTTTTCACATACCACATATGGATCCACCAGTTTCATTGCATGTGTTCTCTTTTCACAATCCACCTATGGATCCACCAGTGTCATTGCATGTGTGTTCTTTTTACTAACAACAACTAGAGTCATTGCATGTGTGTTCTTTTCACATACCACATATGGATCCACCAGTGTCATTGCATGTGTGTTCTTTTCACAATCCACCTATGGATCCACCAGTGTCATTGCATGTGTGCTCTTTTTAATAACAACAACCAGTGTCATTGCATGTGTGTTCTTTTCACAATCCACCTATGGATCCACCAGCGTCATTGCATGTGTGCTTTTTTACTAACAACCAGAGTCATTCATGTGTGCTCTTTTCACATACCAAATATGGATCCACCAGTGTCATTGCATGTGTGTTCTTTCAATAATCCATCGGATCAGTCATTGAAATGTGTGTTCTCTTGAGAGACCACATGGATCCACCAGGTTATTGCATGTGTGGTCTTTTTACTAACAACATCAGGAGTCATTGCATGTGTTTTCTTTTCTCATACCACATATGGATCCACCAATGTCATTGTATTATGTGTTCTCTTCACTATCCACCTATGGATCCACCAACGTCATTGCATGTGTGATCTTTTACTAACAACTAAAGTCATTGAAATGTGTGTTCTCTTTATAGACCACACATGGATCCACGAGTGTCATTGCCTGTGTGTTCTTGTTACTAACAACAACGAGATTCATTGCATGTGTGTTCTTTTCACAATCCACCTATGGATCCACCAGTGTCATTCCATGTGTGTTCTATTTATTAACAACAACTTGAGTCATTTCATGACTCTTCATTTCACATACCACATATGGATCCACCAGTGTCATTGAAATGTGTGTTCTCTTTAGAGACCACACATGGATCCACCAGTGTTATTGCATGTGTGTTCTTGTTACTAACAACAACCAGAGTCATTGCATGTGTGTTCTTTTCACATACCACATATGGATCCACCAATGTCATTGCATGTGTGTTCTTTTCACAATCCACCTATGGATCCACCAGTGTCATTGCATGTGTGTTCTTTTTACTAACAACAACTGGAGTCATTTCACGACTGTTCTTTTCACATACCACATATTGATCCACTAGTGTCATTGAAATGTGTGTTCTCTTCAGAGACCACACATGGATCCACCAATGTCATTACATGTGTGTTCTTTTACTAATAACAACTGGAGTCATTGCATGTGTGTTCTTTTCACATACCACATATGGATCCACAAGTGTCATTGCATGTGTGTTCTTTTCACAATCCACCTATGGATCCACGAGTGTCATTGCATGTGTGTTCTTTTTACTAACAACAACAAGATTCATTGCATGTGTGTATTTTCACATACCACATATGGATCCACCAGTGTCATTGCATGTGTGTTCTTTTCACAATCCACCTATGGATCCACCAGTGTCATTGCATGTGTGCTCTTTTTAATAACAACAACCAGAGTCATTGCATGTGTGTTCTCTTCAGAGACCACACATGGATCCACCAGTGTCATTGCATGTGTGTTCTTTTACTAACAACAACCAGAGTCATTCAAATGTGTGTTCTTTTCACATACCACATATGGATCCACCAGTGTCATTGCATGTGTGTTCTTTTCACAATCCACCTATGGATCAACCAGCGTCATTGCATGTGTGCTGTTTTTACTAACAACAACCAGAGTCATTGAAATGTGTGTTCTACTCAGAGACCACACATGGATCCACCAGTGTCATTGCATGTGTGTTCTTTTTACTAACAACAACCAGAGTCATTGCATGTGTGTTCTTTTCACATACCACATATGGATCCACCAGTGTCATTGTATGTGTGTTCTTTTCACAATCCACCTATGGATCCACCAATGTCATTGCATGTGTGATCTTTTTACTAACAACTACCAAAGTCATTGAAATGTGTGTTCTCTTTAGAGACCACACATGGATCCACCAGTGTCATTGCATGTGTGTTCTTTTTACTAACAACAACCAGAGTCATTGCATGTGTGTTCTTTTCACAATTCACCTATGGATCCACCAGTGTAATTGCATGTGTGCTATTTTACTAAAAAAAACCAGAGTCAATTAATGTGTGTTCTTTTCACAAAACACATATGGATCCACAGTGTCATTGAAATGTGTGTTCTCTTGAGAGACCACACATGGATCCTGATGTCATTGCATGTGTGTTCTTTTTACTAACAACAACCTGAGTCATTGCATGTGTGTTCTTTTCACATACCACATATGGATCCACCAATGTCATTGCATGTGTGTTATTTTCACAATCCACCTATGGATCCACCAGTGTCATTGCATGTGTGTTCTTTTTACTAACAACAACTAGAGTTTCACATACCACATATGGATCCACCAGTGTCATTGAAATGTGTGTTCTCTTCAGAGACCACACATGGATCCACCAGTGTCATTACATGTGTGTTCTTTTTACTAACAACAACTGGAGTCATTGCATGTGTGTTCTTTTCAGATACCACATATAGAGCCACAAGTGTCATTGCAGGTGTGCTCTTTTCACAATCCACCTATGGATCCACGAGTGTCATTGCATGTGTGTTCTTTTTACTAACAACAACAAGATTCATTGCATGTGTGTATTTTCACATACCACATATGGATCCACCAGTGTCATTGCGTGTGTGTTCTTTTCACAATCCACCTATGGATCCACTAGTGTCATTGAATGTGTGTTCTTTTTACTAACAACAACCAGAGTCATTGCATGTGTGTTCTTTTCACATACCACATATGGATCCACCAGTGTTATTGTATGTGTCATCTTTTCACAATGCACCTATGGATCCACCAGTGTCATTGCATGTGTGCTCTTTTTACTAACAACAACCAGAGTCATTAAAATGTGTGTCCTCTTCAGTGACCACACATGGATCCACCAGTGTCATTGCATGTGTGTTATTTTTACTAACAACAACTAGAGTCATTGAAATGTGTGTTCTCTTTAGAGAACACATATGGATCCACTAGTGTCATTGCATGTGTGTTCTTTTCACAATGCACCTATGGATCCACTAGTGTCATTGCATGTCTGCTCTTTTTACTAACAATAACCAGAGTCATTGAAATGTGTGATATCTTCAGAGACCACACATGGATCCACCATTGTCATTGCATGTGTGTTCTTTTTACTAACAACAACCAGAGTCATTGAAATGTGTGTTCTCTTTAGAGACCACACATGGATCCAGCAGTGTTATTTCATGTGTGTTCTTATTACTAACAACAACCAGAGTCATTGCATGTGTATTCTTTTCGCATACCACATATGGATCCACCAGTGTCATTGCATGTGTGTTCTTTTCACAATCCACCTATGGATCCACCAGTGTCATTGCATGTGTGTTCCTTTTACTAACAACAACTGGAGTCATTTCATGTGTGTTCTTTTCACATACCACATATTGATCCACTAGTGTCATTGAAATGTGTGTTCTCTTCAGAGACCACACATGGATCCACTAGTGTCATTACATGTGTGTTCTTTTTACTAATAACAACTAGAGTCATTGCATGTGTGTTCTTTTCACATACCACATATGGATCCACCAGTTTCATTGCATGTGTGCTCTTTTCACAATCCACCTATGGATCCACCTGTGTCATTGCATGTGTGTTCTTTTTACTAACAACAACCAGAGTCATTGCATGTGTGTTCTTTTCACATACCACATATGGATCCACCAGTGTCATTGCATGTGTGTTCTTTTCACAATCCACCTATGGATCCACCAGTGTCATTGCATGTGTGCTCTTTTTAATAACAACAACCAGAGTCATTGCATGTGTGTTCTCTTCAGAGACCACACATGGATCCACCAGTGTCATTGCATGTGTGTTCTTTTTACTAAGAACAACCAGAGTCATTCAAATGTGTGTTCTTTTCACATACCACATATGGATCCACCAGTGTCATTGCATGTGTGTTCTTTTCACAATCCACCTATGGATCCACCAGCGTCATTGCATGTGTGCTTTTTTACTAACAACAACCAGAGTCATTTCATGTGTGCTCTTTTCACATACCAAATATGGATCCACCAGTGTCATTGAAATGTGTGTTCTCTTCAGAGACCACACATGGATCCACCAGTGTCATTGCATGTGTGTTCTTCTTACAAATTACAACTAGAGTCATTGGATGTGTGTTCTTTTCACATACCACATATGGATCCACCAATGTCATTGCATGTGTGTTCTTTTCACAATCCACCTATGGATCCACCAGTGTCATTGCATGTGTGTTATTTTTACTAACAACAACTAGAGTCATTGAAACGTGTGTTCTCTTCAGAGACCACATATGGATCCACCAGTGTCATTGCATGTGTGTTCTTTTCACAAGCCACCTATGGATCCACTAGTGTCATTGCATGTCTACTCTTTTTACTAACAATAACCAGAGTCATTGAAATGTGTGATCTCTTCAGAGACCACACATGGATCCACCATTGTCATTGCATGTGTGTTCTTTTTACTAACAACAACCAGAGTCATTGAAATGTGTGTTCTCTTTAGAGACCACACATGGATCCAGCAGTGTTATTGCATGTGTGTTCTTTTCACATACCACCTATGGATCCACCAGTGTCATTGCATGTGTGTTCCTTTTACTAACAACAACTGGAGTCATTTCACGACTGTTCTTTTCACATACCACATATTGATCCACTAGTGTCATTGAAATGTGTGCTCTCTTCAGAGACCCCACATGGATCCACCAGTGTCATTACATGTGTGTTCTTTTTACTAATAACAACTGGAGTCATTGCATGTGTGTTCTTTTCACATACCACATATGGATCCACCAGTTTCATTGCATGTGTGCTCTTTTCACAATCCACCTATGGATCCACCAGTGTCATTGGATGTGTGTTCTTTTTACTAACAACAACCAGAGTCATTGCATGTGTGTTCTTTTCACATACCACATATGGATCCACCAGTGTCATTGCATGTGTGTTCTTTTCACAATCCACCTATGGATCCACCAGTGTCATTGCATGTGTGCTCTTTTTAATAACAACAACCAGAGTCATTGCATGTGTGTGTTCTCTTCAGAGACCACACATGGATCCTGATGTCATTGCATGTGTGTTCTTTTTACTAACAACAACCAGAGTCATTCAAATGTGTGTTCTTTTCACATACCACATATGGATCCACCAGTGTCATTGCATGTGTGTTCTTTTCACAATCCACCTATGGATCCACCAGCGTCATTGCATGTGTGCTTTTTTACTAACAACAACCAGAGTCATTTCATGTGTGTTCTTTTCACATACCACATATGGATCCACCAGTGTCATTGAAATGTGTGTTCTCTTCAGAGACCACACATGGATCCACCAGTGTTATTGCATGTGTGTTCTTTTTACTAACAACAACCAGAGTCATTGCATGTGTGTTCTTTTCACATACCACATATGGATCCACCAATGTCATTGCATGTGTGTTCTTTTCACAATCCACCTATGGATCCACCAGTGTCATTGCATGTGTGTTATTTTTACTAACAACAACTAGAGTCATTGAAATGTGTGTTCTCTTCAGAGACCACATATGGATCCACCAGTGTCATTGCATGTGTGTTCTTTTCACAAGCCACCTATGGATCCACTAGTGTCATTGCATGTCTACTCTTTTTACTAACAATAACCAGAGTCATTGAAATGTGTGATCTCTTCAGAGACCACACATGGATCCACCATTGTCATTGCATGTGTGTTCTTTTTACTAACAACAACTAGAGTCATTGAAATGTGTGTTCTCTTTAGAGACCACACATGGATCCAGCAGTGTTATTGCATGTGTGTTCTTTTCACATACCACATATGGATCCACCAGTGTCATTGCATGTGTGTTCTTTTCACAATCCACCTATGGATCCACCAGTGTCATTGCATGTGTGCTCTTTTTAATAACAACAACCAGAGTCATTGCATGTGTGTTCTCTTCAGAGACCACACATGGATCCACCACTGTCATTGCATGTGTGTTCTTTTACTCACAACAACCAGAGTCATTCAAATGTGTGTTCTTTTCACATACCACATATGGATCCACCAGTGTCATTGCATGTGTGTTCTTTTCACAATCCACCTATGGATCCACCAGCGTCATTGCATGTGTGCTGTTTTTACTAACAACAACCAGAGTCATTGAAATGTGTGTTCTATTCAGAGACCACACATGGATCCACCAGTGTCATTGCATGTGTGTTCTTTTTACTAACAACAACCAGAGTCATTGCATGTGTGTTCTTTTCACATACCACATATGGATCCACCAGTGTCATTGTATGTGTGTTCTTTTCACAATCCACCTATGGATCCACCAATGTCATTGCATGTGTGATCTTTTTACTAACAACTACCAAAGTCATTGAAATGTGTGTTCTCTTTAGAGACCACACATGGATCCACCAGTGTCATTGCATGTGTGTTCTTTTTACTAACAACAACCAGAGTCATTGCATGTGTGTTCTTTTCACAATTCACCTATGGATCCACCAGTGTAATTGCATGTGTGCTTTTTTACTAACAACAACCAGAGTCATTTCATGTGTGTTCTTTTCACATACCACATATGGATCCACCAGTGTCATTGAAATGTGTGTTCTCTTCAGAGACCCCACATGGATCCACCAGTGTTATTGCATGTGTGTTCTTTTTACTAACAACAACCAGAGTCATTGCATGTGTGTTCTTTTCACATACCACATATGGATCCACCAATGTCATTGCATGTGTGTTATTTTCACAATCCACCTATGGATCCACCAGTGTCATTGCATGTGTGTTCTTTTTACTAACAACAACTAGAGTTATTTCATGACTGTTCTTTTCACATACCACATATGGATCCACCGGTGTCATTGAAATGTGTGTTCTCTTCAGAGACCACACATGGATCCACTAGTGTCATTACATGTGTGTTCTGTTTACTAACAACAACTGGAGTCATTGCATGTGTGTTCTTTTCAGATACCACATATAGATCCACAAGTGTCATTGCAGGTGTGCTCTTTTCACAATCCACCTATGGATCCACGAGTGTCATTGCATGTGTGTTCTTTTTACTAACAACAACCAGAGTCATTACATGTGTGTTCTTTTCACATACCACATATGGATCCACCAGTGTCATTGTATGTGTCTTCTTTTCACAATCCACCTACGGATCCACCAATGTCATTGCATGTGTGATCTTTTTACTAACAACTACCAAAGTCATTGAAATGTGTGTTCTCTTTAGAGACCACACATGGATCCACCAGTGTCATTGCATGTGTGTTCTTTTTACTAACAACAACCAGTCATTGCATGTGTGTTCTTTTCACAATTCACCTATGGATCCACCAGTGTAATTGCATGTGTGCTTTTTTACTAACAACAACCAGAGTCATTTCATGTGTGTTCTTTTCACATACCACATATGGATCCACCAGTGTCATTGAAATGTGTGTTCTCTTCAGAGACCACACATGGATCCACCAGTGTTATTGCATGTGTGTTCTTTTTACTAACAACAACTAGAGTCATTGCATGTGTGTTCTTTTCACATACCACATATGGATCCACCAATGTCATTGCATGTGTGTTCTTTTCACAATCCACCTATGGATCCACCAGTGTCATTGCATGTGTGTTATTTTTACTAACAACAACTGGAGTTATTTCATGACTGTTCTTTTCACATACCACATATGGATCCACCAGTGTCATTGAAATGTGTGTTCTCTTCAGAGACCACACATGGATCCACTAGTGTCATTACATGTGTGTTCTGTTTACTAACAACAACTGGAGTCATTGCATGTGTGTTCTTTTCAGATACCACATATAGATCCACAAGTGTCATTGCAGGTGTGCTCTTTTCACAATCCACCTATGGATCCACGAGTGTCATTGCATGTGTGTTCTTTTTACTAACAACAACCAGAGTCATTACATGTGTGTTCTTTTCACATACCACATATGGATCCACCAGTGTCATTGTATGTGTCTTCTTTTCACAATCCACCTACGGATCCACCAATGTCATTGCATGTGTGATCTTTTTACTAACAACTACCAAAGTCATTGAAATGTGTGTTCTCTTTAGAGACCACACATGGATCCACCAGTGTCATTGCATGTGTGTTCTTTTTACTAACAACAACCAGTCATTGCATGTGTGTTCTTTTCACAATTCACCTATGGATCCACCAGTGTAATTACATGTGTGCTTTTTTACTAACAACAACCAGAGTCATTTCATGTGTGTTCTTTTCACATACCACATATGGATCCACCAGTGTCATTGAAATGTGTGTTCTCTTCAGAGACCACACATGGATCCACCAGTGTTATTGCATGTGTGTTCTTTTTACTAACAACAACTAGAGTCATTGCATGTGTGTTCTTTTCACATACCACATATGGATCCACCAATGTCATTGCATGTGTGTTCTTTTCACAATCCACTTATGGATCCACCAGTGTCATTGCATGTGTGTTATTTTTACTAACAACAACTGGAGTTATTTCATGACTGTTCTTTTCACATACCACATATGGATCCACCAGTGTCATTGAAATGTGTGTTCTCTTCAGAGACCACACATGGATCCACTAGTGTCATTACATGTGTGTTCTGTTTACTAACAACAACTGGAGTCATTTCATGTGTGTTCTTTTCAGATACCACATATAGATCCACAAGTGTCATTGCAGGTGTGCTCTTTTCACAATCCACCTATGGATCCACGAGTGTCATTGCATGTGTGTTCTTTTTACTAACAACAACCAGAGTCATTGCATGTGTGTTCTTTTCACATACCACATATGGATCCACCAGTGTCATTGTATGTGTGTTCTTTTCACAATCCACCTATGGATCCACCAATGTCATTGCATGTGTGATCTTTTTACTAACAACTACCAAAGTCATTGAAATGTGTGTTCTCTTTAGAGACCACACATGGATCCACCAGTGTCATTGCATGTGTGTTCTTTTTACTAACAACAACCAGAGTCATTGCATGTGTGTTCTTTTCACAATTCACCTATGGATCCACCAAAGTGTAATTGCATGTGCTTTTTACTAACAACAACCAGAGTCATTTCATGTGTGTTCTTTTCACATACCACATATGGATCCACCAGTGTCATTGAAATGTGTGTTCTCTTCAGAGACCACATGGATCCACCATGTTATTGCATGTGTGTTCTTTTTACTAACAACAACCAGAGTCATTGCATGTGTGTTCTTTTCACATACCACATATGGATCCACCAATGTCATTGCATGTGTGTTCTTTTCACAATCCACCTATGGATCCACCAGTGTCATTGCATGTGTGTTCTTTTTACTAACAACAACTAGAGTTATTTCATGACTGTTCTTTTCACATACCACATATGGATCCACCAGTGTCATTGAAATGTGTGTTCTTCAGAGACCACACATGGATCCACTAGTGTCATTACATGTGTGTTCTTTACTAAAAAACTGGAGTCATTGCATGTGTGTTCTTTTCAGATACCACATATAGATCCACAAGTGTCATTGCAGGTGTGCTCTTTTCACAATCCACCTATGGATCCACGAGTGTCATTGCATGTGTGTTCTTTTTACTAACAACAACCAGAGTCATTGCATGTGTGTTCTTTTCACATACCACATATGGATCCACCAGTGTCATTGTATGTGTGTTCTTTTCACAATCCACCTATGGATCCACCAATGTCATTGCATGTGTGATCTTTTTACTAACAACTACCAAAGTCATTGAAATGTGTGTTCTCTTTAGAGACCACACATGGATCCACCAGTGTCATTGCATGTGTGTTCTTTTTACTAACAACAACCAGAGTCATTGCATGTGTGTTCTTTTCACAATTCACCTATGGATCCACCAGTGTAATTGCATGTGTGCTTTTTTACTAACAACAACCAGAGTCATTTCATGTGTGTTCTTTTCACATAACACATATGGATCCACCAGTGTCATTGAAATGTGTGTTCTCTTCAGAGACCACACATGGATCCACCAGTGTTATTGCATGTGTGTTCTTTTTACTAACAACAACCAGAGTCATTGCATGTGTGTTCTTTTCACATACCACATATGGATCCACCAATGTCATTGCATGTGTGTTCTTTTCACAATCCACCTATGGATCCACCAGTGTCATTGCATGTGTGTTCTTTTTACTAACAACAACTGGAGTTATTTCATGACTGTTCTTTTCACATACCACATATGGATCCACCAGTGTCATTGAAATGTGTGTTCTCTTCAGAGACCACACATGGATCCACTAGTGTCATTACATGTGTGTTCTGTTTACTAAAAAAAACTGGAGTCATTGCATGTGTGTTATTTTCAGATACCACATATAGATCCACAAGTGTCATTGCAGGTGTGCTCTTTTCACAATCCACCTATGGATCCACGAGTGTCATTGCATGTGTGTTCTTTTTACTAACAACAACCAGAGTCATTGCATGTGTGTTCTTTTCACATACCACATATGGATCCACCAGTGTCATTGTATGTGTGTTCTTTTCACAATCCACCTATGGATCCACCAATGTCATTGCATGTGTGATCTTTTTACTAACAACTACCAAAGTCATTGAAATGTGTGTTCTCTTTAGAGACCACACATGGATCCACCAGTGTCATTGCATGTGTGTTCTTTTTACTAACAACAACCAGAGTCATTGCATGTGTGTTCTTTTCACAATTCACCTATGGATCCACCAGTGTAATTGCATGTGTGCTTTTTTACTAACAACAACCAGAGTCATTTCATGTGTGTTCTTTTCACATAACACATATGGATCCACCAGTGTCATTGAAATGTGTGTTCTCTTCAGAGACCACACATGGATCCACCAGTGTTATTGCATGTGTGTTCTTTTTACTAACAACAACCAGAGTCATTGCATGTGTGTTCTTTTCACATACCACATATGGATCCACCAATGTCATTGCATGTGTGTTCTTTTCACAATCCACCTATGGATCCACCAGTGTCATTGAAATGTGTGTTCTTTTTACTAACAACAACTAGAGTTATTTCATTACTGTTCTTTTCACATACCACATATGGATCCACCAGTGTCATTGAAATGTGTGTTCTCTTCAGAGACCACACATGGATCCACTAGTGTCATTACATGTGTGTTCTGTTTACTAACAACAACTGGAGTCATTGCATGTGTGTTCTTTTCAGATACCACATATAGAGCCACAAGTGTCATTGCAGGTGTGCTCTTTTCACAATCCACCTATGGATCCACGAGTGTCATTGCATGTGTGTTCTTTTTACTAACAACAACAAGATTCATTGCATGTGTGTATTTTCACATACCACATATGGATCCACCAGTGTCATTGCATGTGTGTTCTTTTCACAATCCACCTATGGATCCACTAGTGTCATTGAATGTGTGTTCTTTTTACTAACAACAACCAGAGTCATTGCATGTGTGTTCTTTTCACATACCACATATGGATCCACCAGTGTTATTGTATGTGTGTTCTTTTCACAATGCACCTATGGATCCACCAGTGTCATTGCATGTGTGCTCTTTTTACTAACAACAACCAGAGTCATTAAAATGTGTGTCCTCTTTAGTGACCACACATGGATCCACCAGTGTCATTGCATGTGTGTTATTTTTACTAACAACAACTAGAGTCATTGAAATGTGTGTTCTCTTTAAAGAACACATATGGATCCACTAGTGTCATTGCATGTGTGTTCTTTTCACAATGCACCTATGGATCCACTAGTGTCATTGCATGTCTGCTCTTTTTACTAACAATAACCAGAGTCATTGAAATGTGTGATATCTTCAGAGACCACACATGGATCCGCCATTGTCATTGCATGTGTGTTCTTTTTACTAACAACAACCAGAGTCATTGAAATGTGTGTTCTCTTTAGAGACCACACATGGATCCAGCAGTGTTATTGCATGTGTGTTCTTATTACTAACAACAACCAGAGTCATTACGTGTGTATTATTTTCACATACCACATATGGATCCACCAGTGTCATTGCATGTGTGTTCTTTTCACAATCCACCTATGGATCCACCAGTGTCATTGCATGTGTGTTCTTTTTACTAACAACAACTGGAGTCATTTCACGACTGTTCTTTTCACATACCACATATTGATCCACTAGTGTCATTGAAATGTGTGTTCTCTTCAGAGACCACACATGGATCCACCAATGTCATTACATGTGTGTTCTTTTTACTAATAACAACTGGAGTCATTGCATGTGTGTTCTTTTCACATACCACATATGGATCCACCAGTTTCATTGCATGTGTGCTCTTTTCACAATCCACCTATGGATCCACCAGTGTCATTGCATGTGTGTTCTTTTTACTAACAACAACCAGAGTCATTGCATGTGTGTTCTTTTCACATACCACATATGGACCCACCAGTGTCATTGCATGTGTGTTCTTTTCACAATCCACTTATGGATCCACTAGTGTCATTGCATGTGTGCTCTTTTTAATAACAACAACCAGAGTCATTGCATGTGTGTTCTCTTGAGAGACCACACATGGATCCACCAGTGTCATTGCATGTGTGTTCTTTTTACTAACAACAACCAGAGTCATTCAAATGTGTGTTCTTTTCACATACCACATATGGATCCACCAGTGTCATTGCATGTGTGTTCTTTTCACAATCCACCTATGGATCCACCAGCGTCATTGCATGTGTGCTGTTTTTACTAACAACAACCAGAGTCATTGAAATGTGTGTTCTATTCAGAGACCACACATGGATCCACCAGTGTCATTGCATGTGTGTTCTTTTTACTAACAACAACCAGAGTCATTGCATGTGTGTTCTTTTCACATACCACATATGGATCCACCAGTGTCATTGTATGTGTGTTCTTTTCACAATCCACCTATGGATCCACCAATGTCATTGCATGTGTGATATTTTTACTAACAACTACCAAAGTCATTGAAATGTGTGTTCTCTTTAGAGACCACACATGGATCCACCAGTGTCATTGCATGTGTGTTCTTTTTACTAACAACAACCAGAGTCATTGCATGTGTGTTCTTTTCACAATTCACCTATGGATCCACCAGTGTAATTGCATGTGTGCTTTTTTTACTAACAACAACCAGAGTCATTTGATGTGTGTTCTTTTCACATACCACATATGGATCCACCAGTGTCATTGAAATGTGTGTTCTCTTCAGAGACCACACATGGATCCACCAGTGTCATTGCATGTGTGTTCCTTTTACTAACAACAACTGGAGTCATTTCATGACTGTTCTTTTCACATACCACATATTGATCCACTAGTGTCATTGAAATGTGTGTTCTCTTCAGAGACCACACATGGATCCACCAGTGTCATTACATGTGTGTTCTTTTTACTAATGACAACTGGAGTCATTGCATGTGTGTTCTTTTCACATACCAAATATGGATCCACCAGTGCCATTGCAGGTGTGCTCTTTTCACAATCCACCTATGGATCCACCAGTGTCATTGCATGTGTGTTCTTTTTACTAACAACAACCAGAGTCATTGCGTGTGTGTTCTTTTCACATACCACATATGGATCCACTAGTGTCATTGCATGTGTGTTCTTTTCACAATCCACCTATGGATCCACCAGTGTCATTGCATGTGTGCTCTTTTTACTAACAACAACCAGAGTCATTGCATGTGTGGTATTTACACATACCACATATGGATCCACAAGTGTCATTACATGTGTGTTCTCATCAGAGACCACATATGGATCCACCAGTGTCATTGAAATGTGTGTTCTTTTTACTAACAACAACTGGAGTCATTTCATATGTGTTCTTTTCACATACCACATATTGATCCACTAGTGTCATTGAAATGTGTGTTCTCTTCAGAGACCACACATGGATCCACCAATGTCATTACATGTGTGTTCTTTTTACTAATAACAACTGGAGTCATTGCATGTGTGTTCTTTTCACATACCACATATGGATCCACCAGTTTCATTGCATGTGTGCTCTTTTCACAATCCACCTATGGATCCACCAGTGTCATTGCATGTGTGTTCTTTTTACTAACAACAACCAGAGTCATTGCATGTGTGTTCTTTTCACATACCACATATGGACCCACCAGTGTCATTGCATGTGTGTTCTTTTCACAATGCACCTATGGATCCACCAGTGTCATTGCATGTGTGCTCTTTTTAATAACAACTACCAGAGTCATTGCATGTGTGTTCTCTTCAGAGACCACACAAGGATCCACCAGTGTCATTGCATGTGTGTTCTTTTTACTAACAACAACCAGAGTCATTCAAATGTGTGTTCTCTTCACATACCACATATGGATCCACCAGTGTCATTGCATGTGTGTTCTTTTCACAATCCACCTATGGATCCACCAGCGTCATTGCATGTGTGCTGTTTTTACTAACAACAACCAGAGTCATTGAAATGTGTGTTCTATTCAGAGACCACACATGGATCCACCAGTGTCATTGCATGTGTGTTCTTTTTACTAACAACAACCAGAGTCATTCAAATGCGTGTTCTTTTCACATACCACATATGGATCCACCAGTGTCATTGTATGTGTGTTCTTTTCACCATCCACCTATGGATCCACCAATGTCATTGCATGTGTGATATTTTTACTAACAACTACCAAAGTCATTGAAATGTGTGTTCTCTTTAGAGACCACACATGGATCCACCAGTCTCATTGCATGTGTGTTCTTTTTACTAACAACAACCAGAGTCATTGCATGTGTGTTCTTTTCACAATTCACGTATGGATCCACCAGTGTAATTGCATGTGTGCTTTTAATACTAACAACAACCAGAGTCATTTCATGTGTGTTCTTTTCACATAGCACATATGGATCCACCAGTGTCATTGAAATGTGTTTTCTCTTCAGAGACCACACATGGATCCACCAGTGTCATTGCATGTGTGTTCCTTTTACTAACAACAACTGGAGTCATTTCATGACTGTTCTTTTCACATACCACATATTGATCCACTAGTGTCATTGAAATGTGTGTTCTCTTCAGAGACCACACATGGATCCACCAGTGTCATTACATGTGTGTTCTTTTTACTAATGACAACTGGAGTCATTGCATGTGTGTTCTTTTCACATACCACATATGGATCCACCAGTGTCATTGAAATGTGTGTTCTCTTCAGAGACCACACATGGATCCACCAGTGTCATTACATGTGTGTTCTGTTTACTAACAACAACTGGAGTCATTGCATGTGTGTTCTTTTCAGATACCACATATAGATCCACCAGTGTCACTGTAGGTGTGCTCTTTTCACAATCCACCTATGGATCCACGAGTGTCATTGCATGTGTGTTCTTTTTACTAACAACAACAAGAGTCATTGCATGTGTGTATGTTCACATACCACATATGGATCCACCAGTGTCATTGCATGTGTGTTCTTTTCACAATCCACCTATGGATCCACTAGTGTCATTGCATGTGTGTTCTTTTCACATACCACATATGGATCCACCAGTGTTATTGTATGTGTGTTCTTTTCACAATGCACCTATGGATCCACCAGTGTCATTGCATGTGTGCTCTTTTTACTAACAACAACCAGAGTCATTAAAATGTGTGTCCTCTTCAGTGACCACACATGGATCCACCAGTGTCATTGCATGTGTGTTATTTTTACTAACAACAACTAGAGTCATTGAAATATGTGTTCTCTTCAGAGAACACATATGGATACACTAGTGTCATTGCATGTGTGTTCTTTTCACAATCCACCTATGGATCCACTAGTGTCATTGCATGTCTGCTCTTTTTACTAACAATAACCAGAGTCATTGAAATGTGTGATATCTTCAGAGACCACACATGGATCCACCATTATCATTGCATGTGTTTTATTTTTACTAACAACAACCAGAGTCATTGAAATGTGTGTTCTCTTTAGAGACAACACATGGATCCAGCAGTGTTATTGCATGTGTGTTCTTATTACTAACAACAACCAGAGTCATTGCATGTGTGTTCTTTTCACATACCACATATGGATCCACCAGTGGCATTGCATGTGTGTTCTTTTCACAATCCACCTATGGATCCACCAGTGTCATTGCATGTGTGTTCCTTTTACTAACAACAACTGGAGTCATTTCATGACTGTTCTTTTCACATACCACATATTGATCCACTAGTGTCATTGAAATGTGTGTTCTCTTTAGAGACCACACATGGATCCACCAGTGTCATTACATGTGTGTTCTTTTTACTAATGACAACTTGAGTCATTGCATGTGTGTTCTTTTCAAAATCCACATATGGATCCACCAGTGTCATTGCATGTGTGTTCTTTTTACTAACAACAACCAGAGTCATTGCGTGTGTGTTCTTTTCACATACCACATATGGATCCACCAGTGTCATTGCATGTGTGTTCTTTTCACAATCCACCTATAAATGCACCAGTGTCATTGCATGTGTGCTCTTTTTACTAACAACAACCAGAGTCATTGCATGTGTGTTCTCTTCAGAGACCACACATGGATCCACCAGTGTCATTGCATGTGTGTTCTTTTTACTAACAACAACCAGAGTCATTCAAATGCGTGTTCTTTTCACATACCACATATGGATCCACCAGTGTCATTGCATGTGTGTTCTTTTCACAATCCACCTATGGATCCACCAGTGTCATTGCATGTGTGCTCTTTTTACTAACAACAACCAGAGTCATTGAAATGTGTGTTCTATTCAGATACCACACATGGATCCACCAGTGTCATTACATGTGTGTTCTTTTTACTAACAACAACCAGAGTCATTGCATGTGTGTTATTTTCAAATACCACATATGGATCCACCAGTGTCATTGTATGTGTGTTCTTTTCACAATCCACCTATGGATCCACCAATGTCATTGCATGTGTGATCTTTTTACTAACAACTACCAAAGTCATTGAAATGTGTGTTCTCTTCAGAGACCACACATGGATCCACCAGTGTCATTGCATGTGTGTTCTTTTTACTAACAACAACCAGAGTCATTGCATGTGTGTTCTTTTCACAATCCACCTATGGATCCACCAGTGTCATTGCATGTGTGTTCTTTTTCCTAACAACAACTGGAGCTATTTCATGACTGTACTTTTCACATACCACATATGGATCCACCAGTGTCATTGAAATGTGTGTTCTCTTCAGAGACCACACATGGATCCACCAGTGTCATTACATGTGTGTTCTGTTTACTAACAACAACTGGAGTCATTGCATGTGTGTTCTTTTCAGATACCACATATAGATCCACCAGTGTCACTGTAGGTGTGCTCTTTTCACAATCCACCTATGGATCCACGAGTGTCATTGCATGTGTGTTCTTTTTACTAACAACAACAAGAGTCATTGCATGTGTGTATTTTCACATACCACATATGGATCCACCAGTGTCATTGCATGTGTGTTCTTTTCACAATCCACCTATGGATCCACTAGTGTCATTGCATGTGTGTTCTTTTTACTAACAACAACCAGAGTCATTGCATGTGTGTTCTTTTCACATACCACATATGGATCCACCAGTGTTATTGTATATGTGTTCTTTTCACAATGCACCTATGGATCCACCAATGTCATTGCATGTGTGCTCTTTTTACTAACAACAACCAGAGTCATTAAAATGTGTGTCCTCTTCAGTGACCACACATGGATCCACCAGTGTCATTGCATGTGTGTTATTTTTACTAACAACAACTAGAGTCATTGAAATGTGTGTTCTCTTCAGAGAACACATATGGATACACTAGTGTCATTGCATGTGTGTTCTTTTCACAATCCACCTATGGATCCACTAGTGTCATTGCATGTCTGCTCTATTTACTAACAATAACCAGAGTCATTGAAATGTGTGATATCTTCAGAGACCACACATGGATCCACCATTGTCATTGCATGTGTGTTATTTTTACTAACAACAACCAGAGTCATTGAAATGTGTGTTCTCTTTAGAGACCACACAAGGATCCAGCAATGTTATTGCATGTGTGTTCTTATTACTAACAACAACAGAGTCATTGCATGTGTGTTCTTTTCACATACCACATATGGATCCACCAGTGGCATTGCATGTGTGTTCTTTTAACAATCCACCTAATGGATCCACCCGTGTCATTGCATGTGTGTTCCTTTTACTAACAACAACTGGAGTCATTTCATGACTGTTCTTTTCACATACCACATATTGATCCACTAGTGTCATTGAAATGTGTGTTCTCTTCAGAGACCACACATGGATCCACCAGTGTCATTACATGTGTGTTCTTTTTACTAATGACAACTGGAGTCATTGCATGTGTGTTCTTTTCACATACCAAATATGGATCCACCAGTGCCATTGCAGGTGTGCTCTTTTCACAATCCACCTATGGATCCACCAGTGTCATTGCATGTGTGTTCTTTTTACTAACAACAACCAGAGTCATTGCGTGTGTGTTCTTTTCACATACCACATATGGATCCACTAGTGTCATTGCATGTGTGTTCTTTTCACAATCCACCTATGGATCCACCAGTGTCATTGCATGTGTGCTCTTTTTACTAACAACAACCAGAGTCATTGCATGTGTGTTCTCTTCAGAGACCACACATGGATCCACCAGTGTCATTGCATGTGTGTTCTTTTTACTAACAACAACCAGAGTCATTCAAATGTGTGTTCTTTTCACATACCACATATGGATCCACCAGTGTCATTGCATGTGTGTTTTTTCACAATCCACCTATGGATCCACCAGTGTCATTGCATGTGTGCTCTTTTTACTAACAACAACCAGAGTCATTGAAATGTGTGTTCTATTCAGATACCACACATGGATCCACCAGTGTCATTGCATGTGTGTTGTTTTTACTAACAACAACCAGAGTCATTGCATGTGTGTTATTTTCACATACCACATATGGATCCACCAGTGTCATTGTATGTGTGTTCTTGTCACAATCCACCTATGGATCCACCAATGTCATTGCATGTGTGATCTTTTTACTAACAACTACCAAAGTCATTGAAATGTGTGTTCTCTTCAGAGACCACACATGGATCCACCAGTGTCATTGCATGTGTGTTCTTTTTACTAACAACAACCAGAGTCATTGCATGTGTGTTCTTTTCACAATCCACCTATGGATCCACTAGTGTCATTGCATGTGTGTTCTTTTTACTAACAACAACTGGAGTTATTTCATGACTGTTCTTTTCACATACCACATATGGATCCACCAGTGTCATTGAAATGTGTGTTCTCTTTAGAGACCACACATGGATCCACCAGTGTTATTGCATGTGTGTTCTTTTTACTAACAACAACCAGAGTCATTGCATGTGTGTTCTTTTCACATACCATATATGGATCCACCAATGTCATTGCATGTGTGTTCTTTTCATGATCCACCTATGGATCCACCAGTGTCATTGCATGTGTGTTCTTTTTCCTAACAACAACTGGAGTTATTTCATGACTGTACTTTTCACATACCACATATGGATCCACCAGTGTCATTGAAATGTGTGTTCTCTTCAGAGACCACACATGGATCCACCAGTGTCCTTACATGTGTGTTCTGTTTACTAACAACAGCTGGAGTCATTGCATGTGTGTTCTTTTCAGATACCATATATAGATCCACCAGTGTCATTGCAGGTGTGCTCTTTTCACAATCCACCTATGGATCCACTAGTGTCATTGCATGTGTGCTTTTTTACTAACAACAACCAGAGTCATTTCATGTGTGTTCTTTTCACATACAACATATGGATCCACCAATGTCATTGAAATGTGTGTTCTCTTCAGAGACCACACATGGATCCACCAGTGTTATTGCATGTGTGTTCTTTTTACTAACAACAACCAGAGTCATTGCATGTGTGTTCTTTTCACATACCACATATGGATCCACCAGTGTTATTGTATGTGTGTTCTTTTCACAATGCACCTATGGATCCACCAGTGTCATTGCATGTGTGCTCTTTTTACTAACAACAACCAGAGTCATTAAAATGTGTGTCCTCTTCAGTGACCACACATGGATCCACCAGTGTCATTGCATGTGTGTTATTTTTACTAACAACAACTAGAGTCATTGCATGTGTGTTCTCTTCAGAGAACACATATGGATCCACTAGTGTCATTGCATGTGTGTTCTTTTCACAATCCACCTATGGATCCACTAGTGTCATTGCATGTCTGCTCTTTTTACTAACAATAACCAGAGTCATTGAAATGTGTGATATCTTCAGAGACCACACATGGATCAACCATTGTCATTGCATGTGTGTTATTTTTACTAACAACAACCAGAGTCATTGAAATGTGTGTTCTCTTTAGAGACCACACATGGATCCAGCAGTGTTATTGCATGTGTGTTATTATTACTAACAACAACCAGAGTCATCGCATGTGTGTTCTTTTCACATACCACATATGGATCCACCAGTGGCATTGCATGTGTGTTCTTTTCACAATCCACCTATGGATCCACCAGTGTCATTGCATGTGTGTTCCTTTTACTAACAACAACTGGAGTCATTTCATGATCGGTCTTTTCAAATACCACATATTGATCCAACGGTGTCATTGAAATGTGTGTTCTTCAGAGACCACACATGGAACCACCATTGTCATTTGATGTGTGTTCTTTTTACTAATGACAACTGGAGTCATTGCATGTGTGTTCTTTTCACATACCAAATATGGATCCACCAGTGCCATTGCAGGTGTGCTCTTTTCACAATCCACCTATGGATCCACCAGTGTCATTGCATGTGTGTTCTTTTTACTAACAACAACCAGAGTCATTGCGTGTGTGTTCTTTTCACAAACCACATATGGATCCACCAGTGTCATTGCATGTGTGTTCTTTTCACAATCCACCTATGGATCCACCAGTGTCATTGCATGTGTGCTCTTTTTACTAACAACAACCAGAGTCATTGCATGTGTGTTCTCTTCAGAGACCACACATGGATCCACAAGTGTCATTGCATGTGTGTTCTTTTTACTAACAACAACCAGAATCATTCAAATGTGTGTTCTTTTCACATACCACATATGGATCCACCAGTGTCATTGCATGTGTGTTCTTTTCACAATCCACCTATGGATCCACCAGTGTCATTGCATTTGTGCTCTTTTTACTAACAACAACCAGAGTCATTGAAATGTGTGTTCTATTCAGAGACCACACATGGATCCACCAGTGTCATTGCATGTGTGTTCTGTTCACAAACAACAACTGAGTCATTGCATGTGTGTTATTTTCACATACCACATATGGATCCACCAGTGTCATTGTATGTGTGTTCTTTTCACAATCCACCTATGGATCCACCAATGTCATTGCATGTGTGATCTTTTTACTAACAACCACCAAAGTCATTGAAATGTGTGTTCTCTTCAGAGACCACACATGGATCCACCAGTGTCATTGCATGTGTGTTCTTTTTACTAACAACAACCAGAGTCATTGCATGTGTGTTCTTTTCAAAATCCACCTATGGATCCAACAGTGTCATTGCATGTGTGCTTTTTTTACTAACAACAACCAGAGTCATTTCATGTGTGTTCTTTTCACATACCACATATGGATCCACCAGTGTCATTGAAATGTGTGTTCTCTTTAGAGACCACACATGGATCCACCAGTGTTATTGCATGTGTGTTCTTTTTACTAACAACAACCAGAGTCATTGCATGTGTGTTCTTTTCACATACCACATATGGATCCACCAGTGTTATTGTATGTGTGTTCTTTTCACAATGCACCTATGGATCCACCAGTGTCATTGCATGTGTGCTCTTTTTACTAACAACAACCAGAGTCATTAAAATGTGTCCTTCTTCAAAGGACCACACATGGATCCACCAAAGGTCATTGCATGTGTGTTATTTTTACTAACAACAACTAGAGTCATTGCATGTGTGTTCTCTTCAGAGAACACATATGGATCCACTAGTGTCATTGCATGTGTGTTCTTTTCACAATCCACCTATGGATCCACTAGTGTCATTGCATGTCTGCTCTTTTTACTAACAATAACCAGAGTCATTGAAATGTGTGATATCTTCAGAGAAGACACATGGATCAACCATTGTCATTGCATGTGTGTTATTTTTACTAACAACAACCAGAGTCATTGAAATGTGTGTTCTCTTTAGAGACCACACATGGATCCAGCAGTGTTATTGCATGTGTGTTATTATTACTAACAACAACCAGAGTCATCGCATGTGTGTTCTTTTCACATACCACATATGGATCCACCAGTGGCATTGCATGTGTGTTCTTTTCACAATCCACCTATGGATCCACCAGTGTCATTGCATGTGTGTTCCTTTTACTAACAACAACTGGAGTCATTTCATGACTGTTCTTTTCACATACCACATATTGATCCACTAGTGTCATTGAAATGTGTGTTCTCTTCAGAGACCACACATGGATCCACCAATGTCATTACATGTGTGTTCTTTTTACTAATGACAACTGGAGTCATTGCATGTGTGTTCTTTTCACATACCAAATATGGATCCACCAGTGCCATTGCAGGTGTGCTCTTTTCACAATCCACCTATGGATCCACCAGTGTCATTGCATGTGTGTTCTTTTTACTAACAACAACCAGAGTCATTGCGTGTGTGTTCTTTTCACAAACCACATATGGATCCACCAGTGTCATTGCATGTGTGTTCTTTTCACAATCCACCTATGGATCCACCAGTGTCATTGCATGTGTGCTCTTTTTACTAACAACAACCAGAGTCATTGCATGTGTGTTCTCTTCAGAGACCACACATGGA
Organism: Avena insularis; assembly: GCA_023614405.1. Classification (NCBI taxonomy): domain Eukaryota; kingdom Viridiplantae; phylum Streptophyta; class Magnoliopsida; order Poales; family Poaceae; genus Avena; species Avena insularis. Next base: position 174,389 of record JAJUPC010000156.1, read on the forward strand.
TCCACAAGTGTCATTGCATGTGTGTTCTTTTTACTAACAACAACCAGAATCATTCAAATGTGTGTTCTTTTCACATACCACATATGGATCCACCAGTGTCATTGCATGTGTGTTCTTTTCACAATCCACCTATGGATCCACCAGTGTCATTGCATTTGTGCTCTTTTTACTAACAACAACCAGAGTCATTGAAATGTGTGTTCTATTCAGAGACCACACATGGATCCACCAGTGTCATTGCATGTGTGTTCTTTTTACTAACAACAACCAGAGTCATTGCATGTGTGTTATTTTCACATACCACATATGGATCCACCAGTGTCATTGTATGTGTGTTCTTTTCACAATCCACCTATGGATCCACCAATGTCATTGCATGTGTGATCTTTTTACTAACAACCACCAAAGTCATTGAAATGTGTGTTCTCTTCAGAGACCACACATGGATCCACCAGTGTCATTGCATGTGTGTTCTTTTTACTAACAACAACCAGAGTCATTGCATGTGTGTTCTTTTCAAAATCCACCTATGGATCCAACAGTGTCATTGCATGTGTGCTTTTTTTACTAACAACAACCAGAGTCATTTCATGTGTGTTCTTTTCACATACCACATATGGATCCACCAGTGTCATTGAAATGTGTGTTCTCTTTAGAGACCACACATGGATCCACCAGTGTTATTGCATGTGTGTTCTTTTTACTAACAACAACCAGAGTCATTGCATGTGTGTTCTTTTCACATACCACATATGGATCCACCAGTGTCATTGCATGTGTGTTCTTTTCATGATCCACCTATGGATCCACCAGTGTCATTACATGTGTGTTCTTTTTACTAACAACAACTGGAGTTATTTCATGACTGTTCTTTTCACATACCACATATGGATCCACCAGTGTCATTGAAATGTGTGTTCTCTTCAGAGACCACACATGGATCCACCAGTGTCATTACATGTGTGTTCTGTTTACTAACAACAACTGGAGTCATTGCATGTGTGTTCTTTTCAGATACCACATATAGATCCACCAGTGTCATTGCAGGTGTGCCCTTTTCACAATCCACCTATGGATCCACGAGTGTCATTGCATGTGTGTTCTTTTTACTAACAACAACAAGAGTCATTGCATGTGTGTATTTTCACATACCACATATGGATCCACCAGTGTCATTGCATGTGTGTTCTTTTCACAATCCACCTATGGATCCACTAGTGTCATTGCATGTGTGTTCTTTTTACTAACAACAACCAGAGTCATTGCATGTGTGTTCTATTCACATACCACATATGGATCCACTAGTGTTATTGTATGTGTGTTCTTTTCACAATGCACCTATGGATCCACCAGTGTCATTGCATGTGTGCTCTTTTTACTAACAACAACCAGAGTCATTAAAATGTGTGTCCTCTTTAGTGACCACACATGGATCCACCAGTGTCATTGCATGTGTGTTATTTTTACTAACAACAACTAGATTCATTGAAATGTGTGTTCTCTTCAGAGAACACATATGGATCCACTAGTGTCATTGCATGTGTGTTCTTTTCACAATCCACCTATGGATCCACTAGTGTCATTGCATGTCTGCTCTTTTTACTAACAATAACCAGAGTCATTGAAATGTGTGATATCTTCAGAGACCACACATGGATCCACCATTGTCATTGCATGTGTGTTATTTTTACTAACAACAACCAGAGTCATTGAAATGTGTGTTCTCTTTAGAGACCACACATGGATCCAGCAGTGTTATTGCATGTGTGTTCTTATTACTAACAACAACCAGAGTCATTGCATGTGTGTTCTTTTCACATACCACATATGGATCCACCAGTGTCATTGCATGTGTGTTCTTTTCACAATCCACCTATGGATCCACCAGTGTCATTGCATGTGTGTTCCTTTTACTAACAACAACTGGAGTCATTTCATGACTGTTCTTTTCACATACCACATATTGATCCACTAGTGTCATTGAAATGTGTGTTCTCTTCAGAGACAACACATGGATCCACCAGTGTCATTACATGTGTGTTCTTTTTACTAATGACAACTGGAGTCATTGCATGTGTGTTCTTTTCACATACCACATATGGATCCACTAGTGTCATTGCAGGTGTGCTCTTTTCACAATCCACCTATGGATCCACCAGTGTCATTGCATGTGTGTTATTTTTACTAACAACAACCAGAGTCATTGCGTGTGTGTTCTTTTCACATACCACATATGGATCCACCAGTGTCATTGCATGCGTGTTCTTTTCTCAATCCACCTATGGATCCACCAGTGTCATTGCATGTGTGCTCTTTTTACTAACAACAACCAGAGTCATTGCATGTGTGTTCTCTTCAGAGACCACACATGGATCCACAAGTGTCATTGCATGTGTGTTCTTTTTACTAACAACAACCAGAGTCATTCAAATGTGTGTTCTTTTCACATACCACATATGGATCCACCAGTGTCATTGCATGTGTGTTCTTTTCACAATCCACCTATGGATCCACCAGTGTCATTGCATGTGTGCTTTTTTTACTAACAACAACCAGAGTCATTGAAATGTGTGTTCTATTCAGATACCACACATGGATCCACCAGTGTCATTGCATGTCTGTTCTTTTTACTAACAACAACTAGAGTCATTGCATGTGTGTTATTTTCACATACCACATATGGATCCACCAGTGTCATTGTATGTGTGTTCTTTTCAGAATCCAACTATGGATCCACCAATGTCATTGCATGTGTGATCTTTTTACTAACAACTACCAAAGTCATTAAAATGTGTGTTCTCTTAAGAGACCACACATGGATCCACCAGTGTCATTGCATGTGTGTTCTTTTTACTAAAAACAACTAGAGTCATGGCATGTGTGTTCTTTTCACAAGCCACCTATGGATCCACCAGCGTCATTGCATGTGTTGTTTTTTACTAACAACAACCAGAGTCATTTCATGTGTGTTCTTTTCACATACCACATATGGATCCACCAGTGTCATTGAAATGTGTGTTCTCTTCAGAGACCACGCATGGATCCACCAGTGTTATTGCATGTGTGTTATTTTTACTAACAACCAGAGTCATTGCATGTGTGTTCTTTTCATATACCACATATGGATCCACCAATGTCATTGCATGTGTGTTCTTTTCACAATCCACCTATGGATCCACCAGTGTCATTGCATGTGTGTTCTTTTTACTAACAACAACTGGAGTTATTTCATGACTGTTCTTTTCACATACCACATATGGATCCACCAGTGTCATTGAAATGTGTGTTCTCTTCAGAGACCACACATGGATCCACCAGTGTCATTGCATGTGTGGTCTTTTTACTAACAACAACCAGAGTCATTGCATGTGTGTTATTTTCACATACCACATATGGATCCACTAGTGTCATTGAAATGTGTGTTCTTTTTACTAACAACAACTGGAGTCATTTCATGTATGTTATTTTCACATACCACATATGGATCCACCAGTGTCATTGCATGTGTGCTCTTTTCACATCCACATATGGATCCACTAGTGTCATTGCATGTGTGTTCTTTTTACTAACAACAACCAGAGTCATTGCATGTGTGTTCTTTTCACATACCACATATAGATCCACCAGTGTTATTGCATGTGTGTTATGTTCACAATCCACCTATGGATCCACCAGTGTCATTGCATGTGTTCTCTTTTTAATAACAACAACCAGAGTCATTGCATGTGTGTTCTCTTTAGAGACCACACATGGATCCACCAGTGTCATTGCATGTGTGTTCTTTTTTCTAACAAGAACATGAGTCATTGAAATGTGTGTTCTTTTCACATACCACATATGGATCCACCAGTGTTATTGCATGTGTGTTCTTTTCACAATCCACCTATGGATCCACCAGTGGCATTGCATGTGTGCTCTTTGTACTAACAACAACCAGAGTCATTGAAATGTGTGTTCTCTTCAGAGACCACACATGGATCCACCAGTGTGATTGCATGTGTGTTCTTTTTACTAACAACAACCAGAGTCATTGCATGTGTGTTATTTTCACATACCACATATGGATCCAACAGTGTCATTAATATGTGTGTTCTTTTTACTAATAACTGGAGTCAATTCATGTGTGTTATTTTCACATACCACATATGGATCCACCAGTGTCATTGCATGTGTGGTCTTTTCACAATCCACACATGGTCCACCAGTGTCATTGCATGTGTGTTCTTTTTACTAACAACAACCAGACTTATTGAAATGTGTGTTCTTTTCACATACCACATATGGATCCACCAGTGTCATTGCATGTGTGTTCTTATCACAATTCACCTATGGATCCACCAGTGTCATTGCATGTGTGCTCTTTTTACTAACAACAACCTGAGTCATTGAAATGTGTGTTATCTTCAGAGACCACACAAGGATCCACCAGTGTCATTGCATGTGTGTTCTTTTTACTAACAACGACCAGAGTCATTGCATGTGTGCTATTTTCACATACCACATATGGATCCACCAGTGGCATTACATGTGTGTTCTTTTTACTAACAACAACTGGAGTCATTGCATGTGTGTTGTTTTCACATACCACATATGGATCCACTAGTGTCATTGCATGTGTGCTCTTTTCACAATCCACCTATGGATCCACCAGTGTCATTGCATGTGTGCTCTTTTTACTAACAATAACCAGAGTGATTGAAATATGTGTTCTCTTCAGAGACCAGACATGGATCCACCAGTGTCATTACATGTGTGTTCTGTTTACTAACAAGAACTGGAGTCATTGCATGTGTGTTCTTTTCAGATACCACATATATATCCACAAGTGTCATTGCAGGTGTGCTCTTTTCACAATCCACCTATGGATCCACGAGAGTCATTACATGTGTGTTCTTTTTACTAACAACAACCATAGTCATTGCATGTGTGTTCTTTTCACATACCACATATGGATCCACTAGTGTCATTGCATGTGTGTTCTTTTCACAATCCACCTACGGATCCACCAATGTCATTGCATGTGTGCTCTTTTTACTAACAACAACTAGAGTCATTTAAATGTGTGTTCTCTTCAGAGACCACACATGGATCCACCAGTGTCATTCCATGTGTGCTCTTTTTACTAACAAAAACCAGAGTCATTAAAATGTGTGTTCTTTTCACATACCACGTATGGATCCACCAGAGTCATTGCATGTGTGTTCTTTTCACAATCCACCTATGGATCCACCAGTGTCATTGCATGTGTGCTCTTTTTACTAACAACAAGCAGAGTCATTGCTTGTGTGTTCTCTTCAGAGACCACACATGGATCCACCAGTGTCATTGCATGTGTGTTCTTTTTACTAACAACAACTAGAGTCATTGAAATGTGTGTTCTCTTAAGAGACCACATATGGATCCACCAGTGTCATTGCATGTGTGTTCTTTTTACTAACAACAACTAGAGTCATTGCATGTGTGTTATTTTCACATACCACATATGGATCCACCAGTGTCATTGCATGTGTGCTCTTTTCACAATCCACCTATGGATCCACCTGTGTCATTGCATGTGTGTTCTTTTTACTAACAACAACCAGAGTCATTGCATGTGTGTTCTTTTCACATACCACATATGGATCCACCAGTGTCATTGCATGTGTGTTCTTTTCACAATCCACCTATGGATTCACCAGTGTCATTGCATGTGTGCTCTTTTTACTAACAACAACCAGAGTCATTGCATGTGTGTTCTCTTCAGAGACCACACATGGATCCACCAGTGTCATTGCATGTGTGTTCTTTTTACTAACAACAACCAGAGTCATTGAAATGTGTGTTCTCTTCAGAGACCACGCATGGATCCAGCAGTGTTATTGCATGTGTGTTCTTGTTACTAACAACAACCAGAGTCATTGCATGTGTGTTCTTTTCACATACCACATATGGATCCACTAGTGTCATTGAAATGTGTGTTCTTTTTACTAACAACAACTGGAGTCATTTCATGTGTGTTCTTTTCACATACCACATATGGATCCACCAGTGTCATTGCATGTGTGTTCTTTTCACAATCCACCCATGGATCCACCAGTGTCATTGCATGTGTGCTCTTTTTACTAACAACAACCATAGTCATTGAAATGTGTGTTCTCTTCAGAGACCAAACATGGATCCACTAGTGTCATTTCATGTGTGCTCTTTTTACTAACAACAACCAGAGTAATTGAAATGTGTGGTCTTTTCACATACCACATATGGATCCACCAGAGTCATTGCATGTGTGTTCTTTTCACAATCGATCTATGGATCCAGAAGTGTTATTGCATGTGTGCTCTTTTTACTAACAACAAGCAGAGTCATTGCATGTGTGTTTTCTTCAGAGACCACACATGGATCCACCAGTGTCATTGCATGTGTGTTCTTTTTACTAACAACAACCATAGTCATTTCATGTGTGTTCCTTTCACATACTAAATATGGATCCACCAGTGTCATTGAAATGTGTGTTCTCTTAAGAGACCACACATGGATCCACTAGTGTCATTGCATGTGTGTTCATTTTAGTAACAAAAACCAGATTCATTGCATGTGTGTTATTTTCACAAACCACATATGGATCCACCAGTGTCATTGAAATGTGTGTTTTTTTTCTAACAACAACTAGAGTCATTTCATGTGTGTTCTTTTCACATACCACATATGGATCCACTAGTGTCATTGAAATGTGTGTTCTCTTTAGAGACCACACATGGATCCACAGTGTCATTGCATGTGTGTTCTTTTTACTAACAACAACCAGAGTCATTGCATGTGTGTTCTTTTCACATACCACATATGGATCCACCAATGTCATTGCATGTGTGTTCATTTCACAATCCAGATATGGATCCACCAGTGTCATTGCAAGTGTGCTTTTTTACTAACAACAACCAGAATCACTACATGTGTGCTCTTTTCACAGTCCACCTATGGATCCACAAGTGTCATTGCATGTGTGTTATTTTTACTAACAACAACCAGAGTCATTGCATATGTTCTCTTTTCACATATAATATATGGATCCACCAGTGTCATTGAATGTGTGTTCTTTTCACAATCCACCTATGGATCCACCAGTGTCATTGCATGGGTGATTTTTTTACTAACAACCAGAGTCATTTCATGTGTGTTCTTTTCACATACCACATATGGATCCACCAGTGCCATTGAAATGTGTGTTCTCTTTAGAGACTACACATGGATCCAGCAGTGTTATTGCATGTGTGTTCTTGTTACTAACAACAACTAGAGTCATTGCATGTGTGTTCTTTTCACATACCACATATGGATCCACCAGTGTCATTGCATGTGTGTTCTTTTCACAATCCATATATGGATCCACTAGTGTCATTGCATGTGTGTTCTTTTTACTAACAACAACTGGAGTCATTTCATGACTTTTCTTTTCTCATACCACATATGGATCCACCAGTGTCATTGAAATGTGTGTTCTCTTTAGAGACCACACATGGATCCAACAGTGTCATTACATGTGTGTTCTTTTTACTAACAACAACTGGAGTCATTGCATGTGTGTTATTTTCACAACCACATATGGATCCACCAGTGTCATTGCATGTGTGCTCTTTTCACAATCCATCTATGGATCCACGAGTGTCATTGCATGCGTGTTCTTTTAATAACAACAACGAGAGTCATTGCATGTGTGTTATTTTCACATACCACATATGGATCCACCAGTGTCATTGCATGTGTGTTCTTTTCACAATCCACCTATGGATCCACCAGTGTCATTGCATGTGTGCTCTTTTTACTAACAACAACCAGAGTCATTGCATGTGTGTTCTCTTCAGAGACCACACATGGATCCACCAGTGTCATTGCATGTGTGTTCTTTTTACTACCAACAACCAGAGTCATTTCATGTGTGCTCTTTTCACATACCAAATATGGATCCACCTATGTCATTGAAATGTGTGTTCTCTGCAGAGACCACACATGGATCCACTAGTGTCATTGCATGTGTGTTCATTTTACTAACAACCAGAGTCATTGCATGTGTGTTATTTTCACATACCACATATGGATCCACAAGTGTCATTGAAATATGTGTTCTTTTTACTAACAACAACTGGAGTCAATTCATGTGTGTTCTTTTCACATACCACATATGGATCCACCGGTGTCATTGAAATGTGTGTTCTCTTTAGAGACCACACATGGATCCACCAGTGTCTTTGCATGTGTGTTCTTTTTACTAACAACAACCAGAGTCATTTCATGTAAGATCCCTCCTTATTAAAGGAAAAGATCCCTGTGATTGCAATGCTAGTCCCTGGATCAATGCTAGCATCCACAGTTTAAGATGAAGTACACAGATACAAAGGTCGTTTATTACAGTCATTCCAGAGATAAAACATAGTCTTTTACAACTCATGGCCAAAGGCCTAGTACAAGAGTTTATGGAATAAGTAAATAAACATAAGTCTTCATCTTCATGTGCCACAGGCAAGCATGTTGAGTGTAGACTCATGACTAATCATCATCGAGTAACTCGCAACATCATAAGTTACAGCCACAAGGGTCAATACTTTGGAATAGTATTGGCAAGTGATACCTTAGTATATAATTAAGTGGACTATAATACTATATGCTTTTGGCTGGTGGAGCTTAGGCTTGCATTGCTCAAAATATATTTTTCCTTAACTTTTGAAAATACTAAGTTTTTGTTTGGTAAAAACTTTCCAAGACATCTTCCAATCCAAGACAAGATCCACTGTGGCATCTACTAATCAAGGACTGAAGATCTACTTGGCAAAACACCCAAGGCATCTATCAACAAAGACTCTAGATCCACTCAGGCATCTAGCAATCAATGACTGAAGATCCTTTTATCCCTTGCTCACCCACAAGTTTTATTTAGAAATTGGAGTGATGAGATTCTTGAAGTTTCCATGTCTTGATGCTCAAATTGTCCTTACTGTGACATGGCTAAGTACTTAGGTTTTACACTGCAGAGGTGGTGCACTTTCCCACAAGCCTTGGTTTCCCAAGGATGATCCTTCAAGAGCCTTTCCTTAGTCAAATGGACGCTCCAACCTATCATCCCATCTACCACCCACTGTCCAAAAGACTAAGTTCCAAAGATCCTAAGATCATGGCAGAGCCCATATTGCCAAGTGGTTGCACTTGAAGCTTCTCAACATTAGACATCTCAAATCTCTTTGTTTCCTGGTGGCCATCCACAAGTGAGATACAGCCAGTCCTGTGCCTTGTGAACCACTCAACATAAGCCATTCTTCCATTCCACCCAGGTGGTTCATTAACTTAGTTGTTTTATTTTACAAAACATAAGTCCTTAGACTTAGAAATTTTTCCATAGTGAATATATAACCACCCTTGTTTTCTAGTAGCTAGGCTAAGCATGATAGTAATAGGAATCTGGACTTAGGAAATTTTCACTAAGGCTTCACCTAATAGGTTTTCCCAAAGCATAGCTTGTTCTTAGCAAATAACCATGCAAGTCCTATACTTAGAAAAATATTACTAATGCATAAATAAAATATAGGAATGGAATATTCATGATGATATCACTTGCCTTGGTAGTGTGGAGAGTAGCACTCGTCACAATCACAATCACTAGCAAAATCTACACACAAAGTTGTAGCACACAATTACACACAAATATATACAAACAAGAAATAGTATGAATGCATGCATGCATGATTCTACCAAGTGATGATTTTTGAAAACTCAACCAAGCAAGTACATGAATACAGAAACTTAGCAAGCCACTAGTTTACCAACTAAACAAAATTTAACCCTAAACAAAAATACTAAACTAAATCTATACTTAAAAAGGCCTCAAACAAGTCTCTGCAATTTAAGCCAATCAAATGGTTACTATTTGCTAAACAAATTAGATAGGCAGAAAGGTCTTGTTTTTCTGAATCCAACGGTATAAAGTTTGCAAAATTCCAACGTGGAATTCAAAAGATATAGGCATTTGAATTTGGATCAAATTTCTGGTTTTAAATCTATTTTCAGATCTAACCTAGCCACGCGTCATGTTCTTATTCGCCTGCATCGTTCAAGACCGGATCGAGCTCCACAGAGGATCTAAATGAAATCGGCTCAGATCGCTGCATCGCTTCGGGGTTAAGTGATCTATCGTAGGCGTTCGATCCAGATCTAACGGCTACTACTGCCTGGCCACAGATGGGCGGCGCTGCGCGGTGGCTACCGGCGGCGGAACTGTCGGTCGACGACGTTGCCGACGATGCAGACGGAGAGGGAGAAAGAGGAGTAGCTCACCGGGCTCAGGAGGTCACGGCGAAGCTCGTCGTATTTGCGGTTGGTCAAGGGGCGCTCGGGCACGGCTGCGATTGCTCACCGGAGTTCGTGGCGGCGTCCGGGCGCCGGTGGTCGTCAGGACGCCGTGGATCACCCCAAGGCGAGGACACGGTTAGATTCACAGAGTCGAGGCGGCGAGTGAGCATGAACGGGAAGGCAAGGGGCGGTCTGTACCTACCGGGAAAACTCGTCGGAGTTGATGTCGCCGTCGGTGCTCGCGGTGTCAGGGGGAACCGGCGACCTGGGGCAGTACAGGACGGACTAGTGAGGTCAGGAGATGCGCAAAGACACGCTAAGTCAGATTGTAAGAACGAGGGGCAGAGGGGAGCCTCGACTCACTGAATCGATCACGGAGAGGCTCATTCGCGGTGCAAAGCTGATTGAGGGCAGCCTGGTGGCGGAGTGAGCGAGGTGTCTGGGGGAAAAAGATCGCGGGGCAGAGAGGATCTTATAGCCGGGGAATCGACAGGAAACGCTCGAGTTTTAATGCCCATTTACGCCGCCATTACTGCCTTCACTGCTATGCGACGGTGGTCGCAGCGCGGTCTGGGAAGACGAGGACGACGTGGATCGGGCCCGCTGTCGGCAAGAGTGCGAGGTGTTGGTGGGTCGGCTGTCACGACTGTCTGCGTCGCTCACAGGTGAGAAGGAAAAGGAGATCCCCGGGTGGGCTTGCTGGGCTTCATCCGCTGCTGGGCCAGATTCTGGCCGCTCGGCCCTTTTCCTTTATTTAAGCCTTTTCTTTTTCTAATTTCATTTTCTGTATAGAATTTGATATGAATTCAAACTGCTTTGGGGATTTTTGCAGGGTTCTGTGGGTTCACAAACAATCAAATAACCTAGTGGTTACCTTGCAAAGGCTTGGTCAAGCTTGGGTTTCAAAATAAACAGAGATTTGCTCTAGTTGCAAATATTTGGAAATAGGGTTTAGAAAATATTTCTAAATTGGAATCTTGGGTTTAAAAGCTACTCCTAATCTTTCCAACCATGGAGGCAAGCAAACAAGTACCTAAGCATTCAAATCTCAAAGGGTGATGGCCAATTGAGATAAAATGCCCACATGAAATCATAGCTCAAACTTCTACCTCTAAATGATTTTGAGAAAAACCCTATATGAATGAATGATGCAAGAATGATATGAATGAGTTCTTGAAACATGATTTTTGGGATGTTACAAATCTAACCCCCTTAAAATGAATCTCGCCCTCGAGATTCGGATTGGCTAGCAAATAGGTGAGGGTGGTCTTCCAAGATCATCTTCTTTCCCATGTTGCTTCTTCTTCTAATGATGATTCCATTGTACTTTGCAAAACTTGATAGTCTTTGTTCTTGTGACTCTTTCTGTGGTCTCAAGAATCTTGACAGGCTTTTCTTCATAGGTGAGATCACTTTCTAGTTGAACTTCTTCCAAAGATATGGTATCTTTCAATGATGTTTCTTCCATTTATGGGTGACATTTCTTGAGCTGGCTCACATGAAAAACGTTATGGACTGCTAGTAAAGATGCTGGCAGTTCGATTTCATATGCAGCTTCTCCCTTGCGACTTAAAATGTTGAATGGTCCCACATATCTTGGTGCTAACTTTCCATTGACTCCAAATCTTTTTACTCCACGAAGTGGTGATACTCTAAGATAAGATCTATCCCCAACTTCGTAAGTGACTTCTCTACGCTTAGCATCTCACAGTAGCTTTTCCGTCGAGACTGTGCTATCTTCAATCTGTCTCTAACCAATTTGACCTTTTCTTCGGCGTCTTTGATAAGGTCTGGTCCAAACAAACTTATTTCTCCCACACCATTCCATAGCAATGGGGTGGTACACTTTCTTCCGTATAGAAACTCAAATGGTGCCATCCCAATACTAGATTGGTGACTGTTGTTGTAAGAGAACTCTGCGTAGGGCAGACTTTCATCCCAACTTGCTCCATAGTCTAGGGCACATGCCCTCAACATGTCTTCAAGAATTTGGTTAGTCCTTTCTGCTTGTCCATCAGTTTGAGGATGAAAAGCGGTCGAATTCCAACCTCGCTCCTAGAGATTCATGAAGTCGCTCCAAAAGTGAGAAGTGAACTGAGTTCTCTATCGACACAATACTCTTAGGTACACCGTGAAGGCATACAATTCTGCTCATGTAGATTTTGGCTAACTTGGCACTAGTATAAGTTGTCTTTACGGGTATAAAATGAGCCACTTTAGTTAGGCGATCTACTATTACCCATATGGAATCATACCCTGACCTGGTCCTTGGTAATCCAGTAATGAAATCCATACCAATATTTTCCCACTTCCATTCAGGAATAGGCATTGGTTGAAGCAAACCTGCTGGTTTCTGATGTCTGCTTTCACTCTACTACACACGTCACACAAAGCAATGTGTTCGGCGATGTCCCTTTTAAGATTGTTCCACCAAAATCTTTCTTTCATATCCATGTACATTTTGGTGTTTCCCGGGTGAATAGAATATGGAGAGTTATGGGCTTCTTGTAAAATCAGTTTCCGCATTTCCGGATTTTGTGGAACACAACACGCTTCCGTGCCATAAAGTACCTTGTTCGTCCATATGGAAACTTTTGGCTTTCCCTTGGCTAATCTTTTCCTTAATCTCTTCGATTTCTTTATCCATCTTTTGGGCTTCTTTAATCTTATCCAACAGAGTGGGTTGAACATCCAAAGACATGAGATGTCCTTCTGGCACAATCTCCAACCTGAGTTCCTTGAATTGCTTACACAAATCATCCGCAATTCACCTTTGGTAAGACCATTTACAAACGCTACGACTTAGAGCATCTGCTACTACATTTGCTTTACCGGGTGGTATTGCAAACTCAAGTCGTAATCCTTGATAAGTTCTAGCCATCTCCTTTGTCTCATATTGATTTCTTCCGGTGAAGATATACTTCAAGCTCTTATGGTCGGTGAATACTTCACAACGTTTTCCCAAAAGGTAATGTCTCCATGTTTTGAGTGCATGGACAACAGCGGCTAACTCTAAATCATGGGTAGGATAATTTACTTCATGAGTTTTGAGTTGTCTCGAGGCATAAGCCACAACTTTTCCGCCTTGCATAAGTACGACTCCTAATCCTTGATGCGAAGCATCACAATACACTTGGAAATCCTTTTCCAAATCTAGTAGGCAGTAACTGTGTCACACAAGTCTCTTCTTTAATTCTTGAAAGCTGAGTTCACATCCTTCGGACCAAGCAAATTTCTTATCTTTCTTTAACAATTCTGTCATTGGTTTAGCAACCTTAGAAAAATTTTCAATGAATCTTCTGTAGTAACCTGCTAAACCAAGGAAACTACGAACCTCTTTTACATTCTTAGGAGATTCCCATTCTGTTACGGCTGAAACCTTAGCAGGATCAACTGCTACACCATCCTTTGTCATAACATGACCAAGAAATCCAACTTCCTCTAACCAAAACTCACACTTGCTGAACTTGGCATAAAGTTTATGTTCCCTTAGTTTCTCAAGTATCAAGCGTAGATGTCTTTCATGCTCTTCCTTGTTCTTGGAGTAGACTAAGATGTCATCGATGAAAACGACAACGAACTTGTCGAGAAATTCCATGAACACTTTGTTCATCATATTCATGAAGTATGCTGGAGCGTTGGTTAAACCAAAAGGCATCACAGTGTACTCATACAATCCATACCTTGTGGTGAATGCTGTTTTAGGTATGTCTTGCTCTCTTATCTTGAGTTGAAAATAGCCTGACCGAAGGTCAATCTTTGAGAACACACAAGCTCCTTCTAGCTGATCAAACAAGTCATTGATTCTTGGCAAAGAATATTTGTTCTTGATGGTTACCTCGTTGAGAGAACGGTAATCTATGCATAATCTTTGAGTTCTATCTCTCTTTTCTACGAACAAAACTGGATCTCCCCGAGATGAGAACTTGGCTGGATGAATCCTTTCTGCAATTGTTCTCCAAGTTGTTTCTTGAGTTCTTTAAGTTCGTCAACTGACATTTTATAAGGCCTCTTTGCCCTTGGTCCGTAACCTCGTACCAAATCTATTATAAACTCCACATCTCTATCTGGTGGCATTCTGTAATTCTTCCGAACACATCCTGATACTCACACACAATTGGCACTGTCCATGCTAACCCCTTAAGAGAATTCAGCAGCTTACTCCTTTTGATTTAAAGTTGGACTTGAATATTATCCTCTTACCTTCAGGGTTGTGAGTGAAAGTATGATTTGCACAATCTAGTACTCCTTATACTTAGTCATCCAATCCATTCCCAAAATCACATCCAATCCTTGGGAATTTAGGATTATTAGGTTCACCGAAACTTATATTTTCCAAACTCTATGACTAGGTCATGGCATCCTGAGTTTACTATCATTTCTCCACCAGAGAACTTACTCTTATAGGACACCCAATGGTTTCTACCGTAGTTCATTTCTTTCGACAAATGCTTTAGATATGAATGAATGAGATGCACCAGGTCAAAGAGTACAAATGCTGAGATGGAATTGAGTCTCAACTTACCAAAGAATAAAGATCGTGCTCTTCAAAGACCTCCTCCACATTAATGTGGTTAACCTGTCCTTTCTGAAAAGGATTTGGCTTGTTAGGTCCTTCAACTTTCTTTTCAAGGCACTTATTAGCATAATGCCCCAGCTTCTTGCATTTGTAGCATTCGACCCGATGTCCGCCTTTAGGTCGACTTCCACTTCCAATCGTGGTGGCTCTTATATCCACTCTTGTGGTTCTTGTACTTATCATTTTCATGATCGCGATGATGCTTGTTGTCATGACGGTTGTGATTGTGGTGTTTGTTAAACTTCTCATGCTTGTGGGATCCTGAGCTGACACTATCATCATGGTGAGATCGTTTAGGAGATGATCCCGAGCTGTGCTTGTCGGAGTGTTTCCTCTTCTTACTCTCGACTTGCTTCATTTTATTCTCCATAATAACAGCCTTGTCACACAGCGACTGGTAAGTTGGAACATACGCCACAGATAGCTGCAGATTTAGCTCATCATTCAAGCCTTCTAGAAACTTTTCCTTCCTTTTGGCATCAGTGTCAACCTCATCCGCATAGCGCCAGATTGTTGAACTCTTCGATGTATTCAGCCACGCTGTGGTGGCGCCGCTTCAGTTGTGAAATTCTTTCTTTTCAGGCTCATCATACCGTGAGATATGAGTAGTACGAAGCCATCTTCAAATATAGCCCAAGTCACCTCATCAATAGGCGGTAACTGAAATTGTCCCACCATGCGCGGCTGGTCCTTCCAACAGATGTGCAAACCCGACCTTTTCAGCATCTGCATCCAACGGTCACTAAGTCTTTGTTCACGTAACGTAGCCAATCATTGGCCACCATGGGATCAGTCGCCCCAAAACTTAGCTGGCCTCTCGCACGCAGAACTGGTAAGCATATCAAAACCGGAGGGTTGTTGTTGTTGTTATTGTTGTTGTTGGGGTTGTTGTTGTTCGTTCGATGAATGTCCATCATTTGCATAAGCTGAGTCTGCGCATTCATCATTTGTTGCATTTCCGGTAATGTTAGTTGGGGTTGGTGTTTGCGCTGACGGGAGGCATCTGTGGTTTATTCATATAGAGATAAGAATGAGATACCCTTACATGATTTATGCACAATACATTACACAAGCAAACACATAGCAAACAACACTAGGATAAAAGCTAAACAACAAGATAACAAAAGTCTCAAGGTACAAACACAAGTGGCAAGCCATCCACATGTCGGATGGTCCAACAATAAGTTCATAAATAACAAGTGCGGTAAATAAAGATAACTAAGTAGTCAATCTACTGCGGCATCAATCTCCTCCTCGACAAAGGTAAGACCTAGGCTCTCCATTGCGGTCTTGTTCTCCTCGATGGTAGTGGTCAAAGAGTCGATCTTGGCCTTGAGAGCCCTCTTCCGGGAACGAAGCCTCTCAATCACTGCTCCGCTGCTGCTCTAACTCAAGTCCTTGACTGCAGTTCCTCGGTCATATCACTTAATCCTCTTGTTCCTATCCTGACACGCTTTCTTGACTCTTGAACTTACGGTCTTGGGTCTCAAACTTTGCCTCCATCTCCTTGACTATCTCGGCCCTGCCGCGCCAAGAGCTTGTCCTTCTCTGGTTGCACTGAGCTCGTCATTACTAAGCATGACGTTGGTCCTATCGGTATCCACGCGCCTAATAAGAGTCTCTAAGTCCTGGAGGTACAGGCGTGCTCATTGTGACCTCGAGTCGCCCTCAAAGTCAATGGACTCTCATCATCATCACGCCTTCCAAGGCGTGGAAGTGAGTGCCTCTAACCTGTCGGAGTGACGGCCTAATAGTCCCCTATCGATCCTGCATGACAACCTCCATGCCTCTCTCCTGCCATCGTGCATAAGCTTGAAGACGATGGCCTCCGAGTAGGCTCTCGTCAAGGCCCCGCTGGTTCACCTTGAAGCCCCAAAGTTCCTTCCTCTCAAACTTGGTGAGGGTGCACCGTAATGATAGGAAGAGGGAGATCGAGTAAAGTAGTAAGCTCTACGATACGAGGACCAAAACGGGTAGCCTGGAACTCCTCAACAGTGCTGATGGCAATAGGCATCTATTTATAAGATTGAAAAAGTTAGAACAACACAATTTGAATTAAACAAGACAAGCATTCAAGCATAATCACACCATGCATACATAAATCCATTACATCAACCAAGGTTCAAACTTATTTAAGGTATCATTTTGGAAAATAAGGTGATAGGTGGTGGTCCGACTAACGAAGTGTGCTTACAATCCTATCTCATTGGATCCGTGGCTAACACAATGTTCCTAGTGGCAATCACCTATCTTGTTCACATGCTTCTATCACTAAGTCAATAATATCTCCTCTTAAGGATTGGTTGGTGACTTCCAACTCTTGGGTATGTTCCTTCTCTTTCTCTAAGTCTTTTTGGAGGTTGAGCATCCTGCACTTGACTCTAGCACTTAGTTCCTTTATAGTCTTCCAAGTCGCTTCTTTGTCGACTCAAAGAATGTGGTGTGCATAAAAGTGTTTGTGTACATGCAGAAGCCCTTTTCTTTGTGGTTGTCTTCCTTATTCTTGTACAAGTGAAGTTGCACCCACCAATACTCCACTCCATCCTCCATCCTTTGGAAAGCCCTTGTACACAACACCATGTACTCCCATGGTCTCCATGAGGTCCTTGAGAATCTTGGGAAACTCCTCACACTCCAAGGTCATGGTCATGAGTGGTCCTTTCTTCACGGCTTCGTTGACGGAGTTCATCTACAAATAGAGATGAGAATGAGAAGATTAGAAAAGTTTACGAGAAGAATAGACAAGTGTAGAAGAAGTTAAAATTTTCCTTAGTGGTTTCCAATCCTAGGGTCATAATCCCACAGGCAACACAAAGGTTGCTCGATACCATCTGTAAGATCCCTCCTTATTAAAGGAAAAGATCCCTGTGATTGCAATGCTAGTCCCTCGGATCAATGCTAGCATCCACAGCTTTAAGATGAAGTACAGATACAAAGGTCGTTTATTACAGTCATTCCAGAGATAAAACATAGTCTTTACAACTCATGGCCAAAGGCCTAGTACAAGAGTTTATGGAATAAGTAAATAAACATAAGTCTTCATCTTCATGTGCCATGTGCAAGCATGTTGAGTGTAGACTCATGACTCCTAATCATCATCAGAGTAACCTGCAACATCATAAGTTACAGCCACAAGGGTCAATACTTTGGAATAGTATTGGCAAGTGATACCTTAGTATATAATTAAGTGGACTATAATACTATATGCTTTTGGCTGGTGGAGCTTAGGCTTGCATTGCTCAAAATAGATTTTCCTTAACTTTTGAAAATACTAAGTTTTTGTTTGGTAAAACTTTCCAAGACATCTTCCAATCCAAGACTCTAGATCCACTCAGTGGCATCTAGCAATCAATGACTGAAGATCCTTTATCCTTTGCTCACCCACAAGTTTTATTTAGAAATTGGAGTGATGAGATTCTTGAAGTTTCCATGTCTTGATGCTCAAATTGTCCTTTACCAGGGACATGGCTAAGTACTTAGGTTTTACACTCTGCAGAGGTGGTGCACTTTCCCCACAAGCCTTGGTTTCCCAAGGATGATCCTTCAGTAGCCTTTCCTTAGTCAAATGGACGCGTTCCAACCTATCATCCCATCTACCACCCACTGTCCAAAAGACTAAGTTCAAGCATCCTAAGATCATGGCAGAGCCCATATTGCCAAGTGGTTGCACTTGAAGCTTCTCAACAGTAGACATCTCAAATCTCTTTGTTTCCTGGTGGCCATCCACAAGTGAGATACACAAGCCAGTCCAGCCTTGTGAACCACTCAACATAAGCCATTCCTTCCATTCCACCCGTGTGGTTCATTAACTTAGTTGTTTTATTTTACAAAACATAAGTCCTTAGACTTAGAAATTTTTCCATAGTGAATATATAACCACCCTTGTTTTCTAGTAGCTAGGCTAAGCATGATAGTAATAGGAATCGACTTAGGAAATTTTCACTAAGGCTTCACCTAATAGGTTTTCCCAAAGCATAGCTTGTTCTTAGCAAATAACCATGCAAGTCCTATACTTAGAAAAATATTACTAATGCATAAATAAAATATAGGAATGGAATATTCATGATGATATCACTTGCCTTGGTAGTGTGGAGAGTAGCACTTCACAATCACAATCACTAGCAAAATCTACACACAAAGTTGTAGCACACAATTACACACAAATATATACAAACAAGAAATAGTATGAATGCATGCATGATTCTACCAAGTGATGATTTTTGAAAACTCAACCAAGCAAGTACATGAATACAGAAACTTAGCAAGCCACTAGTTTACCAAAACAAAATTTAACCCTAAAACAAAATACTAAACTAAATCTATACTTAAAAGGCCTAAAACAAGTCTCTGCAATTTAAGTCAATCAAATGGTTACTATTTGCTAAACAAATTAGATAGGCAGAAAGGTCTTGTTTTTCTGAATCCAACGGTATAAAGTTTGCAAAATTCCAACGTGGAATTCAAAAGATATAGGCATTTGAATTTGGATCAAATTTCTGGTTTTAAATCTATTTTCAGATCTAACCTAGCCACGTCATGTTCTTATTCGCCTGCATCGTTCAAGACCGGATCGAGCTCCACAGCCGTAGGATCTAAATGAAATCTGGCGGCTCAGATCGCTGCATCGCTTCGGGTTAAGTGATCTATCGAGGCGTCGATCCAGATCTAACGGCTACACGTCGCCACAGATGGGCGGCCAGCTTGGTGGCTACCGGCGGCGAACTGTCGGTTACGGCGACGACGATGCGCACGGAGAGGAGAAGGAGGAGTAGCTCACCGGGCTCAGGAGGTCACGGCGAAGCTCGTCGTACTTGCGGTTGGTCAAGGGGCGCTCGGGCACGGCTGCGATTGCTCACCGGAGTTCGTGGCGGCGTCGGGTGCGTCGGGTGGTCGTCGTGGACGTCGCTGTGGATCACTCCAAGGCAGGGCGAGGACACGGTTAGATTCACAGAGTCGAGGCGGTAGTGAGCATGAGCATGAACGGAAGGCAAGGCGGTCTGTACCTCTGGAAAACTTCGTCGGAGTTGATGTCGCTCGGTGCTCGCGGTGTCGGGGAACCGGCGACCTAGGGCAGACAGACGGACTAGTGAGGTCGAGATGCGCGACACGCTTAAGTCAGATTGTAAGAACGAGGCGAGAGGGCTCGACTCACTGAATCGATCGCCGGAGAGGCTCGTCGGCGGTGCAAAGCTGATTGAGGGCAACCTGGTGGCGGAGTGAGCGAGGTGTCCGGGGAAAAGATCGCGGCGTAGAGGATCTTATAGCCGGGAATCGGCGAAACGCCGAGTTTTAATGCCCATTTACGCGCCGCCATTACCGGCCTTCACCGCTGCGGCGACGTGGTCGCAGCGCGGTCTGGGAAGACGAGGACGACGTGGATCGCCCGCCGCCAAGAGTGCAGGTGTTGGTGGGGTCGGCTGTCACCATTGTTCTGCTGGTGTGCTCACAGCGTGAGAAGGAAAAGGAGATCCCCGGGTGGGCTTGCTGGGCTTCATCCGCTGCTGGGCCAGATTCTGGCCGCTCGGCCCTTTTCCTTTCTTTAAGCCTTTTCTTTTTCTAATTTCATTTTCTGTATAGAATTTGATATGAATTCAATTCCTTTTGAATTCAAACTGCTTTGGGGATTTTTGCAGGGTTCTGTGGGTTCACAAACAATCAAATAACCTAGTGGTTACCTTGCAAAGGCTTGGTCAAGCTTGGGTTTCAAAATAAACAGAGATTTGCTCTAGTTGCAAATATTTGGAAATAGGGTTTAGAAAATATTTCTAAATTGGAATCTTGGGTTTAAAAGATACTCCTAATCTTTCCAACCATGGAGGCAAGCAAACAAGTACCTAAGCATTCAAATCTCAAAGGGTGATGGCCAATTGAGATAAAATGCCCACATGAAATCATAGCTCAAACTTCTGCCTCTAAATGATTTTGAGAAAAACCCTATATGAATGAATGATGCAAGAATGATATGAATGAGTTCTTGAAACATGATTTTTGGGATGTTACATTTCATGTGTGTTCTTTTCACATACCACATATGGATCCACCAATGTCATTGCATGTGTGTTCATTTCACAATCCACATATGGATCCACCAGTGTCATTGCAAGTGTGCTTTTTTACTAACAACCAGAGTCACTACATGTGTGCTCTTTTCACAATCCACCTATGGATCCACCAGTGTCATTGCATGTGTGTTATTTTTACTAACAACAACCAGAGTCATTGCATATGTGCTCTTTTCACATACAACATATGGATCCACCAGTGTCATTGCATGTGTTCTTTTCACAATCCACCTATGGATCCACCAGTGTCATTGCATGGGTGATTTTTTTACTAACAACCAGAGTCATTTCATGTGTGTTCTTTTCACATACCACATATGGATCCACCAGTGCCATTGAAATGTGTGTTCTCTTTAGAGACTACATGGATCCAAAGAATGTTATTGCATGTGTGTTCTTGTTACTAACAACAACTAGAGTCATTGCATGTGTGTTCTTTTCACATACCACATATGGATCCACCAGTGTCATTGCATGTGTGTTCTTTTCACAATCCATCTATGGATCCACCAGTGTCATTGCATGTGTGTTCTTTTTACTAACAACAACTGCAGTCATTTCATGACTTTTCTTTTCTCATACCACATATGGATCCACCAGTGTCATAGAAATGTGTGTTCTCTTCAGAGACCACACATGGATCCACCAGTGTCATTACATGTGTGTTCTTTTTACTAACAACAACTGGATTCATTGCATGTGTGTTATTTTCACAACCACATATGGATCCACCAGTGTCATTGCATGTGTGCTCTTTTCACAATCCATCTATGGATCCACCAGTGTCATTGCATGTGTGTTCTTTTTACTAACAACAACGAGAGTCATTGCATGTGTGTTCTTTTCACATACCACATATGGATCCACCAGTGTCATTGCATGTGTGTTCTTTTCACAATCCACCTATGGATCCACCAGTGTCATTGCATGTGTGCTCTTTTTACTAACAACAACCAGAGTCATTGCATGTGTGTTCTCTTCAGAGACCACACATGGATCCACCAGTGTCATTGCATGTGTGTTCTTTTTACTAACAACAACCAGAGTCATTTCATGTGTGTTCTTTTCACATACCAAATATGGATCCACCAATGTCATTGAAATGTGTGTTCTCTGCAGAGACCACACATGGATCCACCAGTGTCATTGCATGTGTGTTCATTTTACTAACAACCAGAGTCATTGCATGTGTGTTATTTTCACATACCACATATGGATCCACAAGTGTCATTGAAATATGTGTTCTTTTTACTAACAACAACTGGAGTCATTTCATGTGTGTTCTTTTCACATACCACATATGGATCCACCGGTGTCATTGATATGTGTGTTCTCTTCAGAGACCACACATGGATCCACCAGTGTCATTGCATGTGTGTTCCTTTTACTAACAACAACTAGAGTAATTGCATGTGTGTTCTTTTCACATACCACATATGGATCCACCAGTGTCATTGCATGTGTCTTCTTTTCACAAGCCACATATGGATCCACCAGTGTCATGTGTGCTTTTTTACTAACAACAACCAGAGTCATTGCATGTGTACTCTTTTCACAGTCCACCTATGGATCCACCGATGTCATTACATGTGTGTCCTTTTTACTAACAACAACCAGAGTCATTGCATGTGTGTTCTTTTCACATACCAGATATGGATCCACCAGAGTCATTGAAATGTGCGTTCTCTTCAGAGACCACATATTGATCCACTAGTGTCATTGAAATGTGTGTTCTTTTTACTAACAACAACTGGAGTCATTTCATGTGTGTTCTTTTCACATACCACATATGGATCCACCAGTGTCATTGCATGTGTGTTCTTTTCACAATCCACCCATGGATCCACCAGTGTCATTGCATGTGTGCTCTTTTTACTAACAACAACCATAGTCATTGAAATGTGTGTTCTCTTCAGAGACCAAACGTGGATCCACTAGTGTCATTGCATGTGTGCTCTTTTTACTAACAACAACCAGAGTAATTGAAATGTGTGTTCTTTTCACATACCACATATGGATCCACCAGAGTCATTGCATGTGTTTTCTTTTCACAATCGATCTATGGATCCACAAGTGTTATTGCATGTGTGCTCTTTTTACTAACAACAATCAGAGTCATTGCATGTGTATTCTTTTCAGAGACCACACATGGATCCACCAGTGTCATTGCATGTGTGTTCTTTTTACTAACAACAACGAGAGTCATTGAAATGTGTGTTCTCCTCAGAGACCACATATGGATCCACCAGTGTCATTGCAAGTGTGTTCTTTTTACTAGCAATAACTAGAGTCATTGCATGTGTGTTATTTTCACATACCACATATGGATCCACCACTGTCATTGCATGTGTGCTCTTTTCACAATCCACCTATGGATCCACCTGTGTCATTGCATGTGTGTTCTTTTTACTAACAACCAGAGTCATTGCATGTGTGTTCTTTTCACATACCACATATGGATCCACCAGTGTGATTTAATGTGTGCTCTTTTTACTAACAACAACCAGAGTCATTGCATATGTGTTCTCTTCAGAGACCACAGATGGATCCACCAGTGTCATTGCATGTGTGTTCTTTTTACTAACAACAACCAGAGTCATTTCATGTGTGTTCTTTTCACATACCAAATATGGATCCACCAGTGTCATTGAAATGTGTGTTCTCTTCAGAGACCACACATGGATCCACCAGTGTCAATGCATGTGTGTTCTTTTTACTAACAACAACCAGAGTCATTGCATGTGTGTTCTTTTCACATACGCCATATGGATCCACCATTGTCATTGCATGAGTGTTCTTTTCACAATCCACATATGGTTCCACCAGTGTCATTGCATGTGTGCTTTTTTACTAACGACAACCAGAGTCATTGCATGTGTGCTCTTTTCACAGTCCACCTATGGATCCACCAGTGCCATTGCATGTGTGTTCTTTTTACTAACAATAACCAGAGTCATTGCATGTGTGCTCTATTCACATACCACATATGGATCCACCAGTATCATTGCATGTGTGTTCTTTTCACAATCCACCTATGGATCCACCAGTGTCATTGCATGTGTGCTTTTTTACTAACAACAACCAGATTCATTTCATGTGTGTTCTTTTCACATACCACATATGGATCCACCAGTGTCATTGAAATGTGTGTTCTCTTCAGAGACCACACATGGATCCAGCAGTGTTATTGCATGTGTTCTTGTTACTAACAACAACCAGAGTCATTGCATGTGTGTTCTTTTCACATACCACATATGGATCCACCAATGTCATTGCATGTGTGTTCTTTTCACAATCCACCTATGGATCCACTAGTGTCATTGCATGTGTGTTCTTTTAACTAACAACAACTAGAGTCATTTCATGACTTTTCTTTTCACATACCACATATGGATCCACTAGTGTCATTGAAATGTGTGTTCTTTTCAGAGACCACACATGGATCCACCAGTGTCATTACATGTGTGTTCTTTTTACTATAAACAACTGGAGTCATTGCATGTGTGTTCTTTTCACATACAACATATGGATCCACCAGTGTCATTGCATTTGTGCTCTTTTCACAATACACCTATGGATCCACCAGTGTCATTTCATGTGTGTTATTTTTACTAACAACAACTTGAGTCATGGCATGTGTGTTCTTTTCACATACCACATATGGATCCACCAGTGTCATTGCATATGTGTTGTTTTCACAATCCACCTATGGATCCACCAGTGTCATTGCATGTGTGCTCTTTTTACTAACAACAACCAGAGTCATTGCATGTGTGTTCTCTTTAGAGACCACACATGGATCCACCAATGTCATTGCATGTGTTATATTTTTACTAACAACAACTAGAGTCATTGAAATGTGTGTTCTCTTCACATACCACATATGGATCCACCAGTGTCATTGCATGTGTGTTCTTTTCACAATCCACCTATGGATCCACTAGTGTCATTTCAAGTGTTCTCTTTTTACTAACAACAACCAGAGTCATTGAAATGTGTGTTCTCATCAGAGACCACATATGGATCCACCAGTGTCATTGCATGTGTGTTCTTTTTACTAACAATAACTGGAGTCATTGCATGTGTGTTCTTTTCACATACCACATATGGATCCACCAATGTCATTGCATGTGTGCTCTTTTCACAATCCACCTATGGATCCACCAGTGTCATTGCATCTGTGTTCTTTTTACTAACAACAACCAGAGTCATTGCATGTGTGTTCTTTTCACATACCACATTTGGATCCACCAGTGTCATTGCATGTGTGTTCTTTTCACAATCTACCTATGGATCCACAAGTGTCATTCATGTGTGCTCTTTTTACAAACAACAACCAGAGTCAATGCATGTGTGTTCTCTTCAGAGACCATAGATGGATCCACCAGTGTCATTGCATGTGTGTTCTTTTTACTAACAACCAGAGTCATTTCATGTGTGTTCCTTTCACATACCAAATATGTATCCACCAGTGTCATTGAAATGTGTGTTCTCTTAAGAGACCACACATGGATCCACCAGTGTCATTGCATGTGTGTTCATTTTACTAACAACAACCAGAGTCATTGCATGTGTGTTATTTTCGCAAACCACATATGGATCCACCAGTGTCATTGAAATGTGTGTTTTTTTCTAACAACAACTGGAGTCATTCCATGTGTGTTCTTTTCACATACCACATATGGATCCACTAGTGTCATTGAAATGTGTGTTCTCATCAGAGACCACATATGGATCCACCAGTGTCATTGCATGTGTGTTCTTTTTACTAACAACAACTGGAGTCATTGCATGTGTGTTCTTTTCACATACCACATATGGATGCACCAATGTCATTGCATGTGTGTTAATTTCACAATCCACATATGGATCCACAAGTGTCATTGCAAGTGTGCTTTTTTACTAACAACAACCAGAGTCACTACATGTGTGCTCTTTTCACAGTTGACCTATGGATCCACCAGTGTCATTACATGTGTGTTATTTTTACTAACAACAACCAGAGTCATTGCATATGTGCTCTTTTCACATACAACATATGGATCCACCAGTGTCATCGCATGTGTGTTCTTTTCACAATCCACCTATGGATCCACCAGTGTCATTGCATGTGTGCTTTTTTACTAACAACCAGAGTCATTTCATGTGTGTTCTTTTCACATACCACATATGGATCCACCAGTGTCATTGAAATGTGTGTTCTTTTTACTAACATCAACTAGAGTCATTTCATGTGTGTTCTTTTCACATACCACATATGGATCCACTAGTGTTATTGTATGTGTGTTCTTTTCACAATGCACCTATGGATCCACCAGTGTTATTGCATGCGTGTTCTTGTTACTAACTACAACCAGAGTCATTGCATGTGTGTTCTTTTCACATACCACATATGGATCCACCAGTGTCATTGCATGTGTGTTCTTTTCACAATCCATCTGTGGATCCGCCATTGTCATTGCATGTGTGTTCTTTTTACTAACAACAACTAGAGTCATTTCATGACTTTTATTTTCTCATACCACATATGGATCCACCAGTGTCATTGAAATGTGTGTTCTCTTCAGAGACCACACATGGATCCACCAGTTTCATTACATGTGTGTTCTTTTTACTAACAACAACCAGAGTCATTGCATGTGTGCTCTTTTCACAATCCACCTATGGATCCACCAGTGTCATTGCATGCGTGTTCTTTTTACTAACAACAACCAGAGTCATTGCATGTGTGTTCTTTTCACATACCACATATGGATCCACCAGTGTCATTGCATGTGTGTTCTTTTCACAATCCACCTATGGATCCACCAGTGTCATTGCATGTGTGCTCTTTTTACTAACAACAACCAGAGTCATTGCATGTGTGTTCTCTTTAGAGACCACACATGGATCCACCAGTGTCATTGCATGTGTGTTCTTTTTACTAACAATAACCAGAGTCATTTCATGTGTGTTCTTTTCACATACCAAATATGGATCCACCAATGTCATTGAAATGTGTATTCTCTACAGAGACCACACATGGATCCACCAGTGTCATTGCATGTGTGTTCATTTTACTAACAACCAGAGTCATTGCATGTGTGTTATTTTCACATACCACATATGGATCCACAGGTGTCATTGAAATGTGTGTTCTTTTTACTAACAACAACTAGAGTCATTTCATGTGTGTTCTTTTCACATACCACATATGGATCCACCAGTGTCATTGAAATGTGTGTTCTATTCGGAGACCACACATGGATCCACCAGTGTCATTGCATGTGTGTTCTTTTTACTAACAACAACCAGAGTAATTGCATGTGTGTTCTTTTCACATACCACATATGGATCCACCAGTGTCATTGCATGTGTGTTCTTTTAACAATCCACATATGGATCCACCAGTGTCATTGCATGTTTACTTTTTTACTAACAACAACCAGAGTCATTGCATGTGTACTCTTTTCACAGTCCACCTATGGATCCACCGATGTCATTGCATGTGTGTTCTTTTTACTAACAACAACCAGAGTCATTGCATGTGTGTTCTTTTCACATACCACATATGGATCCACCAGTGTCATTGCATGTGTGTTCTTTTCACAATCCATCTACGGATCCACCAGTGTCATTGCATGTGTGTTCTTTTTACTAACAACAACTAGAGTCATTTAATGACTTTCTTTTCACATACCAGATATGGATCCACCAGAGTCATTGAAATGTGTGTTCTCTTCAGAGACCACATATTGATCCACCAGTGTCATTGCATGTGTGTTCTTTTTACTAACAACAACTGGAGTCATTGCATGTGTGTTATTTTCACATACCACATATGGATCCACCGATGTCATTGCATGTGTGCTCTGTTCACAATCCACCTATGGATCCACCAGTGTCATTGCATGTGTGTTCTTTTTACTAACAACAACCTGAGTCATTGCATGAGTGTTCTTTTCACATACCACATATGGATCCACTAGTGTCATTGTATGTGTGTTCTTTTCACAATCCACCTATGGTCCACCAGAGTCATTGCATGTGTGTTCTCTTCAGAGACCATAGATGGATCCACCAGTGTCATTGCATGTGTGTTGTTTTTTACTAACAACAACCAGAGTCATTTCATGTGTGTTCCTTTCACATACCAAATATGGATCCAACAGTGTCATTGAAATGTGTGTTCTCTTCAGAGACCACACATGGATCCACCAGTGTCATTGCATGTGTGTTCATTTTACTAACGACAACCAGAGTCATTGCATGTGTGTTATTTTCACAAACCACATATGGATCCACCAGTGTCATTGAAATGTGTGTTCTTTTTACTAACAACAACTAGAGTCATTTCATGTGTGTTCTTTTCACATACCACATATGGATCCACTAGTGTCATTGAAATGTGTGTTCTCTTCAGAGACCACACATGGATCCACCAGTGTCATTGCATGTGTGTTCTTTTTACTAACAACAACCAGAGTCATTGCATGTGTGTTCTTTTCACATACCACATATGGATCCACCAATGTCATTGCATGTGTGTTAATTTCACAATCCACATATGGATCCACCAGTGTCATTGCAAGTGTGCTTTTTTCCTAACAACAACCAGAGTCACTACACGTGTGCTCTTTTCACAGTTCACCTATGGATCCACCAGTGTCATTACATGTTTGTTATTTTTACTAACAACAACCAGAGTCATTGCATATGTGCTCTTTTCACATACAACATATGGATCCACCAGTGTCATTGCATGTGTGTTCTTTTCACAATCCACCTATGGATCCACCAGTGTCATTGCATGTGTGCTTTTTTTACTAACAACCAGAGTCATTTCATGTGTGTTCTTTTCACATACCACATATGGATCCACCAGTGTCATTAAAATGTGTGTTCTCTTTAGAGACTACACATGGATCCAGCAGTGTTGCATGTGTGTTCTTGTTACTAACTACAACCAGAGTCATTGCATGTGTGTTCTTTTCACATACCACATATGGATCCACCAGTGTCATTGCATGTGTGTTCTTTTCACAATCCATCTATGGATCCGCCAGTGTCATTGCATGTGTGTTCTTTTTACTAACAACAACAAGAGTCATTTCATGACTTTTCTTTTCTCATACCACATATGGATCCACCAGTGTCATTGAAATGTGTGTTCTCTTCAGAGACCACACATGGATCCACCAGTTTCATTACATGTGTGTTCTTTTTACTAACAACAACTGGAGTCATTGCATGTGTGTTATTTTCACAACCACATATGGATCCACCAGTGTGATTGCATGTGTGCTCTTTTCACAATCCACCTATGGATCCACCAGTGTCATTGCATGCGTGTTCTTTTTACTAACACCAACCAGAGTCATTGCATGTGTGTTCTTTTCACATACCACATATGGATCCACCAGTGTCATTGCATGTGTGTTCTTTTCACAATCCACCTATGGATCCACCAGTGTCATTGCATGTGTGCTCTTTTTACTAACAACAACCAGAGTCATTGCATGTGTGTTCTCTTTAGAGACCACACATGGATCCACCAGTGTCATTGCATGTGTGTTCTTTTTACTAACAATAACCAGAGTCATTTCATGTGTGTTCTTTTCACATACCAAATATGGATCCACCAATGTCATTGAAATGTGTATTCTCTGCAGAGACCACACATGGATCCACCAGTGTCATTGCATGTGTGTTCATTTTACTAACAACCAGAGTCATTGCATGTGTGTTATTTTCACATACCACATATGGATCCACAAGTGTCATTGAAATGTGTGTTCTTTTTACTAACAACAACTAGAGTCATTTCATGTGTGTTCTTTTCACATACCACATATGGATCCACCAGTGTCATTGAAATGTGTGTTCTCTTCGGAGACCACACATGGATCCACCAGTGTCATTGCATGTGTGTTCTTTTTACTAACAACAACCAGAGTAATTGCATGTGTGTTCTTTTCACATACCACATATGGATCCACCAGTGTCATTGCATGTGTGTTATTTTTACTAACAACAACTGGAGTCATTTAATGACTTTTCTTTTCACATACCAGATATGGATCCACCAAAGTCATTGAAAAGTGTGTTCTCTTCAGATACCACATATTGATCCACCAGTGTCATTGCATGTGTGTTCTTTTTACTAACAACAACCAAAGTAATTTCATGTGTGTTCTTTTCACATACCAAATATGGATCCACCAGTGTCATTGATATGTGTGTTCTCTTCAGAGACCACACATGGATCCACCAGTGCCATTGCATGTGTGTTAATTGTACTAACAACAACCAGAGTCATTGCATGTGTGTTATTTTCACAAACCACATATGGATCCACCAGTGTCATTCAAATGTGTGTTCTTTTTACTAACAACAACTGGAGTCATTTCATATGTGTTCTTTTCACATACCACATATGGATCCACTAGTGTCATTGAAATGTGTGTTCTCTTCAGAGACCACACATGGATCCACAAGTGTCATTGCATGTGTGTTCTTTTTACTAACAACAACCAGAGTCATTGCATGTGTGTTCTTTTCACATACCACATATGGATCCACCAATGTCATTGCATGTGTGTTAATTTCACAATCCACATATGGATCCACCAGTGTCATTGCAAGTGTGCTTTTTTACTAACAACAACCAGAGTCACTACATGTGTGCTCTTTTCACAGTCCACCTATGGATCCACCAGTGTCATTACATGTGTGTTATTTTTACTAACAACAACCAGAGTCATTGCATATGTGCTCTTTTCACATACAACATATGGATCCACCAGTGTCATTGCATGTGTGTTCTTTTCACAATCCACCTATGGATCCACCAGTGTCATTGCATGTGTGCTTTTTTTACTAACAACCAGAGTCATTTCATGTGTGTTCTTTTCACATACCACATATGGATCCACCAGTGTCATTGAAATGTGTGTTCTCTTTAGAGACTACACATGGATCCAGCAGTGTTATTGCATGTGTGTTCTTTTCACATACCACATATGGATCCACCAGTGTCATTGCATGTGTGTTCTTTTCACAATCCATCTATGGATCCGCCAGTGTCATTGCATGTGTGTTATTTTTACTAACAACAACTAGAGTCATTTCATGACTTTTCTTTTCTCATACCACATATGGATCCACCAGTGTCATTGAAATGTGTGTTATCTTCAGAGACCATAGATGGATCCACCAGTGTCATTACATGTGTGTTCTTTTTACTAACAACAACTGGAGTCATTGCATGTGTGTTATTTTCACAACCACATATGGATCCACCAGTGTCATTGCATGTGTGCCCTATTCACAATCCACCTATGGATCCACCAGTGTCATTGCATGTGTGTTATTTTTACAAACAACCAGAGTCATTGCATGTGTGTTCTTTTCACATACCACATATGGATCCACCAGTGTCATTGCATGTGTGTTCTTTTCACAATCCACCTATGGATCCACCAGTGTCATTGCATGTGTGTTATTTTTACTAACAACAACTAGAGTCATTTAATGACTTTTCTTTTCACATACCAGATATGGATCCACCAGAGTCATTGAAAAGTGTGTTCTCTTCAGAGACCACATATTGATCCACCAGTGTCATTGCATGTGTTTTCTTTTTACTAACAACAACTGGAGTCATTGCATGTGTGTTATTTTCACATACCACAAATGGATCAACCAATGTCATTGCATGTGTGCTCTGTTCACAATCCACCTATGGATCCACCAGTGTCATTGCATGTGTGTTCTTTTTACTAACAACAACCTGAGTCATTGCATGAGTGTTCTTTTCACATACCACATATGGATCCACCAGTGTCATTGCATGTGTGTTCTTTTCACAATCCACATATGGATCCACCAGTGTCATTGCATGTTTACTTTTTTACTAACAACAACCAGAGTCATTGCATGTGTACTCTTTTCACAGTCCACCTATGGATCCACCGATGTCATTGCATGTGTGTTCTTTTTACTAACAACAACCAGAGTCATTGCATGTGTGTTCTTTTCACATACCACATATGGATCCACCAGTGTCATTGCATGTGTGTTCTTTTCACAATCCATCTATGGATCCACCAGTGTCATTGCATGTGTGTTCTTTTTATTAACAACAACTAGAGTCATTTAATGACTTTCTTTTCACATACCAGATATGGATCCACCAGAGTCATTGAAATGTGTGTTCTCTTCAGAGACCACATATTGATCCACCAGTGTCATTGCATGTGTGTTCTTTTTACTAACAACAACTGGAGTCATTGCATGTGTGTTATTTTCACATACCACATATGGATCCACCAATGTCATTGCATGTGTGCTCTGTTCACAATCCACCTATGGATCCACCAGTGTCATTGCATGTGTGTTCTTTTTACTAACAACAACCTGAGTCATTG
Source organism: Avena insularis (assembly GCA_023614405.1). NCBI lineage: Eukaryota > Viridiplantae > Streptophyta > Magnoliopsida > Poales > Poaceae > Avena > Avena insularis. Next base: position 206,752 of record JAJUPC010000156.1, read on the forward strand.
CATGAGTGTTCTTTTCACATACCACATATGGATCCACTAGTGTCATTGTATGTGTGTTCTTTTCACAATCCACCTATGGTCCACCAGAGTCATTGCATGTGTGTTCTCTTCAGAGACCATAGATGGATCCACCAGTGTCATTGCATGTCTGTTGTTTTTTACTAACAACAACCAGAGTCATTTCATGTGTGTTCCTTTCACATACCAAATATGGATCCAACAGTGTCATTGAAATGTGTGTTCTCTTCAGAGACCACACATGGATCCACCAGTGTCATTGCATGTGTGTTCATTTTACTAACAACAGAGTCATTGCATGTGTGTTATTTTCACAAACCACATATGGATCCACCAGTGTCATTGAAATGTGTGTTCTTTTTACTAACAACAACTAGAGTCATTTCATGTGTGTTCTTTTCACATACCACATATGGATCCACTAGTGTCATTGAAATGTGTGTTCTCTTCAGAGACCACACATGGATCCACCAGTGTCATTGCATGTGTGTTCTTTTTACTAACAACAACCAGAGTCATTGCATGTGTGTTCTTTTCACATACCACATATGGATCCACCAATGTCATTGCATGTGTGTTAATTTCACAATCCACATATGGATCCACCAGTGTCATTGCAAGTGTGCTTTTTTCCTAACAACAACCAGAGTCACTACACGTGTGCTCTTTTCACAGTTCACCTATGGATCCACCAGTGTCATTACATGTTTGTTATTTTTACTAACAACAACCAGAGTCATTGCATATGTGCTCTTTTCACATACAACATATGGATCCACCAGTGTCATTGCATGTGTGTTCTTTTCACAATCCACCTATGGATCCACCAGTGTCATTGCATGTGTGCTTTTTTTACTAACAACCAGAGTCATTTCATGTGTGTTCTTTTCACATACCACATATGGATCCACCAGTGTCATTAAAATGTGTGTTCTCTTTAGAGACTACACATGGATCCAGCAGTGTTGCATGTGTGTTCTTGTTACTAACTACAACCAGAGTCATTGCATGTGTGTTCTTTTCACATACCACATATGGATCCACCAGTGTCATTGCATGTGTGTTCTTTTCACAATCCACCTATGGATCCATGGTGTCATTGCATTTGTGTTCTTTTTACTAACAACAACTAGAGTCATTTCATGACTTTTCTTTTCTCATACCACATATGGATCCACCAGTGTCATTGAAATGTGTGTTCTCTTCAGAGACCACACATGGATCCTGATTTCATTACATGTGTGTTCTTTTTACTAACAACAACTGGAGTCATTGCATGTGTGTTATTTTCACAACCACATATGGATCCACCAGTGTGATTGCATGTGTGCTCTTTTCACAATCCACCTATGGATCCACCAGTGTCATTGCATGCGTGTTCTTTTTACTAACACCAACCAGAGTCATTGCATGTGTGTTCTTTTCACATACCACATATGGATCCACCAGTGTCATTGCATGTGTGTTCTTTTCACAATCCACCTATGGATCCACCAGTGTCATTGCATGTGTGCTCTTTTTACTAACAACAACCAGAGTCATTGCATGTGTGTTCTCTTTAGAGACCACACATGGATCCACCAGTGTCATTGCATGTGTGTTCTTTTTACTAACAATAACCAGAGTCATTTCATGTGTGTTCTTTTCACATACCAAATATGGATCCACCAATGTCATTGAAATGTGTATTCTCTGCAGAGACCACACATGGATCCACCAGTGTCATTGCATGTGTGTTCATTTTACTAACAACCAGAGTCATTGCATGTGTGTTATTTTCACATACCACATATGGATCCACAAGTGTCATTGAAATGTGTGTTCTTTTTACTAACAACAACTAGAGTCATTTCATGTGTGTTCTTTTCACATACCACATATGGATCCACCAGTGTCATTGAAATGTGTGTTCTCTTCGGAGACCACACATGGATCCACCAGTGTCATTGCATGTGTGTTCTTTTTACTAACAACAACTAGAGTAATTGCATGTGTGTTCTTTTCACATACCACATATGGATCCACCAGTGTCATTGCATGTGTGTTATTTTTACTAACAACAACTGGAGTCATTTAATGACTTTTCTTTTCACATACCAGATATGGATCCACCAGAGTCATTGAAAAGTGTGTTCTCTTCAGAGACCACATATTGATCCACCAGTGTCATTGCATGTGTGTTCTTTTTACTAACAACAACCAAAGTAATTTCATGTGTGTTCTTTTCACATACCAAATATGGATCCACCAGTGTCATTGATATGTGTGTTCTCTTCAGAGACCACACATGGATCCACCAGTGCCATTGCATGTGTGTTAATTGTACTAACAACAACCCGAGTCATTGCATGTGTGTTATTTTCACAAACCACATATGGATCCACCAGTGTCATTGAAATGTGTGTTCTTTTTACTAACAACAACTGGAGTCATTTCATATGTGTTCTTTTCACATACCACATATGGATCCACTAGTGTCATTGAAATGTGTGTTCTCTTGAGACCACACATGGATCCTGATGTCATTGCATGTGTGTTCTTTTTACTAACAACAACCAGAGTCATTGCATGTGTGTTCTTTTCACATACCACATATGGATCCACCAATGTCATTGCATGTGTGTTAATTTCACAATCCACATATGGATCCACCAGTGTCATTGCAAGTGTGCTTTTTTACTAACAACAACCAGAGTCACTACATGTGTGCTCTTTTCACAGTCCACCTATGGATCCACCAGTGTCATTACATGTGTGTTATTTTTACTAACAACAACCAGAGTCATTGCATATGTGCTCTTTTCACATACAACATATGGATCCACCAGTGTCATTGCATGTGTGTTCTTTTCACAATCCACCTATGGATCCACAGTGTCATTGCATGTGTGCTTTTTTTACTAACAACCAGAGTCATTTCATGTGTGTTCTTTTCACATACCACATATGGATCCACCAGTGTCATTGAAATGTGTGTTCTCTTTAGAGACTACACATGGATCCAGCAGTGTTATTGCATGTGTGTTCTTTTCACATACCACATATGGATCCACCAGTGTCATTGCATGTGTGTTCTTTTCACAATCCATCTATGGATCCGCCAGTGTCATTGCATGTCTGTTATTTTTACTAACAACAACTAGAGTCATTTCATGACTTTTCTTTTCTCATACCACATATGGATCCACCAGTGTCATTGAAATGTGTGTTATCTTCAGAGACCATAGATGGATCCACCAGTGTCATTACATGTGTGTTCTTTTTACTAACAACAACTGGAGTCAATGCATGTGTGTTATTTTCACAACCACATATGGATCCACCAGTGTCATTGCATGTGTGCCCTATTCACAATCCACCTATGGATCCACCAGTGTCATTGCATGTGTGTTATTTTTACAAACAACAACAACAGTCATTGCATGTGTGTTCTTTTCACATACCACATATGGATCCACCAGTGTCATTGCATGTGTGTTCTTTTCACAATCCACCTATGGATCCACCAGTGTCATTGCATGTGTGTTATTTTTACTAACAACAACTAGAGTCATTTAATGACTTTTCTTTTCACATACCAGATATGGATCCACCAGAGTCATTGAAAAGTGTGTTCTCTTCAGAGACCACATATTGATCCACCAGTGTCATTGCATGTGTTTTCTTTTTACTAACAACAACTGGAGTCATTGCATGTGTGTTATTTTCACATACCACAAATGGATCAACCAATGTCATTGCATGTGTGCTCTGTTCACAATCCACCTATGGATCCACCAGTGTCATTGCATGTGTGTTCTTTTTACTAACAACAACCTGAGTCATTGCATGAGTGTTCTTTTCACATACCACATATGGATCCACCAGTGTCATTGCATGTGTGTTCTTTTCACAATCCACCTATGGATACACCAGAGTCATTGCATGTGTGTTCTCTTCAGAGACCATAGATGGATCCACCAGTGTCATTGCATGTGTGTTCTTTGTACTAACAAAAACCAAAGTAATTTCATGTGTGTTCTTTTCACATACCAAATATGGATCCACCAGTGTCATTGATATGTGTGTTCTCTTCAGAGACCACACATGGATCCACCAGTGCCATTGCATGTGTGTTAATTGTACTAACAACAACCAGAGTCATTGCATGTGTGTTATTTTCACAAACCACATATGGATCCACCAGTGTCATTGAAATGTGTGTTCTTTTTACTAACAACAACTGGAGTCATTTCATATGTGTTCTTTTCACATACCACATATGGATCCACTAGTGTCATTGAAATGTGTGTTCTCTTCAGAGACCACACATGGATCCACAAGTGTCATTGCATGTGTGTTCTTTTTACTAACAACAACCAGAGTCATTGCATGTGTGTTCTTTTCACATACCACATATGGATCCACCAATGTCATTGCATGTGTGTTAATTTCACAATCCACATATGGATCCACCAGTGTCAGTGCAAGTGTGCTTTTTTACTAACAACAACCAGAGTCACTACATGTGTGCTCTTTTCACAGTCCACCTATGGATCCACCAGTGTCATTACATGTGTGTTATTTTTACTAACAACAACCAGAGTCATTGCATATGTGCTCTTTTCACATACAACATATGGATCCACCAGTGTCATTGCATGTGTGTTCTTTTCACAATCCACCTATGGATCCACCAGTGTCATTGCATGTGTGCTTTTTTTACTAACAACCAGAGTCATTTCATGTGTGTTCTTTTCACATACCACATATGGATCCACCAGTGTCATTGAAATGTGTGTTCTCTTTAGAGACTACACATGGATCCAGCAGTGTTATTGCATGTGTGTTCTTTTCACATACCACATATGGATCCACCAGTGTCATTGCCTGTGTGTTCTTTTCACAATCCATCTATGGATCCGCCAGTGTCATTGCATGTGTGTTCTTTTTACTAACAACAACTAGAGTCATTTCATGACTTTTCTTTTCTCATACCACATATGGATCCACCAGTGTCATTGAAATGTGTGTTATCTTCAGAGACCATAGATGGATCCACCAGTGTCATTACATGTGTGTTCTTTTTACTAACAACAACTGGAGTCATTGCATGTGTGTTATTTTCACAACCACATATGGATCCACCAGTGTCATTGCATGTGTGCCCTATTCACAATCCACCTATGGATCCACCAGTGTCATTGCATGTGTGTTCTTTTTACAAACAACAACAACAGTCATTGCATGTGTGTTCTTTTCACATACCACATATGGATCCACCAGTGTCATTGCATGTGTGTTCTTTTCACAATCCACCTATGGATCCACTAGTGTCATTGCATGTGTGCTCTTTTTACTAACAACAACCAGAGTCATTGCATGTGTGTTCTCTTCAGAGACCACACATGGATCCACCAGTGTCATTGCATGTGTGTTCTTTTTACTAACAACAACCAGAGTCATTTCATGTTTGTTCTTTCCACATACCAAATATGGATCCACCAATGTCATTGAAATGTGTGTTCTCTGCAGAGACCACATATGGATCCACCAGTGTCATTGCATGTGTGTTCATTTTACTAACAACAACCAGAGTCATTGCATGTGTGTTATTTTCACATACCACATATGGATCCACAAGTGTCATTGAAATGTGTGTTCTGTTTACTAACAACAACTGGAGTCATTTCATGTGTGTTCTTTTCACATACCACATATGGATCCACCAGTGTCATTGAAATGTGTGTTCTCTTCAGAGACCACACATGGATCCACCAGTGTCATTGCATGTGTGTTCTTTTTACTAACAACAACCAGAGTAATTACATGTGTGTTCTTTTCACATACCACATATGGATCCACCAGTGTCATGGCATGTGTGTTCTTTTCATAATCCACATATGGATCCACCAGTGTCATTGAAATGTGTGTTCTCTTTAGAGACCACACATGGATCCACCAGTGTTATTGCATGTGTGTTCTTTTTACTAACAACAACCAGAGTCATTGCATGTGTGTTCTTTTCACAATCCACCTATGGATCAACCAGTGTCATTGCATGTGTGTTCTTTTTACTACCAAAAACTAGAGTCATTTCATGACTTTTATTTTAACATACCAGATATGGATCCACCAGAGTCATTGAAATGTGTGTTCTCTTCAGAGACCACATATTGATCCACCAGTGTCATTACATGTGTGTTCTTTTTACTAACAACAAGTAGAGTCATTGCATGTGTGTTATTTTCACATACCACATATGGATCCACCAATGTCATTGCATGTGTGCTCTTTTCACAATCCACCTATGGATCCACCAGTGTCATTGCATGTGTGTTCGTTTTACTAACAACAACCAGAGTCATTGCATGAGTGTTCTTTTCACATACCACATGTGGATCCACCAGTGTCATTGCATGTGTGTTCTTTTCACAATCCACCTATGGATCCACCAGAGTCATTACATCTGTGTTCTCTTCAGAGACCATAGATGGATCCACTAGTGTCATTGCATGTGTGTTCTTTTTACTAACAGCAACCAGAGTCATTTCATGTGTGTTCTTTTCACATACCACATATGGATCCACCAGTGTCATTGAAATGTGTGTTCTCTTTAGAGACTACACATGGATCCAGCAGTGTTATTGCATGTGTGTTCTTTTCACATACCACATATGGATCCACCAGTGTCATTGCCTGTGTGTTCTTTTCACAATCCATCTATGGATCCGCCAGTGTCATTGCATGTGTGTTCTTTTTACTAACAACAACTAGAGTCATTTCATGACTTTTCTTTTCTCATACCACATATGGATCCACCAGTGTCATTGAAATGTGTGTTATCTTCAGAGACCATAGATGGATCCACCAGTGTCATTACATGTGTGTTCTTTTTACTAACAACAACTGGAGTCATTGCATGTGTGTTATTTTCACAACCACATATGGATCCACCAGTGTCATTGCATGTGTGCCCTATTCACAATCCACCTATGGATCCACCAGTGTCATTGCATGTGTGTTCTTTTTACAAACAACAACAACAGTCATTGCATGTGTGTTCTTTTCACATACCACATATGGATCCACCAGTGTCATTGCATGTGTGTTCTTTTCACAATCCACCTATGGATTCACTAGTGTCATTGCATGTGTGCTCTTTTTACTAACAACAAATAGAGTCATCGCATGTGTGTTCTCTTCAGAGACCACACATGGATCCTGATGTCATTGCATGTGTGTTCTTTTTACTAACAACAACCAGAGTCATTTCATGTTTGTTCTTTCCACATACCAAATATGGATCCACCAATGTCATTGAAATGTGTGTTCTGCAGAGACCACATATGGATCCACCAGTGTCATTGCATGTGTGTTCTTTTTACTAACAACAACTGGAGTCATTTCATGTGTGTTCTTTTCACATACCACATATGGATCCACCAGTGTCATTGAAATGTGTGGTCTCTGTTTACTAACAACAACTGGAGTCATTTCATGTGTGTTCTTTTCACATACCACATATGGATCCACCAGTGTCATTGAAATGTGTGTTCTCTTCAGAGACCACACATGGATCCACCAGTGTCATTGCATGTGTGTTCTTTTTACTAACAACAACCAGAGTAATTACATGTGTGTTCTTTTCACATACCACATATGGATCCACCAGTGTCATGGCATGTGTGTTCTTTTCATAATCCACATATGGATCCACCAGTGTCATTGAAATGTGTGTTGTCTTTAGAGACCACACATGGATCCTGATGTTATTGCATGTGTGTTCTTTTACTAACAACAACGAGTCATTGCATGTGTGTTCTTTTCACAATCCACCTATGGATCAACCAGTGTCATTGCATGTGTGTTCTTTTTACTACTAAAACTAGAGTCATTTCATGACTTTTATTTTAACATACCAGATATGGATCCACCGAGTCATTGAAATGTGTGTTCTCTTGAGACCACATATTGATCCACCAGTGTCATTACATGTGTGTTCTTTTTACTAACAACAAGTAGAGTCATTGCATGTGTGTTATTTTCACATACCACATATGGATCCACCAATGTCATTGCATGTGTGCTCTTTTCACAATCCACCTATGGATCCACCAGTGTCATTGCATGTGTGTTCGTTTTACTAACAACAACCAGAGTCATTGCATGAGTGTTCTTTTCACATACCACATGTGGATCCACCAGTGTCATTGCATGTGTGTTCTTTTCACAATCCACCTATGGATCCACCAGAGTCATTACATCTGTGTTCTCTTCAGAGACCATAGATGGATCCACTAGTGTCATTGCATGTGTGTTCTTTTTACTAACAGCAACCAGAGTCATTTCATGTGTGTTCTTTTCACATACCAAATATGGATCCACCAGTGTCATTGAAATGTGTGTTCTCTTCAGAGACCACAGATGGATCCACCAGTGTCATTGCATGTGTGTTCATTTTACGGACAACAACCAGAGTCATTGCATGTGTGTTATTTTCACATACGACATATGGATCGACTAGTGTCATTGAAATGTCTGTTCTCTTTACTAACAACAACTGGAGTCATTTCATGTGTGTTCTTTTCACATACCACATATGGATCCACCAGTGTCATTGAAATGTGTGTTCTCTTTGGAGACCACACATGGATGCACCAGTGTCATTGCATGTGTGTTCTTTTTACTAACAACAACTAGAGTAATTGCATGTGTGTTCTTTTCACATACCACATATGGATCCACTAGTGTCATTGCATGTGTGTTCTTTTCACAATCCACATATGGATCCACCAGTGTCATTGCATGTGTGCTTTTTTACTAACAACAACCAGAGTCATTGCATGTGTACTCTTTTCACAGTCCACCTATGGATCCACCGATGTCATTGCATGTGTGTTCTGTTGAGTAACAACAACTAGAGTTATTGCATGTGTATTCTTTTCACATACCACATATGGATCCACCCGTGTCATTGCATGTGTGTTCTTTTCACAATCCACCTATGGATCCACCAGTCTCATGGCACGTGTGTTCTTTTTAGTAACAACAACTGGAGTCATTTAATGACTTCTCTTTTCACATACCAGATATGGATCCACCAGAGTCATTGAAATGTGTGTTCTCTTCAGAGACCACATATTGATCCACCAGTGTCATTGCATGTGTGTTCTTTTTACTAACAACAACTGGAGTCATTGCATGTGTGTTATTTTCACATACCACATATGGATCCACCAATGTCATTGCATGTGTGCTCTGTTCACAATCCACCTATGGATCCTCCAGTGTCATTACATGTGTGTTCTTTTTACTAACAACAAGCTGAGTCATTGCATGAGTGTTCTTTTCACATACCACATATGGATCCACTAGTGTCATTGTATGTGTGTTCTTTTCACAATCCACCTATGGATCCACCAGAGCCATTGCATGTGTGTTCTCTTCAGAGACCATAGATGGATCCACCAGTGTCATTGCATGTGTGTTCTTTTTACTAACAACAACCAGAGTCATTTCATGTGTGTTCCTTTCACATACCAAATATGGATCCACCAGTGTCATTGAAATGTGTGTTCTCTTCAGAGACCACACATGGATCCACCAGTGTCATTGCATGTGTGTTCATTTTACTAACGACAACCAGAGTCATTGCATGTGTGTTATTTTCACATACGACATATGGATCCACTAGTGTCATTGAAATGTCTGTTCTCTTTACTAACAACAACTGGAGTCATTTCATGTGTGTTCTTTTCACATACCACATATGGATCCACCAGTGTCATTGAAATGTGTGTTCTCTTCGGAGACCACACATGGATCCTGATGTCATTGCATGTGTGTTCTTTTTACTAACAACAACTAGAGTAATTGCATGTGTGTTCTTTTCACATACCACATATGGATCCACCAGTGTCATTGCATGTGTGTTCTTTTCACAATCCACATATGGATCCACCAGTGTCATTGCATGTGTGCTTTTTTACTAACAACAACCAGAGTCATTGCATGTGTACTCTTTTCACAGTCCACCTATGGATCCACCGATGTCATTGCATGTGTGTTCTTTTTAGTAACAACAACCAGAGTCATTGCATGTGTGTTCTTTTCACATACCACATATGGATCCACCCGTGTCATTGCATGTGTGTTCTTTTCACAATCCACCTATGGATCCACCAGTGTCATTGCATGTGTGTTCTTTTTAGTAACAACAACTGGAGTCATTTAATGACTTCTCTTTTCACATACCAGATATGGATCCACCAGAGTCATTGAAATGTGTGTTCTCTTCAGAGACCACATATTGATCCACCAGTGTCATTGCATGTGTGTTCTTTTTACTAACAACAACTGGAGTCATTGCATGTGTGTTATTTTCACATACCACATATGGATCCACCAATGTCATTGCATGTGTGCTCTGTTCACAATCCACCTATGGATCCTCCAGTGTCATTGCATGTGTGTTCTTTTTACTAACAACAAGCTGAGTCATTGCATGAGTGTTCTTTTCACATACCACATATGGATCCACTAGTGTCATTGTATGTGTGTTCTTTTCACAATCCAACTATGGATCCACCAGAGTCATTGCATGTGTGTTCTCTTCAGAGACCATAGATGGATCCATCAGTGTCATTGCATGTGTGTTGTTTTTACTAACAACAACCAGAGTCTCATGTGTGTTCCTTTCACATACCAAATATGGATCCACCAGTGTCATTGAAATGTGTGTTCTCTTCAGAGACCACACATGGATCCACCAGTGTCATTGCATGTGTGTTCATTTTACTAACGACAACCAGAGTCATTGCATGTGTGTTATTTTCACAAACCACATATGGATCCACCAGTGTCATTGAAATGTGTGTTCTTTTTACTAACAACAACTAGAGTCATTTCATGTGTGTTCTTTTCACATACCACATATGGATCCACTAGTGTCATTGAAATGTGTGTTCTCTTCAGAGACCACACATGGATCCACCAGTGTCATTGCATGTGTGTTCTTTTTACTAACAACAACCAGAGTCATTGCAAGTGTGTTCTTTTCACATACCACATATGGATCCACCAATGTCATTGAATGTGTGTTAATTTCACAATCCACATATGGATCCACCAGTGTCATTGCAAGTGTGCTTTTTTACTAACAACAACCAGAGTCACTACATGCGTGCTCTTTTCACAGTTCACCTATGGATCCACCAGTGTCATTACATGTGTGTTATTTTTACTAACAATAACCAGAGTCATTGCAGATGTGCTCTTTTCACATACAACATATGGATCCACCAGTGTCATTGCATGTGTGTTCTTTTCACAATCCACCTATGGATCCACCAGTGTCATTGCATGTGTGCTTTTTTTACTAACAACCAGAGTCATTTCATGTGTGTTCTTTTCACATACCACATATGGATCCACTAGTGTCATTGAAATGTGTGTTCTCTTTAGAGACTACACATGGATCCATCAGTGTTATTGCATGTGTGTTCTTGTCACTAACTGCAACCAGAGTTATTGCATGTGTGTTCTTTTCACATACCACATATGGATCCACCAGTGTCATTGCATTGTGTGTTCTTTTCACAATCCATCTATGGATCCGCCAGTGTCATTGCATGTGTGTTATTTTTACTAACAACAACTAGAGTCATTTCATGACTTTTCTTTTCTCATACCACATATGGATCCACGGTGTCATTGAAATGTGTGTTCTCTTCAGAGACCACACATGGATCCACCAGTTTCATTACATGTGAGTTCTTTTTACTAACAACAACTGGAGTCATTGCATGTGTGTTATTTTCACAACCACATATGGATCCACCAGTGTGATTGCATGTGTGCTCTTTTCACAATCCACCTATGGATCCACCAGTGTCATTGCATGCGTGTTCTTTTTACTAACAACAACCAGTCATTGCATGTGTGTTCTTTTCACATACCACATATGGATCCACCAGTGTCATTGCATGTGTGTTCTTTTCACAATCCACCTATGGATCCACCAGTGTCATTGCATGTGTGCTCTTTTTACTAACAACAACCAGAGTCATTGCATGTGTGTTCTCTTCAGAGACCACACATGGATCCACCAGTGTCATTGCATGTGTTTTCTTTTTACTAACAATAACCAGAGTCATTTCATGTGTGTTCTTTTCACATACCAAATATGGATCCACCAATGTCATTGAAATGTGTGTTCTCTGCAGAGACCACACATGGATCCACCAGTGTCATTGCATGTGTGTTCATTTTACTAACAACCAGAGTCATTGCATGTGTGTTATTTTCACATACCACATATGGATCCACAAGTGTCATTGAAATGTGTGTTCTTTTTACTAACAACAAGTAGAGTCATTTCATGTGTGTTCTTTTCACATACCACAAATGGATCCACCAGTGTCATTGAAATATGTGTTCTCTTCGGAGACCACACATGGATCCACCAGTGTCATTGCATGTGTGTTCTTTTTACTAACAACAACCAGAGTAATTGCATGTGTGTTCTTTTCACATACCACATATGGATCCAGCAGTGTCATTGCATGTGTGTTCTTTTCACAATCCACATATGGATCCACCAGTGTCATTGCATGTTTGCTTTTTTACTAACAACAACCAGAGTCATTGCATGTGTACTCTTTTCACAGTCCACCTATGGATCCACCGATGTCATTGCATGTGTGTTCTTTTTACTAACAACAACCAGAGTCCTTGCATGTGTGTTCTTTTCACATACCACATATGGATCCACCAGTGTCATTGCATGTGTGTTCTTTTCACAATCCACCTATGGATCCACCAGTGTCATTGCATGTGTGTTCTTTTTACTAACAACAACTGGAGTCATTTAATGACTATTTTTCACATACCAGATATGGATCCAACAGAGTCATTGAAATGTGTGTTCTCTTCAGAGACCACATATTGATCCACCAGTGTCATTGCATGTGTGTTCTTTTTACTAACAACAACTGGAGTCATTGCATGTGTGTTATTTTCACATACCACATATGGATCCACCAATGTCATTGCATGTGTGCTCTGTTCACAATCCACCTATGGATCCACCAGTGTCATTGCATGTGTGTTCTTTTTACTAGCAACAACCTGAGTCATTGCATGAGTGTTCTTTTCACATACCACATATGGATCCACCAGTGTCATTGCATGTGTGTTCTTTTCACAATCCACCTATGGATCCACCAGTGTCATTGCATGTGTGCTCTTTTTACTAACAACAACGAGTCATTGCATGTGTGTTCTTCAGACCACACATGGATCCACTAGTGTCATTGCATGTGTGTTCATTTAACTAATGACAACCAGAGTCATTGCATGTGTGTTATTTTCACAAACCACATATGGATCCACCAGTGTCATTGAAATGTGTGTTCTTTTTACTAACAACAAATAGAGTCATTTCATGTGTGTTCTTTTCACATACCACATATGGATCCACTAGTGTCATTGAAATGTGTGTTCTCTTCAGAGACCACACATGGATCCACCAGAGTCATTGCATGTGTGTTCTTTTCACATACCACATATGGATCCACCAATGTCATTGCACGTGTGTTCTTTTTACTAACAACAACCAGAGTAATTGCATGTGTGTTCTTTTCACATACCACATATGGATCCACCAGTGTCATTGCATGTGTGTTCTTTTCACAATCCACATATGGATCCACCAGTGTCATTGCATGTTTGCTTTTTTTCTAACAACAACCAGAGTCATTGCATGTGTACTCTTTTCACAGTCCTCCTATGGATCCACCGATGTCATTGCATGTGTGTTCTTTTTACTAACAACAACCCGAGTCATTGCATGTGTGTTATTTTCACATACCACATATGGATCCACAAGTGTCATTGAAATGTGTGTTCTGTTTACTAACAACAACTGGAGTCATTTCATGTGTGTTCTTTTCACATACCACATATGGATCCACCAGTGTCATTGAAATGTGTGTTCTCTTCAGAGACCACACATGGATCCACCAGTGTCATTGCATGTGTGTTCTTTTTACTAACAACAACCAGAGTAATTACATGTGTGTTCTTTTCACATACCACATATGGATCCACCAGTGTCATGGCATGTGTGTTCTTTTCATAATCCACATATGGATCCACCAGTGTCATTGAAATGTGTGTTCTCTTTAGAGACCACACATGGATCCACCAGTGTTATTGCATGTGTGTTCTTTTTACTAACAACAACCAGAGTCATTGCATGTGTGTTCTTTTCACAATCCACCTATGGATCAACCAGTGTCATTGCATGTGTGTTCTTTTTACTACCAAAAACTAGAGTCATTTCATGTCTTTTATTTTAACATACCAGATATGGATCCACCAGAGTCATTGAAATGTGTGTTCTCTTCAGAGACCACATATTGATCCACCAGTGTCATTACATGTGTGTTCTTTTTACTAACAACAAGTAGAGTCATTGCATGTGTGTTATTTTCACATACCACATATGGATCCACCAATGTCATTGCATGTGTGCTCTTTTCACAATCCACCTATGGATCCACCATTGTCATTGCATGTGTGTTCGTTTTACTAACAACAACCAGAGTCATTGCATGAGTGTTCTTTTCACATACCACATGTGGATCCACCAGTGTCATTGCATGTGTGTTCTTTTCACAATCCACCTATGGATCCACCAGAGTCATTACATCTGTGTTCTCTTCAGAGACCATAGATGGATCCACTAGTGTCATTGCATGTGTGTTCTTTTTACTAACAGCAACCAGAGTCATTTCATGTGTGTTCTTTTCACATACCAAATATGGATCCACCAGTGTCATTGAAATGTGTGTTCTCTTCAGAGACCACAGATGGATCCACCAGTGTCATTGCATGTGTGTTCATTTTACGGACAACAACCAGAGTCATTGCATGTGTGTTATTTTCACATACGACATATGGATCGACTAGTGTCATTGAAATGTCTGTTCTCTTTACTAACAACAACTGGAGTCATTTCATGTGTGTTCTTTTCACATACCACATATGGATCCACCAGTGTCATTGAAATGTGTGTTCTCTTTGGAGACCACACATGGATGCACCAGTGTCATTGCATGTGTGTTCTTTTTACTAACAACAACTAGAGTAATTGCATGTGTGTTCTTTTCACATACCACATATGGATCCACTAGTGTCATTGCATGTGTGTTCTTTTCACAATCCACATATGGATCCACCAGTGTCATTGCATGTGTGCTTTTTTACTAACAACAACCAGAGTCATTGCATGTGTACTCTTTTCACAGTCCACCTATGGATCCACCGATGTCATTGCATGTGTGTTCTTTTTAGTAACAACAACCAGAGTTATTGCATGTGTGTTCTTTTCACATACCACATATGGATCCACCCGTGTCATTGCATGTGTGTTCTTTTCACAATCCACCTATGGATCCACCAGTGTCATTGCATGTGTGTTCTTTTTAGTAACAACAACTGGAGTCATTTAATGACTTCTCTTTTCACATACCAGATATGGATCCACCAGAGTCATTGAAATGTGTGTTCTCTTCAGAGACCACATATTGATCCACCAGTGTCATTGCATGTGTGTTCTTTTTACTAACAACAACTGGAGTCATTGCATGTGTGTTATTTTCACATACCACATATGGATCCACCAATGTCATTGCATGTGTGCTCTGTTCACAATCCACCTATGGATCCTCCAGTGTCATTACATGTGTGTTCTTTTTACTAACAACAAGCTGAGTCATTGCATGAGTGTTCTTTTCACATACCACATATGGATCCACTAGTGTCATTGTATGTGTGTTCTTTTCACAATCCACCTATGGATCCACCAGAGCCATTGCATGTGTGTTCTCTTCAGAGACCATAGATGGATCCACCAGTGTCATTGCATGTGTGTTCTTTTTACTAACAACAACCAGAGTCATTTCATGTGTGTTCCTTTCACATACCAAATATGGATCCACCAGTGTCATTGAAATGTGTGTTCTCTTCAGAGACCACACATGGATCCACCAGTGTCATTGCATGTGTGTTCATTTTACTAACGACAACCAGAGTCATTGCATGTGTGTTATTTTCACATACGACATATGGATCCACTAGTGTCATTGAAATGTCTGTTCTCTTTACTAACAACAACTGGAGTCATTTCATGTGTGTTCTTTTCACATACCACATATGGATCCACCAGTGTCATTGAAATGTGTGTTCTCTTCGGAGACCACACATGGATCCACCAGTGTCATTGCATGTGTGTTCTTTTTACTAACAACAACTAGAGTAATTGCATGTGTGTTCTTTTCACATACCACATATGGATCCACCAGTGTCATTGCATGTGTGTTCTTTTCACAATCCACATATGGATCCACCAGTGTCATTGCATGTGTGCTTTTTTACTAACAACAACCAGAGTCATTGCATGTGTACTCTTTTCACAGTCCACCTATGGATCCACCGATGTCATTGCATGTGTGTTCTTTTTAGTAACAACAACCAGAGTCATTGCATGTGTGTTCTTTTCACATACCACATATGGATCCACCCGTGTCATTGCATGTGTGTTCTTTTCACAATCCACCTATGGATCCACCAGTGTCATTGCATGTGTGTTCTATTAAGAAACAACAACTGGAGTCATTTAATGACTTCTCTTGTCACAGACCAGATCTCGATCCACCAGAGTCCTTGTAATGTGTGTTCTCGTCTGAGACCACATATTGATCCACCAGTGTCATTGCATGTGTGTTCTTTTTACTAACAACAACTGGAGTCATTGCATGTGTGTTATTTTCACATACCACATATGGATCCACCAATGTCATTGCATGTGTGCTCTGTTCACAATCCACCTATGGATCCTCCAGTGTCATTGCATGTGTGTTCTTTTTACTAACAACAAGCTGAGTCATTGCATGAGTGTTCTTTTCACATACCACATATGGATCCACTAGTGTCATTGTATGTGTGTTCTTTTCACAATCCAACTATGGATCCACCAGAGTCATTGCATGTGTGTTCTCTTCAGAGACCATAGATGGATCCATCAGTGTCATTGCATGTGTGTTGTTTTTACTAACAACAACCAGAGTCATTTCATGTGTGTTCCTTTCACATACCAAATATGGATCCACCAGTGTCATTGAAATGTGTGTTCTCTTCAGAGACCACACATGGATCCTGATGTCATTGCATGTGTGTTCATTTTACTAACGACAACCAGAGTCATTGCATGTGTGTTATTTTCACAAACCACATATGGATCCACCAGTGTCATTGAAATGTGTGTTCTTTTTACTAACAACAACTAGAGTCATTTCATGTGTGTTCTTTTCACATACCACATATGGATCCACTAGTGTCATTGAAATGTGTGTTCTCTTCAGAGACCACACATGGATCCACCAGTGTCATTGCATGTGTGTTCTTTTTACTAACAACAACCAGAGTCATTGCAAGTGTGTTCTTTTCACATACCACATATGGATCCACCAATGTCATTGAATGTGTGTTAATTTCACAATCCACATATGGATCCACCAGTGTCATTGCAAGTGTGCTTTTTTACTAACAACAACCAGAGTCACTACATGCGTGCTCTTTTCACAGTTCACCTATGGATCCACCAGTGTCATTACATGTGTGTTATTTTTACTAACAATAACCAGAGTCATTGCAGATGTGCTCTTTTCACATACAACATATGGATCCACCAGTGTCATTGCATGTGTGTTCTTTTCACAATCCACCTATGGATCCACCAGTGTCATTGCATGTGTGCTTTTTTTACTAACAACCAGAGTCATTTCATGTGTGTTCTTTTCACATACCACATATGGATCCACTAGTGTCATTGAAATGTGTGTTCTCTTTAGAGACTACACATGGATCCATCAGTGTTATTGCATGTGTGTTCTTGTTACTAACTGCAACCAGAGTTATTGCATGTGTGTTCTTTTCACATACCACATATGGATCCACCAGTGTCATTGCATTGTGTGTTCTTTTCACAATCCATCTATGGATCCGCCAGTGTCATTGCATGTGTGTTATTTTTACTAACAACAACTAGAGTCATTTCATGACTTTTCTTTTCTCATACCACATATGGATCCACCAGTGTCATTGAAATGTGTGTTCTCTTCAGAGACCACACATGGATCCACCAGTTTCATTACATGTGAGTTCTTTTTACTAACAACAACTGGAGTCATTGCATGTGTGTTATTTTCACAACCACATATGGATCCACCAGTGTGATTGCATGTGTGCTCTTTTCACAATCCACCTATGGATCCACCAGTGTCATTGCATGCGTGTTCTTTTTACTAACAACAACCAGAGTCATTGCATGTGTGTTCTTTTCACATACCACATATGGATCCACCAGTGTCATTGCATGTGTGTTCTTTTCACAATCCACCTATGGATCCACCAGTGTCATTGCATGTGTGCTCTTTTTACTAACAACAACCAGAGTCATTGCATGTGTGTTCTCTTCAGAGACCACACATGGATCCACCAGTGTCATTGCATGTGTTTTCTTTTTACTAACAATAACCAGAGTCATTTCATGTGTGTTCTTTTCACATACCAAATATGGATCCACCAATGTCATTGAAATGTGTGTTCTCTGCAGAGACCACACATGGATCCACCAGTGTCATTGCATGTGTGTTCATTTTACTAACAACCAGAGTCATTGCATGTGTGTTATTTTCACATACCACATATGGATCCACAAGTGTCATTGAAATGTGTGTTCTTTTTACTAACAACAAGTAGAGTCATTTCATGTGTGTTCTTTTCACATACCACAAATGGATCCACCAGTGTCATTGAAATATGTGTTCTCTTCGGAGACCACACATGGATCCACCAGTGTCATTGCATGTGTGTTCTTTTTACTAACAACAACCAGAGTAATTGCATGTGTGTTCTTTTCACATACCACATATGGATCCAGCAGTGTCATTGCATGTGTGTTCTTTTCACAATCCACATATGGATCCACCAGTGTCATTGCATGTTTGCTTTTTTACTAACAACAACCAGAGTCATTGCATGTGTACTCTTTTCACAGTCCACCTATGGATCCACCGATGTCATTGCATGTGTGTTCTTTTTACTAACAACAACCAGAGTCCTTGCATGTGTGTTCTTTTCACATACCACATATGGATCCACCAGTGTCATTGCATGTGTGTTCTTTTCACAATCCACCTATGGATCCACCAGTGTCATTGCATGTGTGTTCTTTTTACTAACAACAACTGGAGTCATTTAATGACTTTTTTTTCACATACCAGATATGGATCCAACAGAGTCATTGAAATGTGTGTTCTCTTTAGAGACCACATATTGATCCACCAGTGTCATTGCATGTGTGTTCTTTTTACTAACAACAACTGGAGTCATTGCATGTGTGTTATTTTCACATACCACATATGGATCCACCAATGTCATTGCATGTGTGCTCTGTTCACAATCCACCTATGGATCCACCAGTGTCATTGCATGTGTGTTCTTTTTACTAGCAACAACCTGAGTCATTGCATGAGTGTTCTTTTCACATACCACATATGGATCCACCAGTGTCATTGCATGTGTGTTCTTTTCACAATCCACCTATGGATCCACCAGTGTCATTGCATGTGTGCTCTTTTTACTAACAACAACCAGAGTCATTGCATGTGTGTTCTCTTCAGAGACCACACATGGATCCACTAGTGTCATTGCATGTGTGTTCATTTAACTAATGACAACCAGAGTCATTGCATATGTGTTATTTTCACAAACCACATATGGATCCACCAGTGTCATTGAAATGTGTGTTCTTTTTACTAACAACAAATAGAGTCATTTCATGTGTGTTCTTTTCACATACCACATATGGATCCACTAGTGTCATTGAAATGTGTGTTCTCTTCAGAGACCACACATGGATCCACCAGAGTCATTGCATGTGTGTTCTTTTCACATACCACATATGGATCCACCAATGTCATTGCACGTGTGTTCTTTTTACTAACAACAACCAGAGTAATTGCATGTGTGTTCTTTTCACATACCACATATGGATCCACCAGTGTCATTGCATGTGTGTTCTTTTCACAATCCACATATGGATCCACCAGTGTCATTGCATGTTTGCTTTTTTACTAACAACAACCAGAGTCATTGCATGTGTACTCTTTTCACAGTCCACCTATGGATCCACCGATGTCATTGCATGTGTGTTCTTTTTACTAACAACAACCCGAGTCATTGCATGTGTGTTCTTTTCACATACCACATATGGATCCACTAGTGTCATTGCATGTGTGTTCTTTTCACAATCCACCTATGGATCCACCAGTGTCATTGCATGTGTGTTCTTTTTACTAACAACAACTGGAGTCATTTAATGACTTTTTTTTCACATACCAGATATGGATCCAACAGAGTCATTGAAATGTGTGTTCTCTTCAGAGACCACATATTGATCCACCAGTGTCATTGCATGTGTGTTCTTTTTACTAACAACAACTGGAGTCATTGCATGTGTGTTATTTTCACATACCACATATGGATCCACCAATGTCATTGCATGTGTGCTCTGTTCACAATCCACCTATGGATCCACCAGTGTCATTGCATGTGTGTTCTTTTTACTAGCAACAACCTGAGTCATTGCATGAGTGTTCTTTTCACATACCACATATGGATCCACCAGTGTCATTGCATGTGTGTTCTTTTCACAATCCACCTATGGATCCACCAGTGTCATTGCATGTGTGATCTTTTTACTAACAACAACTAGAGTCATTGAAATGTGTGTTCTCTTCAGAGACCACACATGGATCCACCATTGTCATTGCATGTGTGTTATTTTTACTAACAACAACCAGAGTCATTGCATGTGTGTTCTCTTCAGAGACCACACATGGATCCACTAGTGTCATTGCATGTGTGTTCATTTAACTAATGACAACCAGAGTCATTGCATGTGTGTTATTTTCACAAACCACATATGGATCCACCAGTGTCATTGAAATGTGTGTTCTTTTTACTAACAACAAATAGAGTCATTTCATGTGTGTTCTTTTCACATACCACATATGGATCCACTAGTGTCATTGAAATGTGTGTTCTCTTCAGAGACCACACATGGATCCACCAGTGTCATTGCATGTGTGTTCTTTTTACTAACAACAACCAGAGTCATTGCATGTGTGTTCTTTTCACATACCACATATGGATCCACCAATGTCATTGAATGTGTGTTAATTTCACAATCCACATATGGATCCACCAGTGTAATTGCAAGTGTGCTTTTTTACTAACAACAACCAGAGTCACTACATGCGTGCTCTTTTCACAGTTCACCTATGGATCCACCAGTGTCATTACATGTGTGTTATTTTTACTAACAATAACCAGAGTCATTACAGACGTGCTCTTTTCACATACAACATATGGATCCACCAGTGTCATTGCATGTGTGTTCTTTTCACAATCCACCTATGGATCCACCAGTGTCATTGCATGTGTGCTTTTTTTACTAACAACCAGAGTCATTTCATGTGTGTTCTTTTCACATACTACATTTGGATCCACCAGTGTCATTGAAATGTGTGTTCTCTTTAGAGACTACACATGGATCCAGCAGTGTTATTGCATGTGTGTTCTTGTTACTAACTGCAACCAGAGTTATTGCATGTGTGTTCTTTTCACATACCACATATGGATCCACCAGTGTCATTGCATGTGTGTTCTTTTCACAATCCATCTATGGATCCGCCAGTGTCATTGCATGTGTGTTATTTTTACTAACAACAACTAGAGTCATTTCATGACTTTTCTTTTCTCATACCACATATGGATCCACCAGTGTCATTGAAATGTGTGTTCTCTTTAGAGACCACACATGGATCCACCAGTTTCATTACATGTGTGTTCTTTTTACTAACAACAACTGGAGTCATTGCATGTGTGTTACTTTCACAACCACATATGGATCCACCAGTGTGATTGCATGTGTGCTCTTTTCACAATCCACCTATGGATCCACCAGTGTCATTGCATGCGTGTTCTTTTTACTAACAACAACCAGAGTCATTGCATGTGTGTTCTTTTCACATACCACATATGGATCCACCAGTGTCATTGCATGTGTGTTCTTTTCACAATCCACCTATGGATCCACCAGTGTCATTGCATGTGTGCTCTTTTTACTAACAATAACTAGAGTCATTGCATGTGTGTTCTCTTCAGAGACCACACATGGATCCACCAGTGTCATTGCATGTGTGTTCTTCTTACTAACAATAACCAGAGTCATTTCATGTGTGTTCTTTTCACATACCAAATATGGATCCACCAATGTCATTGAAATGTGTGTTCTCTGCAGAGACCACACATGGATCCACCAGTGTCATTGCATGTGTGTTCATTTTACTAACAACCAGAGTCATTGCATGTGTGTTATTTTCACATACCACATATGGATCCACAAGTGTCATTGAAATGTGTGTTCTTTTTACTAACAACAACTAGAGTCATTTCATGTGTGTTCTTTTCACATACCGCATATGGATCCACCAGTGTCATTGAAATGTGTGTTCTCTTCGGAGACCAACATGGATCCACCAGTGTCATTGCATGTGTGTTCTTTTTACTAACAACAACCAGAGTAATTGCATGTGTGTTCTTTTCACATACCACATAAGGATCCACCAGTGTCATTGCATGTGTGTTCTTTTCACAATCCACATATGGATCCACCAGTGTCATTGCATGTTTGCTTTTTTACAAACAACAACCAGAGTCATTGCATGTGTACTCTTTTCACAGTCCACCTATGGATCCACCGATGTCATTGCATGTGTGTTCTTTTTACTAACAACAACCAGAGTCATTGCATGTGTGTTCTTTTCACATACCACATATGGATCCACCAGTGTCATTGCATGTGTGTTCTTTTCACAATCCACCTATGGATCCACCAGTGTCATTGCATGTGTGTTCTTTTTACTAACAACAACTGGAGTCATTTAATGACTTTTTTTTCACATACCAGATATGGATCCACTAGAGTCATTGAAATGTGTGTTCTCTTCAGAGACCACATATTGATCCACCAGTGTCATTGCATGTGTGTTCTTTTTACTAACAACAACTGGAGTCATTGCATGTGTGTTATTTTCACATACCACATATGGATCCACCAATGTCATTGCATGTGTGCTCTGTTCACAATCCACATATGGATCCACCAGTGTCAATGCATGTGTGTTCTTTTTACTAGCAACAACCTGAGTCATTGCATGAGTGTTCTTTTCACATACCACATATGGATCCACTAGTGTCATTGCATGTGTGTTCTTTTCACAATCCACCTATGGATCCACCAGAGTCATTGCATGTGTGTTCTCTTCAGAGACCATAGATGGATCCACCAGTGTCATTGCATGTGTGTTCTTTTTACTAACAACCAGAGTAATTTCACGTGTGTTCTTTTCACATACCAAATATGGATCCACCAGTGTCATTGAAATGTGTGTTCTCTTCAGAGACCACACATGGATCCACCAGTGCCATTGCATGTGTGTTAATTGTACTAACAACAACCAGAGTCATTGCATGTGTGTTATTTTCACAAACCACATATGGATCCACCAGTGTCATTGAAATGTGTGTTCTTTTTACTAACAACAACTGGAGTCATTTCATCTGTGTTCTTTTCACATACCACATATGGATCCACTAGTGTCATTGAAATGTGTGTTCTCTTCAGAGACCACACATGGATCCACCAGTGTCATTGCAGGTGTGTTCTTTTTACTAACAACAACCTGAGTCGTTGCATGTGTGTTCTTTTCACATACCACATATGGATCCACCAATGTCATTGCATGTGTGTTAATTTCACAATCCACATATGGATCCACCAGTGTCATTGCAAGTGTGCTTTTTTACTAACAACAACCGGAGTCACTACATGTGTGCTATTTTCACAGTCCACCTATAGATCCACCAGTGTCATTACATGTGTGTTATTTTTACTAACAACAACCAGAGTCATTTCATATGTGCTCTTTTCACATACAACATATGGATCCACCAGTGTCATTGCATGTGTGTTCTTTTCACAATCCACCTATGGATCCACCAGTGTCATTGCATGTGTGCTTTTTTTACTAACAACCAGAGTCATTTCATGTGTGTTATTTTCACATACCACATATGGATCCACCAGTGTCATTGAAATGTGTGTTCTCTTTAGAGACTACAAATGGATCCAGCAGTGTTATTGCATGTGTGTTCTTTTCACATACCACATATGGATCCACCAGTGTCATTGCCTGTATGTTCTTTTCACAATCCATCTATGGATCCGCGAGTGTCATTGCATGTGTGTTCTTTTTACTAACAACAACTAGAGTCATTTCATGACTTTTCTTTTCTCATACCACATATGGATCCACCAGTGTCATTGAAATGTGTGTTCTCTTCAGAGACCACAGATGGATCCACCAGTGTCATTACATGTGTGTTCTTTTTACTAACAACAACTGGAGTCATTGCATGTGTGTTATTTTCACAACCACATATGGATCCACTAGTTTCATTGCATGTGTGCTCTTCTCACAATCCACCTATGGATCCACCAGTGTCATTGCATGTGTGTTCTTTTTACAAACAACAACAAGAGTCATTGCATCTGTGTTCTTTTCACATACCACATATGGATCCACTAGTGTCATTGCATGTGTGCTCTTTTTACTAACAACAACCAGAGTCATTGCATGTGTGTTCTCTTCAGAGACCACACATGGATCCATCAGTGTCATTGCATGTGTGTTCTTTTTACTAACAACAACCAGAGTCATTTCATGTTTGTTCTTTCCACATACCAAATATGGATCCACCAATGTCATTGAAATGTGTGTTCTCTGCAGAGACCACACATGGATACACCAGTGTCATTGCATGTGTGTTCATTTTACTAACAACAACCAGAGTCATTGCATGTGTGTTATTTTCACATACCACATATGGATCCACAAGTGTCATTGAAATGTGTGTTCCTTTTACTAACAAAAACTAGAGTCATTTCATGTGTGTTCTTTTCACATACCACATATGGATCCACCAGTGTCATTGAAATGTGTGTTCTCTTCAGAGACCACACATGGATCCACAGTGTCATTGCATGTGTCTTCTTTTTACTAACAACAACCAGAGTAATTGCATGTCTGTTCTTTTCACATACCACATATGGATCCACCAGTGTCATTGCATGTGTGTTCTTTTCACAATCCACATATGGATCCACCAGTGTCATTGCATGTTTGCTTTTTTACTAACAACAACTAGAGTCATTGCATGTGTGTTCTTTTCACAATCCACCTATGGATCCACCAGTGTCATTGCATGTGTGTTCTTTTTACTACCAATAACTGGAGTCATTTCATGACTTTTCTTTTCACATACCAGATATGGATCCACCAGAGTCATTGAAATGTGGGTTCTCTTCAGAGACCACATATTGATCCACCAGTGTCATTGCATGTGTGTTCTTTTTACTAACAACAACTAGAGTCATTGCATGTGTGTTATTTTCACATACCACATATGGATCCACCAATGTCATTGCATGTGTGCTCTTTTCACAATCCACCTATGGATCCACCAGTGTCATTGCATGTGTGTTCTTTTTACTAACAACAACCAGAGTCATTGCATGAGTGTTCTTTTCACATACCACATATGGATCCACCAGTGTCATTGAATGTGTGTTCTTTTTAGAATCCATCTATGGATCCACCAGAGTCATTGCATGTGTGTTCTCTTCAGAGACCATAGATGGATCCACCAGTGTCATTGCATTTGTGTTCTTTTTACTAACAACAACCAGAGTCATTTCATGTGTGTTGTTTTCACATACCAAATATGGATCCACCAGTGTCATTGAAATGTGTGTTCTCTTCAGAGACCACACATGGATCCACCAGTGTCATTGCATGTGTGTTCATTTTACGGACAACAACCAGAGTCATTGCATGTGTGTTATTTTCACATACCACATATGGATCCACCAGTGTCATTGAAATGTGTGTTCTCTTTACTAACAACAACTGGAGTCATTTCATGTGTGTTCTTTTCACATACCAGATATGGATCCACTAGTGTCATTGAAAAGTGTGTTCTTTAGAGACCACAAATGGATCCACCAGTGTCATTGCATGTGTGTTCTTTTTACTAACAACAACCAGAGTCATTTCATGTGTGTTCTTTTCACATACCACATATGGATCCACCAGTGTCATTGCATGTGTGTTCTTTTCATAATCCACATATGGATCCACCAGTGTCATTGCATGTGTGCTTTTTTACTAACAACAACCATAGTCATTGCATGTGTGCTCTTTTCACAGTCCACCTATGGATCCACCAGTGTCATTGCATGTGTGTTCTTCTTAATAACAATAACCAGAGTCATTGCATGTGTTCTCTTTTCACATACCACATATGGATCCACCAGTATCATTGCATGTGTGTTCTTTTCACAATCCACCTATGGATCCACCAGTGTCATTGCATGTTTGCTTTTTTTACTAACAACAACCAGAGTCATTGCATGTGTGTTAATTTCACAACCACATATGGATCCACCAGAGTCATTGCATGTGTGCTCTTTTCACAGTCCACCTATGGATCCACCAGTGTCATTGCATGTGTGTTCTTTTTACAAACAACAACCAGAGTCATTGAAATGTGTGACCTTTTCACATACCACATATGGATCCACCACTGTCATTGCATGTGTGTTCTTTTCACAATCCACCTATGCATCCACCAGTGTCATTGCATGTGTGCTCTTTTTACTAACAACAACCAGAGTTATTGAAATGTGTTTTCTCTGCAGAGACCACACATGGATCCACCAGTGTCATTGCATGTGTGTTCTTTTTTCCTAGCAACAACTAGAGTCATTGCATGTGTGTTATTTTCACATACTACATATGGATCCACAAGTGTCATTACATGTGTGTTCTTTTTAATAACAACAACTGGAGTCATTGCATGTGTGTTCCTTTCACATACCACATATGGATCCACCAGTGTCATTGCATGTGTGTTCTTTTCACAATCCACCTATGGATCCACCAGTGTCATTGCATGTGTGATCTTTTTACTAACAACAACTAGAGTCATTGAAATGTGTGTTCTCTTCAGAGACCACAAATGGATCCACCAGTGTCATTGCATGTGTGCTCTTTTTACTAACAACAACCAGAGTCATTGAAATGTGTGTTCTTTTCACATACCACATATAGATCCACCAGAGTCATTGCATGTGTGTTCTTTTCACAATCCACCTATGGATCCACCAGTGTCATTGCATGTGTGCTCTTTTTACTAACAACAACTAGATTCATTGCATGTGTGTTCTCTTTAGAGACCACACATGGATCCACTTGTGTCATTGCATGTGTGTTCTTTTTACTAACAACAACCAGAGTCATTGAAATGTGTGTTTTCTTCAGAGACCACACATGGATCAACCAGTGTAATTGCATGTGTGTTCTTTTTACTAACAACAACTAGAGTCATTGCATGTGTGTTATTTTGACATACCACATATGGATCCACTAGTGTCATTGCACGTGTGTTCTTTTTACTAACAACAACTGGAGTCATTTCATGTGTGTTATTTTCACATACCACATATGGATCCACCAGTGTCATTGAAATGTGTCTTCTCTTCAAAGACCACACATGGATCCACCAGTGTCATTACATGTGTGTTCTTTTTACTAACAACAACTTGAGTCATTGCATGTGTGTTGTTTTCACATACCACATATGGAACCACCAGTGTCATTGCATGTGTGCTCTTTTCACAATCGACCTATGGATCCACCAGTGTCATTGCATGTGTGTTATTTTTACTAACAACAACCAGAGTCATTGCATGTGTGTTCTTTTCACATACCACCTATGGATCCACCAGTGTCATTGCATGTGTGCTCTTTTTACTAACAACAACCAGATTCATTGAATGTGTGTTCTCTTTAGAGACCACACATGGAAGCACCAGTGTCATTGCATGTGTGTTCTTTTTACTAACAAAAACAAGAGTCATTGAAATGTGTGTTCTTTTCACATACCACATATGGATCCACTAGTGGCATTGCATGTGTGTTCTTTTCACAATCCACCTATGGATCCACGAGTGTCATTGCATGTGTGTTCTTTTTACTAACAACAACTAGACTCATTTCATGTGTGCTATTTTCACATACCACATATGGATCCACCAGTGTCATTGAAATGTGTCTTCTCTTCAGAGACCACACATGGATCCACCAGTGTCATTACATGCGTGTTTTTTTACTAACAACAACTTGAGTCATTGCATGTGTGTTGTTTTCACATACCACATATGGATCCACCAGTGTCATTGCATGTGTGCTCTTTTCACAATCGACCTATGGATCCACCAGTGTCATTGCATGTGTGTTCTTTTTACTAACAACAACTAGAGTAATTGCATGTGTGTTCTTTTCACGTACCACCTATGGATCCACCAGTGTCATTGCATGTGTGCTCTTTTTACTAACAACAACCAGATTCATTGCATGTGTGTTCTCTTTAGAGACCACACATGGAAGCACCAGTGTCATTGCATGTGTGTTCTTTTTACTAACAAAAACCAGAGTCATTGAAATGTGTGTTCTTTTCACATACCACATATGGATCCACCAGTGTCATTGCATGTGTGTTCTTTTCACAATGCACCTATGGATCCACCAGTGTCATTGCATGTGTGCTCTTTTTACTAATAACAATCAGAGTCATTGAAATGTGTGTTCTTTTTACAATCAACAAACAGAGTCATTGCATGTGTGTTCTTTTTCACATACCACACATGGATCCACTAGTGTCATTGCATGTGTGTTCTTTTTACTAACAACAACCAGAGTCATTGCATGTGTGTTATTTTCACATACCACATGTGGATCCACCAGTGTCATTACATGTGTGTTCTTTTTATTAACAACAACTAGAATCATTGCATGTGTGTTCTTTTCACATACCACATATGGATCCACCAGTGTCATTGCATGTGTGCTCTTTTCACAATCCACCTATGGATCCACCAGTGTCATTGCATGTGTGTTCTTTTTACTAACAACCAGAGTCATTGCATGTGTGTTCTTTTCACAATCCACCTATGGATCCACCAGTGTCATTGCATGTGTGTTCTTTTTACTAACAACCAGAGTCATTGCATGTGTGTTCTTTTCACATACCACATATGGATCCACCAGTGTCATTGCCTGTGTGTTCTTTTCACAATCCACCTATGGATCCACCAGTGTCATTGCATGTGTGCTCTTTTTACTAACCACAACCAGAGTCATTGCATGTGTGTTCTCTTCAGAGACCACACATGGATCCACCCGTGTTATTGCATGTGTTCTTTTTACTAACAACAACCAGAGTCATTTCATGTGTGTTCTTTTCACATACCACATAGGGATCCACCGGAGTCATTGAAATATGTGTTCTCTTCAGAGACCACACATGGATCCACCCGTGTCATTGCATGTGTGTTCTTTTACTAACAACAACCAGAGTCATTGCATGTGTATTATTTTCACATACCACACATATGGATCCACCAGTGTCATTGAAATGTGTGTTCTATTTACTAACAATAACTAGAGTCATTTCATGTGTGTTCTTTTCACATACCACATATGGATCAACCAGTGTCATTGAAATGTGTGTTCTCTTTAGAGACCACACATGGATCCACTAGTGTCATTGCATGTGTGTTCTTTTTACTAACAACAACCAGAGTCATTGCATATGTGTTCTTTTCACATACCACATATGGATCCACCAGTTTCATTGCATGTGTGTTCTTTTCACAATCCACATATGGATCCACCAGTGTCATTGCATGTGTGCTTTTTTTACTAAAAACAACCAGAGTCATTGCACGTGTGCTCTTCTCACAGTCCACCTATGGATCCACCAGTGTCATTGCACGTGTGTTCTTTTTACTACCAACAACCAGAGTCATTGCATGTGTGCTCTTTTCACATACCACATATGGATCCACCAGTGTCATTGCATGTGTGTTCTTTTCACAATCCACCTATGGATCCACCAGTGTCATTGCATGTGTGCTCTTTTTACTAACAACAACCAGAGTCATTGAAATGGGTGTTCTCTGCAGAGAACACACATGGATCCACTAGTGTCATTGCATGTGTGTTCTTTTTACTAACAACAACCAGAGTCATTGCATGTGTGTTAATTTCACATACCACATATGGATCCACCAGTGTCATTGCATGTGTGCTCTTTTCACAATCGACCTATGGATCCACCAGTGTCATTGCATGTCTGTTCTTTTTACTAAAAACAACCAGAGTCATTGCATGTGTGTTCTTTTCACATACCACCTATGGATCCACCAGTGTCATTGCATGTGTGCTCTTTTTACTAACAACAACCAGATCCATTGCATGTGTGTTCTCTTTAGAGACCACACATGGAAGCACCAGTGTCATTGCATGTGTGTTCTTTTTACTAACAAAAACCAGAGTCATTGAAATGTGTGTTCTTTTCACATACCACATATGGATCCACCAGTGTCATTGCATGTGTGTTCTTTTCACAATGCACCTATGGATCCACCAGTGTCATTGCATGTGTGCTCTTTTTACTAATAACAACTAGAGTCATTGAAATGTGTGTTCTCTTCAAAGACCACACATGGATCCACTAGTGTCATTGCATGTGTGTTCTTTTTACTAACAACAACCAGAGTCATTGCGTGTGTGTTATTTTCACATACCACATGTGGATCCACCAGTGTCATTACATGTGTGTTCTTTTTACTAACAACAACTAGAATCATTGCATGTGTGTTCTTTTCACATACCACATATGGATCCACCAGTGTCATTGCATGTGTGCTCTTTTCACAATCCACCTATGGATCCACCAGTGTCATTGCATGTGTGTTCTTTTTACTAACAACCAGAGTCATTGCATATGTGTTCTTTTCACATACCACATATGGATCCACCAGTGTCATTGCATGCGTGTTCTTTTCACAATCCACCTATGGATCCACCAGTGTCATTGCATGTGTGTTCTTTTTACTAACAACCAGAGTCATTGAATGTGTGTTCTTTTCACATACCACATATGGATCCACCAGTGTCATTGCATGTGTGTTCTTTTCACAATCCACCTATGGATCCACCAGTGTCATTGCATGTGTGCTCTTTTTACTAACCACAACCAGAGTCATTGCATGTGTGTTCTCTTCAGAGACCACACATGGATCCACCCGTGTTATTGCATGTGTGTTCTTTTTACTAACAACAACCAGAGTCATTTCATGTGTGTTCTTTTCACATACCACATAGGGATCCAACGGAGTCATTGAAATGTGTGTTCTCTTCAGAGACCACACATGGATCCACCAGTGTCATTGCATGTGTGTTCTTTTTACTAACAACAACCAGAGTCATTACATGTGTAATATTTTCACATACCACACATATGGATCCACCAGTGTCATTGAAATGTGTGTTCTATTTACTAACAATAACTAGAGTCATTTCATGTGTGTTCTTTTCACATACCACATATGGACCAACCAGTGTCATTGAAATGTGTGTTCTCTTTAGAGACCACACATGGATCCACTAGTGTCATTGCATGTGTGTTCTTTTTACTAACAACAACCAGAGTCATTGCATATGTGTTCTTTTCACATACCACATATGGATCCACCAGTTTCATTGCATGTGTGTTCTTTTCACAATCCACATATGGATCCACCAGTGTCATTGCATGTGTGCTTTTTTTACTAACAACAACCAGAGTCATTGCACGTGTGCTCTTTTCACAGTCCACCTATGGATCCACTAGTGTCATTGCACGTGTGTTCTTTTTACTACCAACAACCAGAGTCATTGCATGTGTGCTCTTTTCACATACCACATATGGATCCACCAGTGTCATTGCATGTG
Source organism: Avena insularis (assembly GCA_023614405.1). NCBI lineage: Eukaryota > Viridiplantae > Streptophyta > Magnoliopsida > Poales > Poaceae > Avena > Avena insularis. The sequence continues at coordinate 238,845 of JAJUPC010000156.1, forward strand.
TGTTCTTTTCACAATCCACCTATGGATCCACCAGTGTCATTGCTTGTGTGCTCTTTTACTAACAATAACCAGAGTCATTGCATTTGTGTTTTCTTCAGAGACCACACATGGATCCACCAGTGTCATTGCATGTGTGTTCTTTTTACTAACAACAACCATAGTCATTGAAATGTGTGTTCTTTTCACATACCACATATGGATCCACCAGTGTCATTGCATGTGTGTTCTTTTCACAATGCACCTATGGATCCACCAGTGTCATTGCATGTGTGCTCTTTTTACTAATAACAACTAGAGTCATTGAAATGTGTGTTCTCTTCAAAGACCACACATGGATCCACTAGTGTCATTGCATGTGTGTTCTTTTTACTAACAACAACCAGAGTCATTGCGTGTGTGTTATTTTCACATACCACATGTGGATCCACCAGTGTCATTACATGTGTGTTCTTTTTACTAACAACAACTAGAATCATTGCATGTGTGTTATTTTCACATACCACATATGGATCCACCAGTGTCATTGCATGTGTGCTCTTTTCACAATCCACCTATGGATCCACCAGTGTCATTGCATGTGTGTTCTTTTTACTAACAACCAGAGTCATTGCATATGTGTTCTTTTCACATACCACATATGGATCCACCAGTGTCATTGCATGTGTGTTCTTTTCACAATCCACCTATGGATCCACCAGTGTCATTGCATGTGTGTTCTTTTTACTAACAACCAGAGCCATTGCATGTGTGTTCTTTTCACATACCACATATGGATCCACCAGTGTCACTGCATGTGTGTTCTTTTCACAATCCACCTATGGATCCACCAGTGTCATTGCATGTGTGCTCTTTTTACTAACCACAACCAGAGTCATTGCATGTGTGTTCTCTTCAGAGACCACACATGGATCCACCCGTGTTATTGCATGTGTGTTCTTTTTACTAACAACAACCAGAGTCATTTCATGTGTGTTCTTTTCACATACCACATAGGGATCCAACGGAGTCATTGAAATGTGTGTTCTCTTCAGAGACCACACATGGATCCACCAGTGTCATTGCATGTGTGTTCTTTTTACTAACAACAACCAGAGTCATTACATGTGTAATATTTTCACATACCACACATATGGATCCACCAGTGTCATTGAAATGTGTGTTCTATTTACTAACAATAACTAGAGTCATTTCATGTGTGTTCTTTTCACATACCACATATGGACCAACCAGTGTCATTGAAATGTGTGTTCTCTTTAGAGACCACACATGGATCCACTAGTGTCATTGCATGTGTGTTCTTTTTACTAACAACAACCAGAGTCATTGCATATGTGTTCTTTTCACATACCACATATGGATCCACCAGTTTCATTGCATGTGTGTTCTTTTCACAATCCACATATGGATCCACCAGTGTCATTGCATGTGTGCTTTTTTTACTAACAACAACCAGAGTCATTGCACGTGTGCTCTTTTCCTGATCCACCTATGGATCCACTAGTGTCATTGCACGTGTGTTCTTTTTACTACCAACAACCAGAGTCATTGCATGTGTGCTCTTTTCACATACCACATATGGATCCACCAGTGTCATTGCATGTGTGTTCTTTTCACAATCCACCTATGGATCCACCAGTGTCATTGCTTGTGTGCTATTTTTACTAACAATAACCAGAGTCATTGCATTTGTGTTTTCTTCAGAGACCACACATGGATCCACCAGTGTCATTGCATGTGTGTTCTTTTTACTAACAACAACCATAGTCATTGAAATGTGTGTTCTTTGCACATACCACATATGGATCCACCAGTGTCATTGCATGTGTGCTCTTTTCACAATCCACCTATGGATCCACCAGTGTCATTGCATGTGTGCTCTTTTTACTAACAACAACCAGAGTCATTGAAATGGGTGTTCTCTGCAGAGAACACACATGGATCCACTAGTGTCATTGCATGTGTGTTCTTTTTACTAACAACAACCAGAGTCATTGCATGTGTGTTATTTTCACATACCACATATGGATCCAACAGTGTCATTGCATGTGTGCTCTTTTCACAATCCACCAGTGTCATTGCATGTGTGATCTTTTTACTAACAACAACCAGAGTCATTGAAATGTGTGTTCTCTTCAGAGACCACATATGGATCCACCAGTGTCATTGAAATGTGTCTTCTCTTCAGAGACCACACATGGATTCACAAGTGTCATTACATGTGTGTTCTTTTTACTAACAACAACTGGAGTCATTGCATGTGTGTTCTTTTCACATACCACATATGGATCCACCAGTGTCATTGCATGTGTGCTCTTTTCACAATCCACCTATGGATCCACCAGTGTCATTGCATGTGTGTTCTTTTTACAATCAACAAACAGAGTCATTGCATGTGTGTTCTTTTTCACATACCACATATGGATCCACCAGTGTCATTGCATGTGTGTTCTTTTCACAATCCACCTATGGATCCACCAGTGTCATTGCATGTGTGATATTTTTACTAACAACAACTAGAGTCATTGAAATGTGTGTTCTCTTCAGAGACCACATATGGATCCACCAGTGTCATTGCATGTGTGATCCTTTTACTAACAACAACCAGAGTCATTGAAATGTGTGTTCTCTTTAGAGATCACATATTGATCCACCAGTGTCATTGCATGTGTGTTCTTTTTACTAACAATAACTAGAGTCATTGCATGTGTGTTATTTTCACATACCACATATGGATCCACCAATGTCATTGCATGTGTGCTCTTTTCACAATCCACCTATGGATCCACCAGTGTCATTGCATGTGTGTTCTTTTTACTAACAACAACCAGAGTCATTGCATGAGTGTTCTTTTCACATACCACATATGGATCCACCAGTGTCATTGCATGTGTGTTCTTTTCACAATCCACCTATGGATCCACCATGTAGTGTCCCCAACCTTTAATAAGATTGAGTCCCCTGTGTTTACAATGCTAGTCCCTGGATCAATAGCTAGCATCCACAGTTCAGATGTAATATCAAGAAACAAGGGTCATAATACAACTTTATAACCAGGAATAACATAATTTTATTACATCAAACATAGCTCATTAGGCCATTACATTACATTGCAGCGGAATAACTATAGTCATGGGTCCTTCATCTTCAAACTGCCACAGGCAGATGTTGGTTGTAGGCTTTGTAATCCTAATCAATCAATCTTCACTAAAATCAATCAAACCTGCAACATTACAAGTTACAGCCACAAGGGTCAATACATTTGAATTGTATTGGCAAGTGATACTTTGGTAGTATAGTGGAGTCTATCATCTATATGCATTTTGGCTAAGTGGAGTTGAGGCTTGCATTGCTCAAAATAGATTTTTCCTATCATTTTGAAAATACTAAGTTTTGTTTGGCAAAAACTTTCCAAGACATCTACTAATCAAAGACTGGAGATCCACTCAGGGCATCTACCAATCAAAGACTGAAGATTTGCTTGGCAAAAACAATTTTCCTCAATCAATGATTTCAAGATCCTTGTACCAAGCCATCTCTCCATCAAAGATTGAAGAATTTCACACAACCCTTGTTCACCCACAAATTTTATTTTATAAATTGGAGTGATGAGATTCTTGATTGCTTCCATGTCTTGATGCTCAAAATGTCCTTTACCAGGGACATGGCTAAGTACTTAGATTTTACACTCTGCAGAGGTGGTGCACTTTTCCCACAAGACTTGGTTTCCCAAGACAAGATCTTTCAGAAGCCTTCCCTTAGACCATCATGGACACGTTCCAACCTATCAAACACTACCACCCACTGTCCATATGGCTAAGTTCTTGCAACCTATGATCATGGCAGAGCCCATATTGCCAAGTGGTTGCACTTGAAGCTTCTCAACATTTGACATCTCAAATCTCTTTGTTTCCTGGGTGGCCATCCACAAGTGAGATACACTAAGGTAAACCATAAACATGGGCCTTGTGAACCACTCAACCAAAAACCACCATGCAAGTCCTATTCCACCCAGGAGATTCATTAACTTAGTTGTTTTGTTAAATAAAACACAAGTCCATAGACTTAGAAATTTTCATAGCATGAATATATATCCCACCCAGGTTTTCTATTAGCTAGGCTAAGCTTGATAGTAATAGGATTCTTAACTTAGGTAAATCCTTCTAAGGATTCATTCTACTAGTTTTCCTATAGCAAGGTCTATACTTAGCAAAATAAAAACCATGCAAGTTTTACTTAGCAAAAACACTAATGCATAGTGAAAATAATGGGATAATGATATGAAGTATCACTTGCCTTTTTGGTAGAGGGTATAGGTTTACTCCTTGATCTTGCTAGTCTCACTCTTCAAGTCACTATAATTCAATCAAGCAAGGTACAACTCAATCTACCAATCAAGCAAAACACAAAATCATCTAACATTCCAAACCAAAGTCAAACAAACAATTTCTCTCACACAAAGTAATGGGATCTAAGTCATGCATAAGCATGCAAAGGTTGGTTCTAATGTAAGGATGGTCTCTACTAGGCTTCTAACTTTTTAAGTTCCAATTTGGTCATTTACCAAAATGGCAAAGTCATTTGCAAAGAGGGTCTCCATTAGATTCCTAAACTTTGTAAGATCCAAAATGGTCATTTACCAAAGTGGTAAAGTCAAAGTAATGCATGCAAGCATGCCAAGCCTTGTTTTGTTTGAGAAAAAGGGGTTCCTAATGGGTCATAGACATTTGGGCACACCTATTGGTCATTTTGTGAAGTGGCTAAGTCATTTGCAAAAGGTTTCACTATAAAACCATTTGCAAAACAAAGTGTCATTCTATGTGGTGTAGAAACATTTTTACTAAGGCTTTAGCCTATAGGGTTCACCAAATGAGTTGCTATTGCAAAACTTGGTGTTTGGGTCAGTAGGTTTGGTTCAAAACATTTTCTCAAAGTTTTCTTTACAAAAACATTTTTGTAAACAAAACAATAGTTTTGTTTGGCTAGAAATGGACTAAACTAATTAATCCATTCTAAACCTTTCCAAATTCATTTTCCAAAACAAGGGTTGGTTCCTAGGGTCAGTAAGGTCACAACAAACTAATTGGCAAAGGTTTTAACCTTAAAATCATTTTTAAATGATTTTTCTAATGTTAGCAAGCACACAAAAGAGTCTGCAAAGTTAAACAAGCTAACAGATACTATTTGCTAAACTAAGGGCAGGGTTGGCTAGGGCTTGTCTTGCTGATTCCAACAACATCAAATTTGTAATTTTTGGACGTGTGGATCAAAAGATACAAGGGTTTGAAAATGGCAAAAGTTTCTGTTTTCAAATTCTGTTTTAAGTAACTGGGGACCTGCGTGATGATCTTACTGGTCGATATCGGTTCGGCCGGATCGAGTGCTGCGGTGCGTTAGATCTAAATTAGATCGTGCGGCTTAGGTAGCGTACCTCTTCGGCGTTAAATGAACTAATCGTGTCCGATGGATCTGCATCTAACTGTCGCTGCCTGCTTGACCTAAAAGGAGCGGCGTCTGGCGGCGAGTGATCGGTCGATGACGGTGCAGCGATACTGAAGCGAGAGGAAAAGGGCATGCTCACCGGGCTCGGGGTCAGCGAAGCTTCGTGGTATCGCTGGCTTGAGGGGCGCTCGAGGCGCAATTCCTCGCCGGAGTTGGGCGGCGGTTGTTTCTGGTTGCTGTCGAGGACGACGCTGTTGATCACCAGGAGGTAAACAAAACACATAGTCAGGAGCGCAAGGACACGGCGAAGGTGTGTGCGTGAATGAGAAGGCGCGGGGCGGTCTGTTCACACGAGACGTCGCGGAGAAGAAGCGTACACTGGCGCTACGTTGACGAAGGCGAAGATTGGGGTGCCCTAAGACAAACGGAAAGTGCTGTTAGGTTCGTCGAGCTTGAGATCATCGTGTTCTCAGGGAGGAGAGGGGTGACCGGAATCTACCTGTGGGGCTCGTCGGAGAAAGAGGCAGACGGTGGCGACGGTGGTCGAGGTGGTTGTCGATGCTCTGGGTCGCTCGGGGGCAAGCTGGTGCTACGGGGATGATCGCTAGGTGGTGGAGATCACGAGAGGATGGTCGAGGAGGCAAGGGGCAGCGAGTCTTGGCCGGAATTGCTCGGAGATGGTGGTCGGAGCTGCGGCGGTACAGAGAGAAATGGAGGCAGCCTAGGGGCAGAGGGGAGGCGGGGTTTGAGGGAAAGGGAGGAGGAGCATGCGGTTAAATAGGCGTTGTCACGGCGAGGTTTAACGCAGCGTTAACGCAATTCAAGCGCTGCATTCAAAGGTAAAACGGCCGTGAAGTCTGGGGAGACGGTCGCAGGAAGAAGAAGGAGGTGGCGGTGGGGTCCTCCGTCGATGGGAAAGAAAGGAGAGGAGGGTCCACCGTCATTTCTTTGTGGGTTTTTTTCGTGGTGCAGAAAAACGGTTCGGGGAAGGGATAAGAGGAGGTGGGGTCTGTTGTCCCGAGAAGGGAGAGGGAAGTGGGTCCATCTTTGTCTGGATCGAGTGGGGTCTGGGTGAGAAAAGGTTTCTTCGGGGAAGAGGGAGTAGACTGGGCTGGTCTGGGCCTTAGTGTGCTGAGTCTGTTTTCCTATTTTTTTCTGTCTAATTCTTTTTCTTTTTCTAATTCTTTTTCTGTTTTCAATTTCAATCAAATATTCAAGCAATCAAACCACACTCAAATCAATTCAAACAAACACTCAACTTGGTATTTTGAATTTGGTTCTGTTTATCAACATAATCCAAATCTCAAAATAAAATAATGTTTTATTTATTTTAGGATCTATTTAATAATTAAATAAAATGGATCTTTGATTTATTAATAGTGTTTGATTTATTTAAATAAAATTTCCATTTGAAATCCAATTATTTTCAAAACCAAACCAGTAGGTTTTATTTTGAAAAGAAGGAATACTTGGAAACTTATTTAAATAAATAAATAAATTTTGGTGTTTTAATTAAAATGGGAAAGCCTTTACTTAAATAAAATTGGATATTTAAATCCTCATTATTTTATTTAAATAATCCTTTACTCATTTTAATCAAAGCAAAACCTTTTAATCAAAGATTTCAAAGTAGTAATAAAATACTTGGTGTTCATTTAAAATGGGAAAAGCCTTTACTTAAATAAAATTGGATATTTAAATCCTTATTATTTTATTTAAATAAACTTTTACTCATTTTATCAAAACAAAATATTTTATTACAAAAGTTTGGCCAAAATTAATTTGGCTCACCTTTTCATTTGAAAACAAAGTCTTTTATTAAAAGATCCAAATAGTATTTCCAAAAACAATTTATTTTCCTTTATTAAATGTTTATCTTTTTAATCCCTTTAGGATTATAATTGTTCACCAATTGGTATGGCTTTTGGTAAGAGCTTTATTGGCTTTGGAAATTCAATTTCCTTTATCTCATTATGTTCACAAGATTTTGTCTATGGTTCCAAACTAAGTGAAACCAATCTCTAAGGTCTTTCTTGATCCTTTGTGATTATTTGTTGATCAAATTTGGTATGGATCAAATCCATAGATTTGGAGATAACTTGGGAAAATGATTTCCTTCCATTTGGGTTTAGGGTTTTGGATTTATTTTCCAAGTGTTCAAATTTCCAGATACATTCATTGAGGAATGCATTTCCCTTGATTTGGATTTCTGTTGAATTCAAACTTTAGAATCCCATCTTTAACAAACTTTGGCTAAAGTTTTCCTTTTAGAAACAAAAGTTTCTTTTCACCCTGATTTTCAACAAAAAATTTATTTTGTTTAATTTATTTTTCACATTACAAGATTTGGAAAATCTTGGGATGTGACAGGCTACCACCCTTAAAAGAAATCTCGTCCTGAGATTTGGGGAGGCTAGGGTTACAAGTTGGCTCAAACAGCTAGGGTACTACCACCCTTAAAATGTTTCCAACTAAACTACATCTTGGCTTGCTTGGAATCTTGAGGAAAACTTCTTCTTGGAAAACTTCTGCTTAGTGTCCTTTGTTTCCATACTTGACTCATGGGCCAAGGTTGAGTTTCTCCATAGGCTTGATCAACTTGTTCTTCATCTTTTCTGGACAGTTGCTTGCATAGTGTCCTGGGTTCTTGCAATTGTAACATATCAATTGGCTGATATCTTTCTTTTCCTTTGGTGTCATTGCCTCTTGTTTGTTTATTTGGTCCATCTTCTTTTCCTGGCATTCATTGGCATAATGTCCCATCTCTTTGCATTTGAAACATTGCACTTGTGTAATATCCTTCTTGCTAGTGTTGAGGCATTTCTTCTTCTTCTTCTTGGGTCTCTCCAAAGCTAGGAGTTCTTCTAGTTCATGCTCTGCATAGGTGGGAGATCTTTCTCTCTTCTTGGGGCATTTATCTTCATGTTCCTTGGGTGCATGATCCTTGACTTCACAAGTATTACTAACTTGGGTTCCTTCTAGAATAACATCCTTGTCATCCTTGTTGTCATTAGCTCTTTGGGAAAAGTTTTCTCTCATGTTGATCATTTGAGTAACCAATCCTTGCATCAATTGGGATTGAAGCTTCAAAATCCTTTGTATGGCTGGGTCTAGTCCATTGTTGTTGGCTAAAAGCTGAGTTGTCTCTTGGCTCAACTGGTTTTGGGTTGCTATGAGCTCTCTCATGTTGTCAACTTGGTTGTTGTTGATGTCACCATCCTTGATGTTGGAGTCTCTTGGAGAAGTCATCTGTTTGGGTTGGAGGGGATTAGAATAGGCAAAAGATTTTTCTAAGGAAATCAATCCTAATCACACACATCACAAATCACACAAGCAATGTGCAAGCAATCACAAACAAACACTCCACTCAAACAACAGTTTCAAGCACATACTTAGGCAACAAAAATAATTTTTTGTTACACCACATAAGTTGGTGTGTTTGACTTATCTATAAATGGTGGTCCATCTACATGGTTCACTTGTGATTTTCCCATCCTTCTTGGTTGATTCTTCTTGATTGAGATCTTTGTATCCTTGGAGAATTCTTGTGTCTTGGTCACAAATCTTCAAAGATGTTGATGGCTCCTTCTAAGTTGTTTTTCCTTAGTCTTCAAGTCTTGAGTAACTTTTCTTGTCTCACTTGTAGTCTTTAGTGATATCCAAGTTGGAAGTCCTTGGTGAACATGATGAAGATGTTGAAGTCACTTGAAGAAGTTGAAGTCATTAGAGTTGAAGAAGTCCTTTGCACATGGTGAAGTCTTTGGTCATGGGGTAGGCTTTCCATTAAGTTTGAAGTAGAAGAGAAGTAGAGTTGAAACCAAAATGGTTGAGGAAAGAGTTTACAAGATTTTTGTAAATAAGTTTTGGAACAAAATGCAACTCCTATTTTTCTAAGGGTTTTTGTCCAATCCTAGGGTTACAAATCCTACAGGCAACACAATGCTCTGATACCATTCTGTAGCGTCCCCAACCTTTAATAAGATTGAGTCCCCTGTGTTTACAATGCTAGTCCCTGGATCAATAGCTAGCATCCACAGTTCAGATGTAATATCAAGAAACAAGGGTCATAATACAACTTTATAACCAGGAATAACATAATTTTATTACATCAAACATAGCTCATTAGGCCATTACATTACATTGCAGCGGAATAACTATAGTCATGGGTCCTTCATCTTCAAAGTGCCACAGGCAGATGTTGGTTGTAGGCTTTGTAATCCTAATCAATCAATCTTCACTAAAATCAATCAAACCTGCAACATTACAAGTTACAGCCACAAGGGTCAATACATTTGAATTGTATTGGCAAGTGATACTTTGGTAGTATAGTGGAGTCTATCATCTATATGCATTTTGGCTAAGTGGAGTTGAGGCTTGCATTGCTCAAAATAGATTTTTCCTATCATTTTGAAAATACTAAGTTTTGTTTGGCAAAAACTTTCCAAGACATCTACTAATCAAAGACTGGAGATCCACTCAGGGCATCTACCAATCAAAGACTGAAGATTTGCTTGGCAAAAACAATTTTCCTCAATCAATGATTTCAAGATCCTTGTACCAAGCCATCTCTCCATCAAAGATTGAAGAATTTCACACAACCCTTGTTCACCCACAAATTTTATTTTAGAAATTGGAGTGATGAGATTCTTGATTGCTTCCATGTCTTGATGCTCAAAATGTCCTTTACCAGGGACATGGCTAAGTACTTAGATTTTACACTCTGCAGAGGTGGTGCACTTTTCCCACAAGACTTGGTTTCCCAAGACAAGATCTTTCAGAAGCCTTCCCTTAGACCATCATGGACGCGTTCCAACCTATCAAACACTACCACCCACTGTCCATATGGCTAAGTTCTTGCAACCTATGATCATGGCAGAGCCCATATTGCCAAGTGGTTGCACTTGAAGCTTCTCAACATTTGACATCTCAAATCTCTTTGTTTCCTGGGTGGCCATCCACAAGTGAGATACACTAAGGTAAACCATAAACATGGGCCTTGTGAACCACTCAACCAAAAACCACCATGCAAGTCCCATTCCACCTAGGAGATTCATTAACTTAGTTGTTTTGTTAAATAAAACACAAGTCCATAGACATAGATTTCATAGCATGAATATATATCCCACCCAGGTTTTCTATTAGCTAGGCTAAGCTTGATAGTAATAGGATTCTTAACTTAGGTAAATCCTTCTAAGGATTCATTCTACTAGTTTTCCTATAGCAAGGTCTATACTTAGCAAAATATAAACCATGCAAGTTTTACTTAGCAAAAACACTAATGCATAGTGAAAATAATGGGATAATGATATGAAGTATCACTTGCCTTTTTGGTAGAGGGTATAGGTTTACTCCTTGATCTTGCTAGTCTCACTCTTCAAGTCACTATAATTCAATCAAGCAAGGTACAACTCAATCTACCAATCAAGCAAAACACAAAATCATCTAACATTCCAAACCAAAGTCAAACAAACAATTTCTCTCACACAAAGTAATGGGATCTAAGTCATGCATAAGCATGCAAAGGTTGGTTCTAATGTAAGGATGGTCTCTACTAGGCTTCTAACTTTGTAAGTTCCAATTTGGTCATTTACCAAAATGGCAAAGTCATTTGCAAAGAGGGTCTCCATTAGATTCCTAAACTTTGTAAGATCCAAAATGGTCATTTACCAAAGTGGCAAAGTCAAATTAATGCATGCAAGCATGCCAAGCCTTGTTTTGTTTAAGAAAAAGGGGTTCCTAATGGGTCATAGACATTTGGGCACACCTATTGGTCATTTTGTGAAGTGGCTAAGTCATTTGCAAAAGGTTTCACTATAAAACCATTTGCAAAACAAAGTGTCATTCTATGTGGTGTAGAAACATTTTTACTAAGGCTTTAGCCTATAGGGTTCACCAAATGAGTTGCTATTGCAAAACTTGGTGTTTGGGTCAGTAGGTTTGGTTCAAAACATTTTCTCAAAGTTTTCTTTACAAAAACATTTTTGTAAACAAAACAATAGTTTTGTTTGGCTAGAAATGGACTAAACTAATTAATCCATTCTAAACCTTTCCAAATTCATTTTCCAAAACAGGGGTTGGTTCCTAGGGTCAGTAAGGTCACAACAAACTAATTGGCAAAGGTTTTAACCTTAAAATCATTTTTAAATGATTTTTCTAATGTTAGCAAGCACACAAAAGAGTCTGCAAAGTTAAACAAGCTAACAGATACTATTTGCTAAACTAAGGGCCGGGTTGGCTAGGGCTTGTCTTGCTGATTCCAACGACATCAAATTTGTAATTTTTGGACGTGTGGATCAAAAGATACAAGGGTTTGAAAATGGCAAAAGTTTACTTTTCAAATTCGCTTTAAATGTAACGGGGACCTGTGGCGTGATCTTATCGGGTCGACCGCGGGGCGGATCGAGTGCTGCGATGCGTTACATCTAAATTAGATCGTGGCTTAGGTAGCGTACCTCTTGACGTTAAATGAACTAATCGTGTCCGATGGATGCATCTCTAAGCCGGCTTGCTTGACCTAAAAGGAGCGTCGCGGCTGCGGTATGGCGGAGTGATCGGTCGATGACGGTGCCGGCGATACAGGAAGCGAGAGAGGAAAAGGGCATGCTCACCAGGCTCAGGGGGTCATGGCGAAGCTCAGGGTACTGCTGGCTTGACAAGGGGCGCTCAGAGGCAGTCGCAATTCCTCGTCGGAGTTGGGAACGGTGGCGGTTGTTTCTGGTTGCTATCGAGGACGACGCTGTTGATCACCAGGAGGTAAACAAAACACATAGTCAGGAGCGCAAGGACACGGCGAAGGTGTGTGCGTGAATAAGAAGGCGCGGGGCGGTTCACACAGGAGACGCCGGAGAAGAAGCGGCGGCGCCTGCTTTCGAAGGCGAAGTTTGGGGGCGCCCTAAGACAAACGGAAAGTGCTGTTAGGTTCGTCTGAGCTTGGAGATCATCATCGTGTTCTCGGGAGGAGAGGGTGACGGAATCTACCGTGGGGGCTCGTCAGAGAAAGAGGCAGACGGTGGCGACGGTGGTCGAGGTGGTTGTCGACGCTCTGGGTCGCTCGGGGGCAAGCTGGTGCTACGGGGATGATCGCCAGGAGGTGGAGATCACGAGAGGATGGTCGAGGAGGCAAGGGGCGGCGAGTCTTGGCCGGAATTGCTCAGAGACGGTGGTCGGAGCTGCGGCGGTACAGAGAGAAATGGAGGCAGCCTAGGGGCAGAGGGGAGGCGGGGTTTGAGGGAAAGGGAGGAGGAGGAGAATGCGGTTAAATAGGCGTTGTCACGGCGAGGTTTAACGCAGCGTTAACACGAATTCAAGCCGCGGCATTCAAAGCAGAAAACGGTCGGCGAAGTCTGGGGGAGACGGGGTCGCGCGGGGAAGAAGGAGGTGGCGGTGGGGTCCTCTGTTCAGTGGGAAAAGAAAGGAGGGAGGGGTCCACCGGTCAGCTGCTGTGTGGGTTTTTTTCACGGTGCAGAAAAACGGTTCGGGGAAGGGATAAGAGGAGGTGGGGTCTGTTGTCAGCGAGTGAGGGAGAGGGGGAAGTGGGTCCATGCTGTCTGTGACTGAGTGGGTCAGTTTCTGGGTGAGAAAAGGTTTCTTCGGGGAAGAGGGAGTAGACTGGGCTGGTCTGGGCCTTAGTGGGCTGGGTCTGTTTTCCTATTTTTTTCTGTCTAATTCTTTTTCTTTTTCTAATTCTTTTTCTGTTTTGAATTTCAATCAAATATTCAAGCAATCAAACCACACTCAAATCAATTCAAACAAACACTCAACTTGGTATTTTGAATTTGGTTCTGTTTATCAACATAATCCAAATCTCAAAATAAAATAATGTTTTATTTATTTTAGGATCTATTTAATAATTAAATAAAATGGATCTTTGATTTATTAATAGTGTTTGATTTATTTAAATAAAATTTCCATTTGAAATCCAATTATTTTCAAAACCAAACCAGTAGGTTTTATTTTGCAAATAAGGAATACTTGGAAACTTATTTAAATAAATAAATAAGTTTTGGTGTTTTAATTAAAATGGGAAAGCCTTTACTTAAATAAAATTGGATATTTAAATCCTCATTATTTTATTTAAATAATCCTTTACTCATTTTAATCAAAGCAAAACCTTTTAATAAAAGATTTCAAAGTAGTAATAAAATACTTGGTGTTCATTTAAAATGGGAAAAGCCTTTACTTAAATAAAATTGGATATTTAAATCCTTATTATTTTATTTAAATAAACTTTTACTCATTTTATCAAAACAAAATATTTTATTACAAAAGTTTGGCCAAAACTAATTTGGCTCACCTTTTCATTTGAAAACAAAGTCTTTTATTAAAAGATCCAAATAGTATTTCCAAAAACAATTTATTTTCCTTTATTAAATGTTTATCTTTTTAATCCCTTTAGGATTTTAATTGTTCACCAATTGGTATGGCTTTTGGTAAGAGCTTTATTGGCTTTGGAAATTCAATTTCCTTTATCTCATTATGTTCACAAGATTTTGTCTATGGTTCCAAACTAAGTGAAACCAATCTCTAAGGTCTTTCTTGATCCTTTGTGATTATTTGTTGATCAAATTTGGTATGGATCAAATCCATAGATTTGGAGATAACTTGGGAAAATGATTTCCTTCCATTTGGGTTTAGGGTTTTGGATTTATTTTCCAAGTGTTCAAATTTCCAGATACATTCATTGAGGAATGCATTTCCCTTGATTTGGATTTCTGTTGAATTCAAACTTTAGAATCCCATCTTTAACAAACTTTGGATAAAGTTTTCCTTTTAGAAACAAAAGTTTCTTTTCACCCTGATTTTCAACAAAAAATTTATTTTGTTTAATTTATTTTTCACATTACAAGATTTGGAAAATCTTGGGATGTGACAGCTACCCTTAAAAGAAATCTCGTCCCGAGATTTGGGGAGGCTAGGGTTACAAGTTGGCTCAAACAGCTAGGGTACTACCACCCTTAAAATTTTTCCAACTAAACTACATCTTGGCTTGCTTGGAATCTTGAGGAAAACTTCTTCTTGGAAAACTTCTGCTTAGTGTCCTTTGTTTCCATACTTGACTCATGGGCCAAGGTTGAGTTTCTCCATAGGCTTGATCAACTTGTTCTTCATCTTTTCTGGACAGTTGCTTGCATAGTGTCCTGGGTTCTTGCAATTGTAACATATCAATTGGCTGATATCTTTCTTTTCCTTTGGTGTCATTGCCTCTTGTTTGTTTATTTGGTCCATATTCTTTTCTGGGCATTCATTGGCATAATGTCCCATCTCTTTGCATTTGAAACATTGCACTTGTGTAATATCCTTCTTGCTAGTGTTGAGGCATTTCTTCTTCTTCTTCTTGGGTCTCTCCAAAGCTAGGAGTTCTTCTAGTTCATGCTCTGCATAGGTGGGAGATCTTTCTCTCTTCTTGGGGCATTTATCTTCATGTTCCTTGGGTGCATGATCCTTGACTTCACAAGTATTACTAACTTGGGTTCCTTCTAGAATAACATCCTTGTCATCCTTGTTGTCATTAGCTCTTTGGGAAAAGTTTTCTCTCATGTTGATCATTTGAGTAACCAATCCTTGCATCAATTGGGATTGAAGCTTCAAAATCCTTTGTATGGCTGGGTCTAGTCCATTGTTGTTGGCTAAAAGCTGAGTTGTCTCTTGGCTCAACTGGTTTTGGGTTGCTATGAGCTCTCTCATGTTGTCAACTTGGTTGTTGTTGATGTCACCATCCTTGATGTTGGAGTCTCTTGGAGAAGTCATCTGTTTGGGTTGGAGGGGATTAGAATAGGCAAAAGATTTTTCTAAGGAAATCAATCCTAATCACACACATCACAAATCACACAAGCAATGTGCAAGCAATCACAAACAAACACTCCACTCAAACAACAGTTTCAAGCACATACTTAGGCAACAAAAATAATTTTTTGTTACACCACATAAGTTGGTGTGTTTGACTTATCTATAAATGGTGGTCCATCTACATGGTTCACTTGTGATTTTCCCATCCTTCTTGGTTGATTCTTCTTGATTGAGATCTTTGTATCCTTGGAGAATTCTTGTGTCTTGGTCACAAATCTTCAAAGATGTTGATGGCTCCTTCTAAGTTTTTTTTCCTTAGTCTTCAAGTCTTGAGTAACTTTTCTTGTCTCACTTGTAGTCTTTAGTGATATCCAAGTTGGAAGTCCTTGGTGAACATGATGAAGATGTTGAAGTCACTTAAAGAAGTTGAAGTCATTAGAGTTGAAGAAGTCCTTTGCACATGGTGAAGTCTTTGGTCATGGGGTAGGCTTTCCATTAAGTTTGAAGTAGAAGAGAAGTAGAGTTGAAACCAAAATGGTTGAGGAAAGAGTTTACAAGATTTTTGTAAATAAGTTTTGGAACAAAATGCAACTCCTATTTTTCTAAGGGTTTTTGTCCAATCCTAGGGTTACAAATCCTACAGGCAACACAATGCTCGATACCATTCTCAGAAGTCCCCAACCTTTAATAAGATTGAGTCCCCTGTGTTTACAATGCTAGTCCCTGGATCAATAGCTAGCATCCACAGTTCAGATGTAATATCAAGAAACAAGGGTCATAATACAACTTTATAACCAGGAATAACATAATTTTATTACATCAAACATAGCTCATTAGGCCATTACATTACATTGCAGCGGAATAACTATAGTCATGGGTCCTTCATCTTCAAAGTGCCACAGGCAGATGTTGGTTGTAGGCTTTGTAATCCTAATCAATCAATCTTCACTAAAATCAATCAAACCTGCAACATTACAAGTTACAGCCACAAGGGTCAATACATTTGAATTGTATTGGCAAGTGATACTTTGGTAGTATAGTGGAGTCTATCATCTATATGCATTTTGGCTAAGTGGAGTTGAGGCTTGCATTGCTCAAAATAGATTTTTCCTATCATTTTGAAAATACTAAGTTTTGTTTGGCAAAAACTTTCCAAGACATCTACTAATCAAAGACTGGAGATCCACTCAGGGCATCTACCAATCAAAGACTGAAGATTTGCTTGGCAAAAACAATTTTCCTCAATCAATGATTTCAAGATCCTTGTACCAAGCCATCTCTCCATCAAAGATTGAAGAATTTCACACAACCCTTGTTCACCCACAAATTTTATTTTAGAAATTGGAGCGATGAGATTCTTGATTGCTTCCATGTCTTGATGCTCAAAATGTCCTTTTCCAGGGACATGGCTAAGTACTTAGATTTTACACTCTGCAGAGGTGGTGCACTTTTCCCACAAGACTTGGTTTCCCAAGACAAGATCTTTCAGAAGCCTTCCCTTAGACCATCATGGACGCGTTCCAACCTATCAAACACTACCACCCACTGTCCATATGGCTAAGTTCTTGCAACCTATGATCATGGCAGAGCCCATATTGCCAAGTGGTTGCACTTGAAGCTTCTCAACATTTGACATCTCAAATCTCTTTGTTTCCTGGGTGGCCATCCACAAGTGAGATACACTAAGGTAAACCATAAACATGGGCCTTGTGAACCACTCAACCAAAAACCACCATGCAAGTCCCATTCCACCCAGGAGATTCATTAACTTAGTTGTTTTGTTAAATAAAACACAAGTCCATAGACTTAGAAATTTTCATAGCATGAATATATATCCCACCCAGGTTTTCTATTAGCTAGGCTAAGCTTGACAGTAATAGGATTCTTAACTTAGGTAAATACTTCTAAGGATTCATTCTACTAGTTTTCCTATAGCAAGGTCTATACTTAGCAAAATAAAAACCATGCAAGTTTTACTTAGCAAAAACACTAATGCATAGTGAAAATAATGGGATAATGATATGAAGTATCACTTGCCTTTTTGGTAGAGGGTATAGGTTTACTCCTTGATCTTGCTAGTCTCACTCTTCAAGTCACTATAATTCAATCAAGCAAGGTACAACTCAATCTACCAATCAAGCAAAACACAAAATCATCTAACATTCCAAACCAAAGTCAAACAAACAATTTCTCTCACACAAAGTAATGGGATCTAAGTCATGCATAAGCATGCAAAGGTTGGTTCTAATGTAAGGATGGTCTCTACTAGGCTTCTAACTTTGTAAGTTCCAATTTGGTCATTTACCAAAATGGCAAAGTCATTTGCAAAGAGGGTCTCCATTAGATTCCTAAACTTTGTAAGATCCAAAATGGTCATTTACCAAAGTGGCAAAGTCAAAGTAATGCATGCAAGCATGCCAAGCCTTGTTTTGTTTGAGAAAAAGGGGTTCCTAATGGGTCATAGACATTTGGGCACACCTATTGGTCATTTTGTGAAGTGGCTAAGTCATTTGCAAAAGGTTTCACTATAAAACCATTTGCAAAACAAAGTGTCATTCTATGTGGTGTAGAAACATTTTTACTAAGTCTTTAGCCTATAGGGTTCACCAAATGAGTTGCTATTGCAAAACTTGGTGTTTGGGTCAGTAGGTTTGGTTCAAAACATTTTCTCAAAGTTTTCTTTACAAAAACATTTTTGTAAACAAAACAATAGTTTTGTTTGGCTAGAAATGGACTAAACTAATTAATCCATTCTAAACCTTTCCAAATTCATTTTCCAAAACAGGGTTGGTTCCTAGGGTCAAGGTCACAACAAACTAATTGGCAAAGGTTTTAACCTTAAAATCATTTTTAAATGATTTTTCTAATGTTAGCAAGCACACAAAAGAGTCTGCAAAGTTAAACAAGCTAACATATACTATTTGCTAAACTAAGGGCAGGGTTGGCTAGGGCTTGTCTTGCTGATTCCAACGATATCAAATTTGTAATTTTTGGACGTGTGGATCAAAAGATACAAGGGTTTGAAAATGGCAAAAGTTTCTGTTTTCAAATTCTGTTTTAAACAGAATCGGGACACTGTGGCGTGATCTCATCGGGTCGATACCGGTTCGGCGGATCGAGTGCGTTAGATCTAAATTAGATCGTGCGTCTTAGGTAGCGTACCTCTTCGGCGTTAAATGAACTAATCGTGTCCGATGGATCTGCATCTAACGGTCGCTGCTTGCTTGACCTAAAAGGAGCGGCGATGCGGCTACCGCGGCGGAGTGATCGGTCGATGACGTGCAGCGTCAGGAAGCGAGAGGAACGGGCATGCTCACCGGCTGGGGTCACGGCGGCTCAGGTCTGCTGGCTTGACGAGGGCGCCAGAGGCGTCGCATTTCCTCGTCGGGTTGGGAACGGCGGCGGTTTCTGGTTTGTCGAGGGCACTGTTGATCACCAGGAGGTAAACAAAACACATAGTCAGGAGCGCAAGGACACGGCGAAGGTGTGTGCGTGAATGAGAAGGCGCGGGGCGGTCTGGTTCACCTGGGAGACATCGCCGGAGAAGAAGGCACGGCGGCCTCAGGCGACGGCATGGCGAAGATTGGGGGCGCCCTAAGACAAACGGAAAGTGTTGTTAGGTTTGTCTGAGCTTGGAGATCATCATCGTGTTCTCGGGGAGGAGAGGGGTGACCGGAATCTACCTGTGGGGCTCGTCAGAGAAAGAGGCAGACGGTGGCGACGGTGGTCGAGGTGGTTGTCGACGCTCTGGGTCGCTCGGGGGCAAGCTGGTGCTACGGGGATGATCGCCAGGAGGTGGAGATCACGAGAGGATGGTCGAAGAGTCAAGGGGCGGCGAGTCTTGGCCGGAATTGCTCGGAGACGGTGGTCGGAGCTGCGGCGGTACAGAGAGAAATGGAGGCAGCCTAGGGGCAGAGGGGAGGCGGGGTTTGAGGGAAAGGGAGGAGGAGGAGCATGCGGTTAAATAGGCGTTGTCACGGCGAGGTTTAACGCAGCGTTAACACGAATTCAAGCCGCGACATTCAAAGCAGAAAACGGCCGGCGAAGTCTGGGGGAGACGGGGTCACGCGGGGAAGAAGAAGGAGGTGGCGGTGGGGTCCTCTGTTCAGTGGGAAAAGAAAGGAGGGAGGGGTCCACCGGTCAGCTACTGTGTGGGTTTTTTTCGCGGTGCAGAAAAACGGTTCGGGGAAGGGATAAGAGGAGGTGGGGTCTGTTGTCAGCGAGTGAGGGAGAGGGGGAAGTGGGTCCATCTTCTGGATCGAGTGGGTGGCTGGGTGAGAAAAGGTTTCTTCGGGGAAGAGGGAGTAGACTGGGCTGGTCTGGGCCTTAGTGGGCTGGGTCTGTTTTCCTATTTTTTTCTGTCTAATTCTTTTTCTTTTTCTAATTCTTTTTCTGTTTTGAATTTCAATCAAATATTCAAGCAATCAAACCACACTCAAATCAATTCAAACAAACACTCAACTTGGTATTTTGAATTTGGTTCTGTTTATCAACATAATCCAAATCTCAAAATAAAATAATGTTTTATTTATTTTAGGATCTATTTAATAATTAAATAAAATGGATCTTTGATTTATTAATAGTGTTTGATTTATTTAAATAAAATTTCCATTTGAAATCCAATTATTTTCAAAACCAAACCAGTAGGTTTTATTTTGAAAATAAGGAATACTTGGAAACTTATTTAAATAAATAAATAAATTTTGGTGTTTTAATTAAAATGGGAAAGCCTTTACTTAAATAAAATTGGATATTTAAATCCTCATTATTTTATTTAAATAATCCTTTACTCATTTTAATCAAAGCAAAACCTTTTAATCAAAGATTTCAAAGTAGTAATAAAATACTTGGTGTTCATTTAAAATGGGAAAAGCCTTTACTTAAATAAAATTGGATATTTAAATCCTTATTATTTTATTTAAATAAACTTTTACTCATTTTATCAAAACAAAATATTTTATTACAAAAGTTTGGCCAAAATTAATTTGGCTCAACTTTTCATTTGAAAACAAAGTCTTTTATTAAAAGATCCAAATAGTATTTCCAAAAACAATTTATTTTCCTTTATTAAATGTTTATCTTTTTAATCCCTTTAGGATTATAATTGTTCACCAATTGGTATGGCTTTTGGTAAGAGATTTATTGGCTTTGGAAATTCAATTTCCTTTATCTCATTATGTTCACAAGATTTTGTCTATGGTTCCAAACTAAGTGAAACCAATCTCTAAGGTCTTTCTTGATCCTTTGTGATTATTTGTTGATCAAATTTGGTATGGATCAAATCCATAGATTTGGAGATAACTTGGGAAAATGATTTCCTTCCATTTGGGTTTAGGGTTTTGGATTTATTTTCCAAGTGTTCAAATTTCCAGATACATTCATTGAGGAATGCATTTCCCTTGATTTGGATTTCTGTTGAATTCAAACTTTAGAATCCCATCTTTAACAAACTTTGGCTAAAGTTTTCCTTTTAGAAACAAAAGTTTCTTTTCACCCTGATTTTCAACAAAAATTTATTTTGTTTAATTTATTTTTCACATTACAAGATTTGGAAAATCTTTGGATGTGACACACCAGAGTCTTTGCATGTGTGTTCTCTTCAGAGACCACAGATGGATCCACCAGTGTCATTGCATGTGTGTTCTTTTTACTAACAACAACCAGAGTCATTTCATGTGTGTTCTTTTCACATACCAAATATGGATCCACCAGTGTCATTGAAATATGTGTTCTCTTCAGAGACCACACATGGATCCACCAGTGTCATTGCATGTGTGTTCATTTTACGGACAACAACCAGAGTCATTGCATGTGTGTTATTTTCACATACCACATATGGATCCACTAGTGTCATTGAAATGTGTGTTCTCTTTACTAACAACAACTGGAGTCATTTCATGTGTGTTCTTTTCATATACCACATATGGATCCACTAGTGTCATTGAAATGTGTGTTCTTTAGAGACCACAAATGGATCCACCAGTGTCATTGCATGTGTGTTCTTTTTACTAACAACAACCAGAGTCATTGCATGTGTGTTCTTTTCACATACCACATATGGATCCACCAGTGTCATTGCATGTGTGTTCTTTTCACAATCCACATATGGATCCACCAATGTCATTGCATGTGTGCTTTTTTACTAACAACAACCATAGTCATTGCATGTGTGCTCTTTTCACAGTCCACCTATGGATCCACCAGTGTCATTGCATGTGTGTTCTTCTTACTAACAATAACCAGAGTCATTGCATGTGTGCTCTTTTCACATACCACATATGGATCTACCAGTATCATTGCATGTGTGTTCTTTTCACAATCCACCTATGGATCCACCAGTGTCATTGCATGTGTGCTTTTTTTACTAACAACAACCAGAGTCATTGCATTTGTGTTATTTTCACAACCACATATGGATCCACCAGAGTCATTGCATGTGTGCTCTTTTCATAGTATAACTATGGATCCACCAGTGTCATTGCATGTGTGTTCTTTTTACTAACAACAACCAGAGTAATTGAAATGTGTGACCTTTTCACATACCACATATGGATCCACCAGTGTCATTGCATGTGTGTTCTTTTCACAATCCACCTATGCATCCACCAGTGTCATTGCATGTGTGCTCTTTTTACTAACAACAACCAGAGTCATTGAAATGTGTGTTCTCTGTAGAGACCACACATGGATCCACCAGTGTCATTGCATGTGTGTTCTTTTTTACTAGCAACAACTAGAGTCATTGCATGTGTGTTATTTTTACATACTACATATGGATCCACAAGTGTCATTACATGTGTGTTCTTTTTAATAACAACAATTGGAGTCATTGCATGTGTGTTCCGTTCACATACCACATATGGATCCACCAGTGTCATTGCATGTGTGCTCTTTTCACAATCCACCTATGGATCCACCAGTGTCATTGCATGTGTGTTCTTTTTACAATCAACAAACAAAGTCATTGCATGTGTGTTCTTTTTCACATACCACATATGGATCCACCAGTGTCATTGCATGTGTGTTCTTTTCTCAATCCACCTATGGATCCACCAGTGTCATTGCATGTGTGATCTTTTTACTAACAACAACTAGAGTCATTGAAATGTGTGTTCTCTTCAGAGACCACACATGGATCCACCAGTGTCATTGCATGTGTGCTCTTTTTACTAACAACAACCAGAGTCATTGAAATGTGTGTTCTTTTCACATACCACATATGGATCCACCAGAGTCATTGCATGTGTGTTCTTTTCACAATCCACCTATGGATCCACCAGAGTCATTGCATGTGTGTTCTTTTCACATACCACATATGGATCCACCAGTGTCATTGCATGTGTGTTCTTTTCACAATCCACCTATGGATCCACCAGTGTCATTGCATGTGTGCTCTTTTTACTAACCACAACCAGAGTCATTGCATGTGTGTTCTCTTCAGAGACCACACATGGATCCACCCGTGTTATTGCATGTGTGTTCTTTTTACTAACAACAACCAGAGTCATTTCATGTGTGTTCTTTTCACATACCACATAGGGATCCACCGGAGTCATTCAAATGTGTGTTCTCTTCAGACACCACACATGGATCCACCAGTGTCATTGCATGTGTGTTCTTTTTACTAACAACAACCAGAGTCATTGCATGTGTATTATTTTCACATACCACACATATGGATCCACCAGTGTCATTGAAATGTGTGTTCTATTTACTAACAATAACTAGAGTTATTTCATGTGTGTTCTTTTCACATACCACATATGGATCAACCAGTGTCATTGAAATATGTGTTCTCTTTAGAGACCACACATGGATCCACTAGTGTCATTGCATGTGTGTTCTTTTTACTAACAACAACCAGAGTCATTGCATATGTGTTCTTTTCACATACCACATATGGATCCACCAGTTTCATTGCATGTGTGTTCTTTTCACAATCCACATATGGATCCACCAGTGTCATTGCATGTGTGCTTTTTTTACTAACAACAACCAGAGTCATTGCACGTGTGCTCTTTTCACAGTCCACCTATGGATCCACCAGTGTCATTGCAAGTGTGTTCTTTTTACTACCAACAACCAGAGTCATTGCATGTGTGCTCTTTTCACATACCACATATGGATCAACTAGTGTCATTGAAATGTGTGTTCTCTTTAGAGACCACACATGGATCCACTAGTGTCATTGCATGTGTGGTCTTTTTACTAACAACAACCAGAGTCATTACATATGTGTTCTTTTCACATACCACATATGGATCCACCAGTTTCATTGCATGTGTGTTCTTTTCACAATCCACATATGGATCCACCTGTGTCATTGCATGTGTGCTTTTTTTACTAACAACAACCAGAGTCATTGCACGTGTGCTCTTTTCACAGTCCACCTATGGATCCACCAGTGTCATTGCACGTGTGTTCTTTTACTACCAACAACCATAGTCATTGCATGTCTGCTCTTTTCACATACCACATATGGATCCACCAGTGTCATTGCATGTGTGTTCTTTTCACAATCCACCTATGGATCCACCAGTGTCATTGCTTGTGTGCTCTTTTACTAACAATAACCAGAGTCATTGCATTTGTGCTTTCTTCAGAGACCACACATGGATCCACCAGTGTCATTGCATGTGTGTTCTTTTTACTAACAACAACCATAGTAATTGAAATGTGTATTCTTTTCACATACCACATATGGATCCACCAGTGTCATTGCATGTGTGTTCTTTTCACAATCCACCTATGGATCCACCAGTGTCATTGCATGTGTGCTCTTTTTACTAACAACAACCAGAGTCATTGAAATGGGTGTTCTCTGCAGAGAACACACATGGATCCACCAGTGTCATTGCATGTGTGTTCTTTTTACCAACAACAACCAGAGTCATTGCATGTGTGTTATTTTCACATACCACATATGGATCCACCAGTGTCATTGCATGTGTGCTCTTTTCACAATCCACCTATGGATCCACCAGTGTCATTGCATGTGTGATCTTTTTACTAACAACAACCAGAGTCATTGAAATGTGTGTTCTCTTCAGAGACCACATATGGATCCACCAGTGTCATTGAAATGTGTCTTCTCTTCAGAGACCACACATGGATCCACAAGTGTCATTACATGTGTGTTCTTTTTACTAACAACAACTGGAGTCATTGCATGTGTGTTCTTTTCACATACCACATATGGATCCACCAGTGTCATTGCATGTGTGCTCTTTTCACAATCCACCTATAGATCCACCAGTGTCATTGCATGTGTGTTCTTTTTACAATCAACAAACAGAGCCATTGCATGTGTGTTCTTTTTCACATACCACATATGGATCCACTAGTGTCATTGCATGTGTGTTCTTTTCACAATCCACCTATGGATCCACCAGTATCATTGCATGTGTGATCTTTTTACTAACAACAACCAAAGTCATTGAAATGTGGTTTCTCTTCAGAGACCACATATGGATCCACCAGTGTCATTGCATGTGTGATCTTTTTACTAACAACAACCAGAGTCATTGAAATGTTTTTTCTCTTCAGAGACCACATATTGATCCACCGGTGTCATTGCATGTGTGTTCTTTTTACTAACAATAACTGGAGTCATTGCATGTGTTATTTTCACATACCACATATGGATCCACCAATGTCATTGCATGTGTGCTCTTTTCACAATCCACCTATGGATCCACCAGTGTCATTGCATGTGTGTTCTTTTTACTAACAACAAACAGAGTCATTGCATGAGTGTTTTTTTCACATACCACATATGGATCCACCAGTGTCATTGCATGTGTGTTATTTTCACAATCCACCTATGGATCCACCAGAGTCATTGCATGTGTCTTCTCTTCAGAGACCACAGATGGATCCACCAGTGTCATTGCATGTGTGTTCTTTTTACTAACAACAACCAGAGTCATTTCATGTGTGTTCTTTTAACATACCAAATATGGATCCACCAGTGTCATTGAAATATGTGTTCTCTTCAGAGACCACACATGGATCCACCAGTGTCATTGCATGTGTGTTCATTTTACGGACAACAACCAGAGTCATTGCATGTGTGTTATTTTCACATACCACATATTGATCCACCAGTGTCATTGAAATGTGTGTTCTCTTAACTAACAACAACTAGAGTCATTTCATGTGTGTTCTTTTCACATACCACATATGGATCCACTAGTATCATTGAAATGTGTGTTCTTTAGAGACCACAAATGGATCCACCAGTGTCATTCCATGTGTGTTCTTTTTACTAACAACAACCAGAGTCATTGCATGTGTGTTCTTTTCACATACCACATATGGATCCACCAGTGTCATTGCATGTGTGTTCTTTTCACAATCCACCTATGGATCCACCAGTGTCATTGCATGTGTGCTTTTTTACTAACAACAACCATAGTCATTGCATGTGTGCTCTTTTCACAGTCCACCTATGGATCCACCAGTGTCATTTCATGTGTGTTCTTCTTACTAACAATAACCAGAGTCATTGCATGTGTGCTCTTTTCACATACCACATATGGATCCACCAGTATGATTGCATGTGTGTTCTTTTCACAATCCACCTATGGATCCACCAGTGTCATTGCCTGTGTGCTTTTTTTACTAACAACAACCAGAGTCATTGCATGTGTGTTATTTTCACAACCACATATGGATCCACCAGAGTCATTGCATGTGTGCTCTTTTCACAGTCCACCTATGGATCCACCAGTGTCATTGCATGTGTGTTCTTTTTACTAACAACAACCAGAGTCATTGAAATGTGTGACCTTTTCACATACCACATATGGATCCACCAGTGTCATTGCATGTGTGTTCTTTTCACAATCCACCTATGCATCCACCAGTGTCATTGCATGTGTGCTCTTTTTACTAACAACAACCAGAGTCATTGTAATGTGTGTTCTCTGTAGAGACCACACATGGATCCACTAGTGTCATTGCATGTGTGTTCTTTTTTACTAGCAACAACTAGAGTCATTGCATGTGTGTTATTTTTACATACTACATATGGATCCACAAGTGTCATTACATGTGTGTTCTTTTTAATAACAACAACTGGAGTCATTGCATGTGTGTTCCTTTCACATACCACATATGGATCCACCAGTGTCATTGCATGTGTGCTCTTTTCACAATCCACCTATGGATCCACCAGTGTCATTGCATGTGTGTTCTTTTTACAATCAACAAACAAAGTCATTGCATGTGTGTTCTTTTTCACATACCACATATGGATCCACCAGTGTCTTTGCATGTGTGTTCTTTTCTCAATCCACCTATGGATCCACCAGTTTCATTGCATGTGTGATCTTTTTACTAACAACAACTAGAGTCATTGAAATGTGTGTTCTCTTCAGATACCACACATGGATCCACCAGTGTCATTGCATGTGTGCTCTTTTTACTAACAACAACCAGAGTCATTGAAATGTGTGTTCTTTTCACATACCACATATGGATCCACCAGAGTCATTGCATGTGTGTTCTTTTCCCAATCCACCTATGGATCCACTAGAGTCATTGCATGTGTGTTCTTCTTACTAACAATAACCAGAGTCATTGCATGTGTGCTCTTTTCACATACCACATATGGATCTACCAGTATCATTGCATGTGTGTTCTTTTCACAATCCACCTATGGATCCACCAGTGTCATTGCATGTGTGCTTTTTTTACTAACAACAACCAGAGTCATTGCATTTGTGTTATTTTCACAACCACATATGGATCCACCAGAGTCATTGCATGTGTGCTCTTTTCATAGTATAACTATGGATCCACCAGTGTCATTGCATGTGTGTTCTTTTTACTAACAACAACCAGAGTAATTGAAATGTGTGACCTTTTCACATACCACATATGGATCCACCAGTGTCATTGCATGTGTGTTCTTTTCACAATCCACCTATGCATCCACCAGTGTCATTGCATGTGTGATCTTTTACTAACAACAACCAGAGTCATTGAAATGTGTGTTCTCTGTAGAGACCACACATGGATCCACCAGTGTCATTGCATGTGTGTTCTTTTTTACTAGCAACAACTAGAGTCATTGCATGTGTGTTATTTTTACATACTACATATGGATCCACAAGTGTCATTACATGTGTGTTCTTTTTAATAACAACAATTGGAGTCATTGCATGTGTGTTCCGTTCACATACCACATATGGATCCACCAGTGTCATTGCATGTGTGCTCTTTTCACAATCCACCTATGGATCCACCAGTGTCATTGCATGTGTGTTCTTTTTACAATCAACAAACAAAGTCATTGCATGTGTGTTCTTTTCACATACCACATATGGATCCACCAGTGTCATTGCATGTGTGTTCTTTTCTCAATCCACCTATGGATCCACCAGTGTCATTGCATGTGTGATCTTTTTACTAACAACAACTAGAGTCATTGAAATGTGTGTTCTCTTCAGAGACCACACATGGATCCACCAGTGTCATTGCATGTGTGCTCTTTTTACTAACAACAACCAGAGTCATTGAAATGTGTGTTCTTTTCACATACCACATATGGATCCACCAGAGTCATTGCATGTGTGTTCTTTTCACAATCCACCTATGGATCCACCAGAGTCATTGCATGTGTGTTCTTTTCACATACCACATATGGATCCACCAGTGTCATTGCATGTGTGTTCTTTTCACAATCCACCTATGGATCCACCAGTGTCATTGCATGTGTGCTCTTTTTACTAACCACAACCAGAGTCATTGCATGTGTGTTCTCTTCAGAGACCACACATGGATCCACCCGTGTTATTGCATGTGTGTTCTTTTTACTAACAACAACCAGAGTCATTTCATGTGTGTTCTTTTCACATACCACATAGGGATCCACCGGAGTCATTCAAATGTGTGTTCTCTTCAGACACCACACATGGATCCACCAGTGTCATTGCATGTGTGTTCTTTTTACTAACAACAACCAGAGTCATTGCATGTGTATTATTTTCACATACCACACATATGGATCCACCAGTGTCATTGAAATGTGTGTTCTATTTACTAACAATAACTAGAGTTATTTCATGTGTGTTCTTTTCACATACCACATATGGATCAACCAGTGTCATTGAAATATGTGTTCTCTTTAGAGACCACACATGGATCCACTAGTGTCATTGCATGTGTGTTCTTTTTACTAACAACAACCAGAGTCATTGCATATGTGTTCTTTTCACATACCACATATGGATCCACCAGTTTCATTGCATGTGTGTTCTTTTCACAATCCACATATGGATCCACCAGTGTCATTGCATGTGTGCTTTTTTTACTAACAACAACCAGAGTCATTGCACGTGTGCTCTTTTCACAGTCCACCTATGGATCCACCAGTGTCATTGCAAGTGTGTTCTTTTTAATACAAACAACAAGAGACATTGCATGTGCTCTTTTCACATACCACATATGGATCAACTAGTGTCATTGAAATGTGTGTTCTCTTTAGAGACCACACATGGATCCACTAGTGTCATTGCATGTGTGGTCTTTTTACTAACAACAACCAGAGTCATTACATATGTGTTCTTTTCACATACCACATATGGATCCACCAGTTTCATTGCATGTGTGTTCTTTTCACAATCCACATATGGATCCACCTGTGTCATTGCATGTGTGCTTTTTTTACTAACAACAACCAGAGTCATTGCACGTGTGCTCTTTTCACAGTCCACCTATGGATCCACCAGTGTCATTGCACGTGTGTTCTTTTACTACCAACAACCATAGTCATTGCATGTCTGCTCTTTTCACATACCACATATGGATCCACCAGTGTCATTGCATGTGTGTTCTTTTCACAATCCACCTATGGATCCACCAGTGTCATTGCTTGTGTGCTCTTTTTACTAACAATAACTAGAGTCATTGCATTTGTGTTTTCTTCAGAGACCACACATGGATCCACTAGTGTCATTGCATGTGTGTTCTTTTTACTAACAACAACCATAGTAATTGAAATGTGTATTCTTTTCACATACCACATATGGATCCACCAGTGTCATTGCATGTGTGTTCTTTTCACAATCCACCTATGGATCCACCAGTGTCATTGCATGTGCTCTTTTTACTAACAACAACCAGAGTCATTGAAATGGGTGTTCTCTGCAGAGAACACACATGGATCCACCAGTGTCATTGCATGTGTGTTCTTTTTACCAACAACAACCAGAGTCATTGCATGTGTGTTATTTTCACATACCACATATGGATCCACCAGTGTCATTGCATGTGTGCTCTTTTCACAATCCACCTATGGATCCACCAGTGTCATTGCATGTGTGATCTTTTTACTAACAACAACCAGAGTCATTGAAATGTGTGTTCTCTTCAGAGACCACATATGGATCCACCAGTGTCATTGAAATGTGTCTTCTCTTCAGAGACCACACATGGATCCACAAGTGTCATTACATGTGTGTTCTTTTTACTAACAACAACTGGAGTCATTGCATGTGTGTTCTTTTCACATACCACATATGGATCCACCAGTGTCATTGCATGTGTGCTCTTTTCACAATCCACCTATAGATCCACCAGTGTCATTGCATGTGTGTTCTTTTTACAATCAACAAACAGAGCCATTGCATGTGTGTTCTTTTTCACATACCACATATGGATCCACTAGTGTCATTGCATGTGTGTTCTTTTCACAATCCACCTATGGATCCACCAGTATCATTGCATGTGTGATCTTTTTACTAACAACAACCAAAGTCATTGAAATGTGGTTTCTCTTCAGAGACCACATATGGATCCACCAGTGTCATTGCATGTGTGATCTTTTTACTAACAACAACCAGAGTCATTGAAATGTTTTTTCTCTTCAGAGACCACATATTGATCCACCGGTGTCATTGCATGTGTGTTCTTTTTACTAACAATAACTGGAGTCATTGCATGTGTGTTATTTTCACATACCACATATGGATCCACCAATGTCATTGCATGTGTGCTCTTTTCACAATCCACCTATGGATCCACCAGTGTCATTGCATGTGTGTTCTTTTTACTAACAACAAACAGAGTCATTGCATGAGTGTTTTTTTCACATACCACATATGGATCCACCAGTGTCATTGCATGTGTGTTATTTTCACAATCCACCTATGGATCCACCAGAGTCATTGCATGTGTCTTCTCTTCAGAGACCACAGATGGATCCACCAGTGTCATTGCATGTGTGTTCTTTTTACTAACAACAACCAGAGTCATTTCATGTGTGTTCTTTTAACATACCAAATATGGATCCACCAGTGTCATTGAAATATGTGTTCTCTTCAGAGACCACACATGGATCCACCAGTGTCATTGCATGTGTGTTCATTTTACGGACAACAACCAGAGTCATTGCATGTGTGTTATTTTCACATACCACATATTGATCCACCAGTGTCATTGAAATGTGTGTTCTCTTAACTAACAACAACTAGAGTCATTTCATGTGTGTTCTTTTCACATACCACATATGGATCCACTAGTATCATTGAAATGTGTGTTCTTTAGAGACCACAAATGGATCCACCAGTGTCATTCCATGTGTGTTCTTTTTACTAACAACAACCAGAGTCATTGCATGTGTGTTCTTTTCACATACCACATATGGATCCACCAGTGTCATTGCATGTGTGTTCTTTTCACAATCCACCTATGGATCCACCAGTGTCATTGCATGTGTGCTTTTTTACTAACAACAACCATAGTCATTGCATGTGTGCTCTTTTCACAGTCCACCTATGGATCCACCAGTGTCATTTCATGTGTGTTCTTCTTACTAACAATAACCAGAGTCATTGCATGTGTGCTCTTTTCACATACCACATATGGATCCACCAGTATGATTGCATGTGTGTTCTTTTCACAATCCACCTATGGATCCACCAGTGTCATTGCCTGTGTGCTTTTTTTACTAACAACAACCAGAGTCATTGCATGTGTGTTATTTTCACAACCACATATGGATCCACCAGAGTCATTGCATGTGTGCTCTTTTCACAGTCCACCTATGGATCCACCAGTGTCATTGCATGTGTGTTCTTTTTACTAACAACAACCAGAGTCATTGAAATGTGTGACCTTTTCAAATACCACATATGGATCCACCTGTCATTGCATGTGTTCTTTTCACAATCCACCTATGCATCCACCAGTGTCATTGCATGTGTGCTCTTTTACTAACAACAACCGAGTCATTGTAATGTGTTCTTCAGAGAGACCACACATGGATCCACTAGTGTCATTGCATGTGTGTTCTTTTTTACTAGCAACAACTAGAGTCATTGCATGTGTGTTATTTTTACATACTACATATGGATCCACAAGTGTCATTACATGTGTGTTCTTTTTAATAACAACAACTTGAGTCATTGCATGTGTGTTCCTTTCACATACCACATATGGATCCACCAGTGTCATTGCATGTGTGCTCTTTTCACAATCCACCTATGGATCCACCAGTGTCATTGCATGTGTGTTCTTTTTACAATCAACAAACAGAGTCATTGCATGTGTGTTCTTTTTCACATACCACATATGGATCCACCAGTGTCTTTGCATGTGTGTTCTTTTCTCAATCCACCTATGGATCCACCAGTTTCATTGCATGTGTGATCTTTTTACTAACAACAACTAGAGTCATTGAAATGTGTGTTCTCTTCAGATACCACACATGGATCCACCAGTGTCATTGCATGTGTGCTCTTTTTACTAACAACAACCAGAGTCATTGAAATGTGTGTTCTTTTCACATACCACATATGGATCCACCAGAGTCATTGCATGTGTGTTCTTTTCCCAATCCACCTATGGATCCACTAGAGTCATTGCATGTGTGTTCTTTTCATATACCACATATGGATCCACCAGTGTCATTGCATGTGTGTTCTTTTCAAAATCCACCTATGGATCCACCAGTGTCATTGCATGTGTGCCCTTTTTACTAACCACAACCAGAGTCATTGCATGTGTGTTCTCTTCAGAGACCACACATGGATCCACCTGTGTTATTGCATGTGTGTTCTTTTTACTAACAACAACCAGAGTCATTTCATGTGTGTTCTTTTCACATACCACGTAGGGATCCACCGGAGTCATTGAAATGTGTGTTCTCTTCAGAGGCCACACATGGATCCACCAGAGTCATTGCATGTGTGTTCTTTTTACTAACAACAACCAGAGTCATAGCATGTGTATTATTTTCACATACCACACATATGGATCCACCAGTGTCATTGAAATGTGTGTTCTATTTACTAACAATAACTAGAGTTATTTCATGTGTGTTCTTTTGACATACCACATATGGATCAACCAGTGTCATTGAAATGTGTGTTCTCTTTAGAGACCACACATGGATCCACTAGTGTCATTGCATGTGTGTTCTTTTTACTAACAACAACCAGAGTCATTGCATATGTGTTCTTTTGACATACCACATATGGATCCACCAGTTTCATTGCATGTGTGTTCTTTTCACAATCCACATATGGATCCACCAGTGTCATTGCATGTGTGCTTTTTTTACTAACAACAACCAGAGTCATTGCACGTGTGCTCTTTTCACAGTCCACCTATGGATCCACCAGTGTCATTGCACGTGTGTTCTTTTTACTACCAACAACCAGAGTCATTGCATGTGTGCTCTTTTCACAGTCCACCTATGGATCCACCAGTGTCATTGCATGTGTGTTCTTCTTACTAACAATAACCAGAGTCATTGCATGTGTGCTCTTTTCACATACCACATATGGATCCACCAGTATCATTGCATGTGTGTTCTTTTCACAATCCACCTATGGATCCACCAGTGTCATTGCCTGTGTGCTTTTTTACTAACAACAACCAGAGTCATTGCATGTGTGTTATTTTCACAACCACATATGGATCCACCAGAGTCATTGCATGTGTGCTCTTTTCACAGTCCACCTATGGATCCACCAGTGTCATTGCATGTGTGTTCTTTTTACTAACAACAACCAGAGTCATTGAAATGTGTGACCTTTTCACATACCACATATGGATCCACCAGTGTCATTGCATGTGTGTTCTTTTCACAATCCACCTATGCATCCACCAGTGTCATTGCATGTGTGCTCTTTTTACTAACAACAACCAGAGTCATTGAAATGTGTGTTCTCTGTAGAGACCACACATGGATCCACTAGTGTCATTGCATGTGTGTTCTTTTTAGTAACAACAACCAGAGTCATTGCATGTGTGTTCTTTTCACATACCACCTATGGATCCACAAGTGTCATTACATGTGTTCTCTTTTTAATAACAACAACTGGAGTCATTGCATGTGTGTTCCTTTCACATACCACATATGGATCCACCAGTGTCATTGCATGTGTGCTCTTTTCACAATCCACCTATGGATCCACCAGTGTCATTGCATGTGTGTTCTTTTTACAATCAACAAACAAAGTCATTGCATGTGTGTTCTTTTTCACATACCACATATGGATCCACCAGTGTCATTGCATGTGTGTTCTTTTCTCAATCCACCTATGGATCCACCAGTGTCATTGCATGTGTGATCTTTTTACTAACAACAACTAGAGTTATTGAAATGTGTGTTCTCTTCAGAGACCACACATGGATCCACCAGTGTCATTGCATGTGTGCTCTTTTTACTAACAACAACCAGAGTCATTGAAATGTGTGTTCTTTTCACATACCACATATGGATCCACCAGAGTCATTGCATGTGTGTTCTTTTCACAATCCACCTATGGATCCACCAGAGTCATTGCATGTGTGTTCTTTTCATATACCACATATGGATCCACCAGTGTCATTGCATGTGTGTTCTTTTCAAAATCCACCTATGGATCCACCAGTGTCATTGCATGTGTGCTCTTTTTACTAACCACAACCAGAGTCATTGCATGTGTGTTCTCTTCAGAGACCACACATGGATCCACCTGTGTTATTGCATGTGTGTTGTTTTTACTAACAACAACCAGAGTCATTTCATGTGTGTTCTTTTCACATACCACATAGGGATCCACCGGAGTCATTGAAATGTGTGTTCTCTTCAGAGGCCACACATGGATCCACCAGTGTCATTGCATGTGTGTTCTTTTTACTAACAACAACCAGAGTCATTGCATGTGTATTATTTTCACATACCACACATATGGATCCACCAGTGTCATTGAAATGTGTGTTCTATTTACTAACAATAACTAGAGTTATTTCATGTGTGTTCTTTTGACATACCACATATGGATCAACCAGTGTCATTGAAATGTGTGTTCTCTTTAGAGACCACACATGGATCCACTAGTGTCATTGCATGTGTGTTCTTTTTACTAACAACAACCAGAGTCATTGCATATGTGTTCTTTTCACATACCACATATGGATCCACCAGTTTCATTGCATGTGTGTTCTTTTCACAATCCACATATGGATCCACCAGTGTCATTGCATGTGTGCTTTTTTTACTAACAACAACCAGAGTCATTGCACGTGTGCTCTTTTCACAGTCCACCTATGGATCCACCAGCGTCATTGCACGTGTGTTCTTTTTACTACCAATAACCAGAGTCATTGCATGTGTGCTCTTTTCACAGTCCACCTATGGATCCACCAGTGTCATTGCATGTGTGTTCTTCTTACTAACAATAACCAGAGTCATTGCATGTGTGCTCTTTTCACATACCACATATGGATCCACCAGTATCATTGCATGTGTGTTCTTTTCACAATCCACCTATGGATCCACCAGTGTCATTGCCTGTGTTCTTTTTTACTAACAACAACCAGAGTCATTGCATGTGTGTTATTTTCACAACCACATATGGATCCACCAGAGTCATTGCATGTGTGCTCTTTTCACAGTCCACCTATGGATCCACCAGTGTCATTGCATGTGTGTTCTTTTTACTAACAACAACCAGAGTCATTGAAATGTGTGACCTTTTCACATACCACATATGGATCCACCAGTGTCATTGCATGTGTGTTCTTTTCACAATCCACCTATGGATCCACCAGTGTCATTGCATGTGTGCTCTTTTTACTAACAACAACCAGAGTCATTGAAATGTGTGTTCTCTTTAGAGACCACACATGGATCCACTAGTGTCATTGCATGTGTGTTCTTTTTTACTAGCAACAACTAGAGTCATTGCATGTGTGTTATTTTTACATACTACATATGGATCCACAAGTGTCATTACATGTGTGTTCTTTTTAATAACAACAACTGGAGTCATTGCATGTGTGTTCCTTTCACATACCACATATGGATCCACCAGTGTCATTGCATGTGTGCTCTTTTCACAATCCACCTATGGATCCACCAGTGTCATTGCATGGGTGTTCTTTTTACAATCAACAAACAGAGTCATTGCATGTGTGTTCTTTTCACATACCACATATGGATCCACCAGTGTCATTGCATGTGTGTTCTTTTCTCAATCCACCTATGGATCCACCAGTGTCATTGCATGTGTGATCTTTTTACTAACAACAACTAGAGTCATTGAAATGTGTGTTCTCTTCAGAGACCACACATGGATCCACCAGTGTCATTGCATGTGTGCTCTTTTTACTAACAACAACCAGAGTCATTGAAATGTGTGTTCTTTTCACATACCACATATGGATCCACCAGAGTCATTGCATGTGTGTTCTTTTCACAATCCACCTATGGATCCACCAGAGTCATTGCATGTGTGTTCTTTTCATATACCACATATGGATCCACCAGTGTCATTGCATGTGTGTTCTTTTCAAAATCCACCTATGGATCCACCAGTGTCATTGCATGTGTGCTCTTTTTACTAACCACAACCAGAGTCATTGCATGTGTGTTCTCTTCAGAGACCACACATGGATCCACCTGTGTTATTGCATGTGTGTTCTTTTTACTAACAACAACCAGAGTCATTTCATGTGTGTTCTTTTCACATACCACATAGGGATCCACCGGAGTCATTGAAATGTGTGTTCTCTTCAGAGGCCACACATGGATCCACCAGTGTCATTGCATGTGTGTTCTTTTTACTAACAACAACCAGAGTCATTGCATGTGTATTATTTTCACATACCACACATATGGATCCACCAGTGTCATTGAAATGTGTATTCTATTTACTAACAATAACTAGAGTTATTTCATGTGTGTTCTTTTGACATACCACATATGGATCAACCAGTGTCATTGAAATGTGTGTTCTCTTTAGAGACCACACATGGATCCACTAGTGTCATTGCATGTGTGTTCTTTTTACTAACAACAACCAGAGTCATTGCATATGTGTTCTTTTCACATACCACATATGGATCCACCAGTTTCATTGCATGTGTGTTCTTTTCACAATCCACATATGGATCCACCAGTGTCATTGCATGTGTGCTTTTTTTACTAACAACAACCAGAGTCATTGCACGTGTGCTCTTTTCACAGTCCACCTATGGATCCACCAGTGTCATTGCACGTGTGTTCTTTTTACTACCAACAACCAGAGTCATTGCATGTGTGCTCTTTTCACATACCACATATGGATCCACCAGTGTCATTGCATGTGTGTTCTTTTCACAATCCACCTATGGATCCACCAGTGTCATTGCTTGTGTGCTCTTTTTACTAACAATAACCAGAGTCATTGCATTTGTGTTTTCTTCAGAGACCACACATGGATCCACCAGTGTCATTGCATGTGTGTTCTTTTTACTAACAACAACCATAGTCATTGAAATGTGTGTTCTTTTCACATACCACATATGGATCCACCAGTGTCATTGCATGTGTGTTCTTTTCACAATCCACCTATGGATCCACCAGTGTCATTGCATGTGTGCTCTTTTTACTAACAACAACCAGAGTCATTGAAATGGGTGTTCTCTGCAGAGAACACACATGGATCCACCAGTGTCATTGCATGTGTGTTCCTTTTACTAACAACAACCAGAGTCATTGGATGTGTGTTATTTTCACATACCACATATGGAT
Source organism: Avena insularis (assembly GCA_023614405.1). Taxonomy (NCBI): domain Eukaryota; kingdom Viridiplantae; phylum Streptophyta; class Magnoliopsida; order Poales; family Poaceae; genus Avena; species Avena insularis. The sequence continues at coordinate 276,082 of JAJUPC010000156.1, forward strand.
CCACAAGTGTCATTACATATGTGTTCTATTTACTAACAACAACTGGAGTCATTGCATGTGTGTTCTTTTCACATACCACATATGGATCCACCAGTGTCATTGCATGTGTGCTCTTTTCACAATCCACCTATGGATCCACCAGTGTCATTTCATGTGTGTTCTTTTTACAATCAACAAACAGAGTCATTGCATGTGTGTTGTTTTTCACATACCACATATGGATCCACCAGTGTCATTGCATGTGTGTTCTTTTCACAATCCACCTATGGATCCACTAGTGTCATTGCATGTGTGATCTTTTTACTAACAACAACCAGAGTCATTGAAATGTGTGTTCTCTTCAGAGACCACATATGGATCCACCAGTGTCATTGCATGTGTGATATTTTTACTAACAACAACCAGAGTCATTGAAATGTGTGTTCTCTTCAGAGACCACATATTGATCCACCAGTATCATTGCATGTCTGTTCTTTTTACTAACAATAACTAGAGTCATTGCATGTGTGTTATTTTCACATACCACATATGGATCCACCAATGTCATTGCATGTGTGCTCTTTTCACAATAAACCTATGGATCCACCAGTGTCATTGCATGTGTGTTCTTTTTACTAACAACAACCAGAGTCATTGCATGAGTGTTCTTTTCACATACCACATATGGATCCACCAGTGTCATTGCATGTGTGTTCTTTTCACAATCCACCTATGGATCCACCAGAGTCATTGTATGTGTGTTCTCTTCAGAGACCACAGATGGATCCACCAATGTCATTGCATGTGTGTTCTTTTTACTAACAACAACTAGAGTCATTTCATGTGTGTTCTTTTCACATACCAAATATGGATCCACCAGTGTCATTGAAATGTGTGTTCTCTTCAGAGACCACACATGGATCCACCAGTGTCATTGCATGTGTGTTCATTTTACGGATAACAACCAGAGTCATTGCATGTGTGTTATTTTCACATACCACATATGGATCCACCAGTGTCATTGAAATGTGTGTTCTCTTTACTAACAACAACTGGAGTCATTTCATGTGTGTTCTTTTCACATACCACATATGGATCCACTAGTGTCATTGAAATGTGTGTTCTTTAGAGACCACAAATGGATCCACCAGTGTCATTGCATGTGTGTTCTTTTTACTAACAACAACCAGAGTCATTGCATGTGTGTTCTTTTCACATACCACATATGGATCCACCAGTGTTATTGCATGTGTGTTCTTTTCACAATCCACATATGGATCCACCAATGTAATTGCATGTGTGCTTTTTTACTAACAACAACCATAGTCATTGCATGTGTGCTCTTTTCACAGTCCACCTATGGATCCACCAGTGTCATTGCATGTGTGTTCTTCTTACTAACAACAACCAGATTCATTGCATGTGTGCTCTTTTCTCATACGACATATGGATCCACCAGTATCATTGCATGTGTGTTCTTTTCACAATCCTCCTATGGATCCACCAGTGTCATTGCATGTGTGGTTTTTTTACTAACAACAACCAGAGTCATTGCATGTGTGTTATTTTCACAACCACATATGGATCCACCAGAGTCATTGCATGTGTGCTCTTTTCATAGTCCACCTATGGATCCACCAGTGTCATTGCATGTGTGTTCTTTTTACTAACAACAACCAGAGTCATCGAAATGTGTGACCTTTTCACATACCACATATGGATCCACCAGTGTCATTGCATGTGTGTTCTTTTCAGAAGCCACCTATGTATCCACCAGTGTCATTGCATGTGTGCTCTTTTTACTAACAACAACCAGAGTCATTGAAATGTGTGTTCTCTGTAGAGACCACACATGGATCCACCAGTGTCATTGCATGTGTGTTCTTTTTTACTAGCAACAACTAGAGTCATTGCATGTGTGTTATTTTCACATACTACATATGGATCCACAAGTGTCATTACATGTGTGTTCTTTTTAATAACAACAACTGGAGTCATAGCATGTGTGTTCCTTTCACATACCACATATGGATCCACCAGTGTCATTGCATGTGTGCTCTTTTCACAATCCACCTATGGATCCACCAGTGTCATTGCATGTGTGTTCTTTTTACAATCAACAAACAGAGTCATTGCATGTGTGTTCTTTTTCACATACCACATATGGATCCACCAGTGTCATTGCATGTGTGTTCTTTTCACAATCCACCTATGGATCCACCAGTGTCATTGCATGTGTGATCTTTTTACTAAAAACAACTAGAGTCATTAAAATGTGTGTTCTCTTCAGAGACCACACATGGATCCACCAGTGTCATTGCATGTGTGCTCTTTTTACTAACAACAACCAGAGTCATTGAAATGTGTGTTCTTTTCACATACCACATATGGATCCACCAGAGTCATTGCATATGTGTTCTTTTCACAATCCACCTATGGATCCACCAGTGTCATTGCATGTGTGCTCTTTTTACTAACAACAACCAGATTCATTGCATGTGTGTTCTCTTTAGAGACCACACATGGATCCACCAGTGTCATTGCATGTGTGTTCTTTTTACTAACAACAACCAGAGTCATTGAAATGTGTGTTTTCTTCAGAGACCACACATGGATCCACTAGTGTCATTGCATGTGTGTTCTTTTTACTAACAACAACTAGAGTCATTCCATGTGTGTTATTTTGACATACCACATATGCATCCTCTAGTGTCATTGCACGTGTGTTCTTCTTACTAACAACAACTGGAGTCATTTCATGTGTGTTCTTTTCACATACCACGTATGGATCCACCAGTGTCATTGCATGTGTGTTCTTTTCACAATCCACCTATGGATCCACTAGTGTCATTGCATGTGTGCTTTTTTACTAACAACAACCAGAGTCATTGCATGTGTGCTCTTTTTATAGTCCACCTATGGATCCACCAGTGTCATTGCATGTGTGTTCTTTTTACTAACAACAACCAGAGTCATTGCATGTGTGTTCTTTTCACAGACCACATATGGATCCACTAGTGTCATTGCATGTGTGTTCTTTTCACAATCCACCTATGGATCCACTAGTGTCATTGCATGTGTGTTCTTTTTACTAACAACAACTGGACTCATTTCATGTGTCTTATTTTCACATACCATATATGGATCCACCAATGTCATTGAAATGTGTCTTCTCTTCAGAGACCACACATGGATCCACCAGTGTTATTACATGTGTGTTCTTTTTACTAACAACAACTTGAGTCATTGCATGTGTGTTCTTTTCACATACCACATATGGATCCACCAGTGTCATTGCATGTGTGTTCTTTTCACAATCCACATATGGATCCACCAGTGTCATTGAATGTGTGCTTTTTTACTAACAACAACCAGAGTCATTGCATGTGTACTCTTTTCACAGTCCACCTATGGATCCACCGATGTCATTGCATGTGTGTTCTTTTTACTAACAACAACCAGAGTCATTGCATGTGTGTTCTTTTCACATACCACATATGGATCCACCAGTGTCATTGCATGTGTGCTCGTTTCACAATTGACCTATGGATCCACCAGTGTCATTGCGTGTGTGTTCTTTTTACTAACAACAACCAGAGTCATTGCATGTGTGTTCTTTTCACATACCACCTATAGATCCACCAGTGTCATTGCATGTGTACTCTTTTTACTAACAACAACCAGATTCATTGCATGTGTGTTCTCTTTAGAGACCACACATGGAAGCACCAGTGTCATTGCATGTGTGTTCTTTTTACTAACAAAAACCAGAGTCATTGAAATGTGTGTTCTTTTCACATACCACATATGGATCCACCAGTGTCATTGCATGTGTGTTCTTTTCACAATCCACCTATGGATCCACTAGTGTCATTGCATGTGTGTTCTTTTTACTAACAACAACTGGACTCATTTCATGTGTGTTATTTTCACATACCACATATGGATCCACCAGTGTCATTGAAATGTGTGTTCTCTTCAGAGACAACACATGGATCCACCAGTGTCATTACATGTGTGTTCTTTTTACTAACAACAACTTGAGTCATTGCATGTGTGTTGTTTTCACATACCACATATGGATCCACCAGTGTCATTGCATGTGTGCTCTTTTCACAATCGACCTATGGATCCACCAGTGTCATTGCATGTGTGTTCTTTTTACTAACAACAACCAGAGTCATTGCATGTGTGTTCTTTTCACATACCACCTATGGATCCACCAGTGTCATTGCATGTGTGCTCTTTTTACTAACAACAACCAGATTCATTGCATGTGTGTTCTCTTTAGAGACCACACATGGAAGCACCAGTGTCATTGCATGTGTGTTCTTTTTACTAACAAAAACCAGAGTCATTGAATGTGTGTTCTTTTCACATACCACATATGGATCCACTAGTGTCATTGCATGTGTGTTCTTTTCACAATCCACCTATGGATCCACCAGTGTCATTGCATGTGTGCTCTTTTTACTAATAACAACTGGACTCATTTCATGTGTGTTATTTTCACATACCACATATGGATCCACCAGTGTCATTGAAATGTGTCTTCTCTTCAGAGACCACACATGGATCCACCAGTGTCATTACATGTGTGTTCTTTTTAGTAACAACAACTTGAGTCATTGCATGTGTGGTCTTTTCACAATCGACCTATGGATCCACCAGTGTCATTGCATGTGTGTTCTTTTTACTAACAACAACCAGAGTCATTGCATGTGTGTTCTTTTCACAATGCACCTATGGATCCACCAGTGTCATTGCATGTGTGCTCTTTTTACTAATAGCAACCAAAGTCATTGAAATGTGTGTTCTCTTCAGAGACCACACATGGATCCACCAGTGTCATTGCATGTGTGTTCTTTTTACTAACAACAACCAGAGTCATTGCATGTGTGTTGTTTTCACATACCACATGTGGATCCACCAGTGTCATTACATGTGTGTTCTTTTTACTAACAACAACTAGAATCATTGCATGTGTGTTCTTTTCACATACCACATATGGATCCACCAGTGTCATTGCATGTGTGCTCTTTTCCCAATCCACCTATGGATCCACCAGTGTCATTGCATGTGTGTTCTTTTTACTAACAACTAGAGTCATTGCATGTATGTTCTTTTCACATACCACATATGGATCCACCAGTGTCATTGCATGTGTGTTCTTTTCACAATCCACCTATGGATCAACCAGTGTCATTGCATGTGTGTTCTTTTTACTAACAACCAGAGTCATTGCATGTGTGTTCTTTTCACATACCACATATGGATCCACCAGTGTCATTGCATGTGTGTTCTTTTCACAATCCACCTATGGATCCACCAGGTGTCATGTGTGCTCTTTTACTAACCACAACCAGAGTCATTGCATGTGTGTTCTTCAGAGACCACACATGGATCCACCTGTTATTGCATGTGTGTTCTTTTTACTAACAACAACCAGAGTCATTTCATGTGTGTTCTTTTCACATACCACATATGGATCCACCGGAGTCATTGAAATGTGTGTTCTCTTCAGAGACCACACATGGATCCACCAGTGTCATTGCATGTGTGTTCTTTTTAGTAACAACAACCAGAGTCATTGCATGTGTATTATTTTCACATACCACACATATGGATCCACCAGTGTCATTGAAATGTGTGTTCTATTTACTAACAATAACTGGAGTCATTTCATGTGTGTTCTTTTCACATACCACATATGGATCAACCAGTGTCATTGAAATGTGTGTTCTCTTCAGAGACCACACATGGATCCACTAGTGTCATTGCATGTGTGTTGTTTTTACTAACAACAACCAGAGTCATTGCATATGTGTTCTTTTCACATACCACATATGGATCCACCAGTTTCATTGGATGTATGTTCTTTTCACAATCCACATATAGATCCACCAGTGTCATTGCATGTGTGCTTTTTTTACTAACAACAACCAGAGTCATTGCATGTGTGCTCTTTTCACAGTCCACCTATGGATCCACCAGTGTCATTGCATGTGTGTTCTTTTTACTACCAACAATGTGAGTCATTGCATGTGTGCTCTTTTCACATACCACATATGGATCCACCAGTGTCATTGCATGTGTGTTCTTTTCACAATCCACCAATGGATCCACCAGTGTCATTGCTTGTGTGCTCTTTTTACTAACAATAACCAGAGTCATTGCATTTGTGTTTTCTTCAGAGACCACACATGGATCCACCAGTGTCATTACATGTGTCTTCTCTTCAGAGACCACACATGGATCCACCAGTGTCATTACATGTGTGTTCTTTTTACTAACAACAACGTGAGTCATTGCATGTGTGCTCTTTTCACAATCGACCTATGGATCCACCAGTGTCATTGCATGTGTGTTCTTTTTACTAACAACAACCAGAGTCATTGCATGTGTGTTCTTTTCACATACCACCTATGGATCCACCAGTGTCATTGCATGTGTGCTCTTTTTACTAACAGCAACCAGATTCATTGCATGTGTGTTCTCTTTAGAGACCACACATGGAAGCACCAGTGTCATTGCATGTGTGTTCTTTTTACTAACAAAAACCAGAGTCATTGAAATGTGTGTTCTTTTCACATACCACATATGGATCCACCAGTGTCATTGCATGTGTGTTCTTTTCACAATGCACCTATGGATCCACCAGTGTCATTGCATGTGTGCTCTTTTTACTAATAACAACCAAAGTCATTGAAATGTGTGTTCTCTTCGGAGACCACACATGGATCCACCAGTGTCATTGCATGTGTGTTCTTTTTACTAACAACAACCAGAGTCATTGCATGTGTGTTATTTTCACATACCACATGTGGATCCACCAGTGTCATTAAATGTGTGTTCTTTTTACTAACAACAACTAGAATCATTGCATGTGTGTTCTTTTCACATACCACATATGGATCCACCAGTGTCATTGCATGTGTGCTCTTTTCACAATCCACCTATGGATCCACCAGTGTCATTGCATGTGTGTTCTTTTTACTAACAACCAGAGTCATTGCATGTATGTTCTTTTCACATACCACATATGGATCCACCAGTGTCATTGCATGTGTGTTCTTTTCACAATCCACCTATGGATCCACCAGTGTCATTGCATGTGTGTTCTTTTTACTAACAACCAGAGTCATTGCATGTGTGTTCTTTTCACATACCACATATGGATCCACCAGTGTCATTGCATGTGTGTTCTTTTCACAATCCACCTATGGATCCACCAGTGTCATTGCATGTGTGCTCTTTTTACTAACCACAACCAGAGTCATGTGTGTTCTCTTCAGAGACCACACATGGATCCACCCGTGTTATTGCATGTGTGTTCTTTTTACTAACAACAACCAGAGTCATTTCATGTGTGTTCTTTTCACATACCACATATGGATCCACCGGAGTCATTGAAATGTGTGTTCTCTTCAGAGACCACACATGGATCCACCAGTGTCATTGCATGTGTGTTCTTTTTACTAACAACAACCAGAGTCATTGCATGTGTATTATTTTCACATACCACACATATGGATCCACCAGTGTCATTGAAATGTGTGTTCTATTTACTAACAATAACTGGAGTCATTTCATGTGTGTTCTTTTCACATACCACATATGGATCAACCAGTGTCATTGAAATGTGTGTTCTCTTTAGAGACCACACATGGATCCACTAGTGTCATTGCATGTGTGTTCTTTTTACTAACAACAACCAGAGTCATTGCATATGTGTTCTTTTCACATACCACATATGGATCCACCAGTTTCATTGCATGTGTGTTCTTTTCACAATCCACATATGGAACCACCAGTGTCATTACATGTGTGCTTTTTTTACTAACAACAACCAGAGTCATTGCATTTGTGTTTTCTTCAGATACCACACATGGATCCACCAGTGCCATTGCATGTGTGTTCTTTTTACTAACAACAACCATAGTCATTGAAATGTGTGTTCTCTTCACATACCACATATGGATCCACCAGTGTCATTGCATGTGTGTTCTTTTCACAATCCACCTATGGATCCACCAGTGTCATTTCATGTGTGCTCTTTTTACTAACAACAACTAGAGTCATTGAAATGTGTGTTCTCTGCAGAGAACACACATGGATCCACCAGTGTCATTGCATGTGTGTTCTTTTTACTAACAACAACCAAAGTCATTGCATGTGTGTTATTTTCACATACCACATATGGATCCACAAGTGTCATTACATGTGTGTTCTTTTTACTAACAACAACTGGATTCATTGCATGTGTGTTCTTTTCACATACCACATATGGATCCACCAGTGTCATTGCATGTGTGCTCTTTTCACAATCCACCTATGGATCCACCAGTGCCATTGCATGTGTATTCTTTTTACAATCAACAAACAGACTCATTGCATGTGTGTTCTTTTTCACATACCACATATGGATCCACCAGTGTCATTGCATGTGTGTTCTTTTCACAATCCACCTATGGATCCACCAGTGTCATTGCATGTGTGATCTTTTTACTAACAACAACCAGAGTCATTGAAATGTGTGTTCTCTTCAGAGACCACACATGGATCCACCAGTGTCATTGCATGTGTGATCTTTTTACTAACAACAACCAGAGTCATTGAAATGTGTGTTCTCTTCAGAGACAACACATGGATCCACCAGTGTCATTGCATGTGTGCTCTTTTTACTAACAACAACCAGAGTCATTGCATGTGTGTTCTCTTCAGAGACCACACATGGATCCACCCGTGTTATTGCATGTGTGTTCTTTTTACTAACAACAACCAGAGTCATTTCATGTGTGTTCTTTTCACATACCACATATGGATCCACCGGAGTCATTGAATGTGTGTTATTTTTACTAACAATAACCAGAGTCATTGCATGTGTGTTCTTTTCACACACCACATATCGATCCACTACTGTCATTGCATGTGTGTTCTTTTCACAATCCACCTATGGATCCACTAGTGTCATTGCATGTGTGTACTTTTTACTAACAACAGCTGGACTCATTTCATGTGTGTTATTTTCACATACCACATATGGATCCACCAGTGTCATTGAAATGTGTCTTCTCTTCAGAGACCACACATGGATCCACCAGTGTCATTACATGTGTGTTCTTTTTACTAACAAGAACTTGAGTCATTGCATGTTTGTTGTTTTCACATACCTCATATGGATCCACTAGTGTCATTGCATGTGTGCTCTTTTCACAATCGACCTATGGATCCACCAGTGTCATTGCATGTGTGTTCTTTTTAGTAACAACAACCAGAGTCATTGCATGTGTGTTCTTTTCACATACCACCTATGGATCCACCAGTGTCATTGCATGTGTGCTCTTTTTACTAACAACAACAAGATTCATTGCATGTGTGTTCTCTTTAGAGACCACACATGGAAGCACCAGTGTCATTGCATGTGTGTTCTTTTTACTAACAAAAACCAGAGTCATTGTGTCACATCCCAAGATTTTCCAAATCTTGTAATGTGAAAAATAAATAAACAAAATAAATTTTTGTTGAAAATCAGGGTGAAAAGAAACTTTTGTTTCTAAAAGGAAACTTAAAAATCCCATCTTGAACAAACTTTGGCTAAAGTTTGAATTCAACAAAATCCAATCAAGGGAAATGCATTCCTCAATGAATGTATCTGGAAATTTAAACACTTGGAAAATAAATCCAAAACCCTAAACCCTAATAAAAATCATCTCCAGAGTATCTCCAAACCTATGGAATTGATCCATACCAAAAAAATTGATCAACAAATATTCACAAAGGATCAATAAAGACCATAGAAGTTGGTTTCACTTAAATTGGAACCATCAATAAAATCTTATGAATATAAAAAGATAAGGAAATTGAATTTCCAAAGCTAATAAAGCCCTTACCCAAAAGCCCATACCATTTGGTGAACAATTAATCCTAAAGGGATTTATAAAGATAAACATTTATCAAAGGAAAATAAATTGTTTTGGAAATACTATTTTGGATCTTTTAATAAAAGACTTTGTTTTCAAATGAAAAGGTGAGCCAAATTAATTTTGCCAAGATTTTGTAATAAAATATTTTGTTTTGATAAAATGAATAAAGGTTTATTTAAATAAAATAATAAGGATTTAAATATCCAATTTTATTTAAGTAAAGGCTTTTTCCATTTTAAATGAACACCAAGTATTTTATTACTACTTTGAAATCTTTTATTAAAAGGTTTTGCTTTGATTAAAATGAGTAAAGGATTATTTAAATAAAATAATAAGGATTTAAATATACAATTTTATTTAAGTAAAGGCTTTCCCATTTTAATTAAACACCAAAACTTATTTATTTGTTTAAATAAGTTTCCAAGTATTCCTTATTTTCAAATAAAACCTACTGGTTTGTTTTTGAAAATAATTGGATTTCAAATGGAAATTTTATTAATTAGATCAAACCCTATTTTATTAAATAACTAAAGATCCATCTTATTTAATTATTAAATGGATCCTAAAAGAATAAAATTATTATTTGTATTTTGAGATTTGGATTATGTTGCTAAATGTAACCAAAATTCAAAATACAAAGTTGAGTGATTGTTTGAATTGTTTGAATTTGTTTGAAAATTGATTGAAATTCAAAATGAAAAGAATTAGAAAAAGAAAAGAAAATGTATGTAAAAAATAGTGCATTGGACTGACCCATTGGCCCACTAAGCCCAAAGAATTTCAGCTTCTTCTCTCCCTCGAATCGTTTTCAATTGTTAAATGACCCACAGAGCCAATGACCGGTGGCCCCACTTCTCCCTCTCACTCACGACGAGATGACCCCACCCAAAGAAGTTGTCTCAAGAAAACGATTCAACCAAATAACGAACCCACCATGATGACAGCCGGACCCACTCCCACTCTCTCTTTCACGACAGATAGGTCCCACACCATCGTTTCTCCTTCCTCACCCGGCCACCTGCTTTTCCCTCCCTCAACGCTGTTTCGCTGATTTACTCCAGCGTTGAATACGCTTAATACTGCGCTTTTACCTCGCTGTAACCACGCAATGATAAAAGCCTCCTCTCCTCCGCTATTTCTGCCACTCTTCCTCTTCGCCTTTAGGTCGCCGCCAATTTCCTTCAGACCACCGTGCCACCGACGAAGCTCCTCCTCAATTCCGCGAGCCCAGCCACCGCTTTGCCTCCCCAAGCACCCTAGCAGCTTCACCACTCGGGCGCTTCACAAGGTTTTCCTTTCAACCACGGGTGCCCTAAAACTCGCTTCGACGACGACCACCGCTATCACCGCTCATTTACGAACTCCGCGGCCACAGTAGTTCCGACCGCCTGCGCCTCTCGCTCACGCACACAGCTCGCTTTGATCTTGCGCTTCTAACCCTGCCTCGTTTTGCTTCGGTGAACCACGAGTCGATTTCGACAACGACCACGCGAACCGACGCCAAAGAGGAACTCCGACGAGCAATCCACCTGCTCCCGAGCGCCTCGACGAGATAAGGCCACGGAGCTTCCCAAGCGTCGCGAACTCGGTGAGCCTACTCCCTACCTCTTGCGTCTGTTTCACCAGCACTGCCATCGACCGATCACGCTGGCCGCGACAGAGTCCACCGCCATTCTAGGTCATTAGATTAGGACCGTTGGATCTCGATCCCGAGGCTTAGATAGAATCACTTATACGCCAAGAGGTATGCAATCTGACCCATGCGATGTAACTTAAATCCAACGGCTGTCGTTGGTGATCCACACCGAACCGGTACGGGCGAATAAGAATACGACGCGTGGCACTAGATCTGTTTAAAAGAAATTTGAAAACAGATTTAAGTGTCATTTTCAAACCCTTGTATCTTTGAATCCACACGTCCAAAATTTACAAATTTTATGTCGTTGGATTCAGGAGAGCAAGCTCTAACCAACCCTACCCTTAGTTCAGCAAATAGTACCTGTTAGCTTGTTTAATTTTGCAGATTCTTTTGAGTGCTTGTTTAGATTAGAAAAATCATTTAAAAATGATTTTTAGGTTAAAACCTTTGCAATTTGGTTTGTTGTGACCTTACTGACCCTAGGAACCAACCTAAGTTTTGGAAAATGATTTTGGAAAGGATTAGAATGGATTAATTAGTTTAATCCATTTCTAGCCAATTAAAAACCATTGTTTTGTTTATGAAAATGCTTTCATAAAGAAAACTTTGAGAAAATGTTTTGAACCAAACCTACTGACCCAAACACCAAGTTTTGCAATAGCAACTCATTTGGTGAACCCTATAGACTAAAGCCCTAGTAGACATATTTCTACACCACATAGAATGACACTTTGTTTTGCAAATGGTTTTATAGTGAAACCTTTTGCAAATAACTTAGCCACTTCAAAATGACCAATAGGTGTGCCCAAATGTCTATGACCCATTAGGAACCCCTTTTTCTCAAACAAAACAAGGCTTGGCATGCTTGCATGCATTACTTTAACTTTGCCACTTTGGTAAATGACCATTTTGGATCTTACAAAGTTTAGGAATCTAATGGAAACCCTCTTTGCAAATGACTTTGCCATTTTGGTAAATGACCAAATTGGAACTTACAAAGTTAGAAGCCTAGTGGAGACCATCCTTACAATAGAACCAACCTTTGCATGCTGATGCATGACTTAGATTCCATTGCTTTGTGAGTGTGAAATTGTTTGTTTGACTTTGTTTGGAATGTTAGTTGATTTTGTGTTTGCTTGATTGACTTGTAGTGAAGTTAGAGAAGTGTGAGACTAGCAAGATCAAGGAGTGAACCATCATTCCCTACCCAAAAAGGCAAGTTACACTATCATACAAAGTCCTACTATTTTCATTATACTTAGTGGATTTTGAAAACATGCATGAAAACAATTTTATACTTATGCTATGCTAAATCCTAATAGGATTCCCTTACATTACTTAGTGAAAACCTTGTAGTTGTACATGCTTAGCCATGCTATATTTTGAAAAGAGATACATGTTGAGATTTTACAAAGTTGAGAAAAGGACTTGTGTTTTATATAATAAAACAAGGACTCAATGAACCACCTAGGTGGAGGATACTTTAAGTTTTGGAGAAGGTGGCAACAAAAGGAACCATTCTATGGCAATCTCTTTGTGTTGTGCTCCAAAAGAAAACCCACCTAGGAAACTTAGAGATTGAACATGCTTCTCCAATTGTGGCTTTCTGTGCAACCACATGCTATTATGGCTCGCTTAGTCAATTACATTAGGAAGACCCATACATTGTCTTTAGTTACTAGACATGGGGATCTGAATGCTCCATGAGGGCTAAAGACAAGCTAGCAATGGTGTATGGAGGACCTTTTGAAAGACTTCACACATTCTCAATCTGCAAGATTCCATCTTGGTGAGTACTAATCCAGCGCCACCGTGGCAACAAGATGAGAGTGGGACATGTGGGTAAAGTGTACAACTTCAGAAGATAATAAAATCTAAGTACTTAGCCGTGTCCCCTGTTATGGACAATACTGAGCAACTAAAGGCCTGAAGCTATGGAAGATCTCGACATTCTAATTTCTAAAAGAAAACTTTTAAAACTTGATGCACTTGGAGTTACCAAGGAACTCAAGAGATTTTGACAAAACTTGATGCACTTGGAGTTACCAAGAAGCTCAAGAGATTTTGACAAAACTTTATGCACTTGGAGTTACTAAGGTGCTCAAGAGATTTTTGACAAAGACCTGAACACTTGGGTTTTTACCAAGGAGTTCAAGAGATTTATGTAAGGAGATTTGACAAAGGACCAAAAACCATTTTTGAAAAGATAGGATAAAATATTGCTTTATGCAAATGAGCCTTAAACTCTACTTAGCCAAATATGCATGTAGTGATAGGATCCACCTATATTACACATAGAAGTGAAACTTGCCAATACAATTCAAATGTATTGACCCTTGTGGCTGTAACTTATTATGTTGCAGGTTTGATTGTTTTTAGTGAAGATTGACTGATTAGGATTACAAAGCCTACAACCAACATGTCTGCCTGTGGCACTTTGAAGATGAAGGACCCATGACTATAGTTATTCCGCTGCAATGTAATGTAATAGCCAAATGAGCTATGTAAAGATGTAATTAAAATTATGTTATTCCTGGTTATAAAGCTGTATTATGACCTTTGTTTCTTGATATTACATCTGAATTGTGGATGCTAGCTATTGATCCAGGGACTAGCATTGTAAACACAGGGGGCTCAATCTTATTAAAGGTTGGGGACCTTACAGATGGTATCAGAGCATTGTGTTGCCTATAGGATTTGTAACCCTAGGATTGGACAAAAACCCTTATAAAAATAGGAGATGCAATTTATTTCAAAAACTATTTACAAACAATCTTGTAAACTCTTTCCTCAATCATTTTTGGTTTCAACTCTACTTCTCTTCTACTTCAAAACTTAATGGAAAGCCTACCCCATGACCAAAGACTTCATCATGTGCAAGGGACTTCATCAACTCTAATGACTTCAACTTCTTCAACTCCAATGACTTCAACATCTTCAAGTGATTTCAACCTTATTCTCAACAAGGACTCCCAACTTAGATGTTACTAAGGACCACAAGAGAGACAAAAAATTTTGCCCAAGACTTGAAGACTAAGGAAAACAAGTTAGAAGGAGCCATCAACATCTTTGAAGTATTTGTGACCAAGACACAAGAATTTTTCCAAGGAAACCATGATATCATTCAAGAAGAATCAACCAAGAAGGATGGAAAGATTCCAAATGAACCATATAGATGGACCACCATATTTAGTTTAAGTCAAACCCACCAACTTATATGGTGTAACAAAAATATTTTTGGTTGCCTAAAAATATGCTTGAAACTTGTTATTTACTTCAACTCATGAGTTAAGCTCATAAGTTGTTAAGTGATTGGTTGCTTGTTTGAATGTTTGATGGTTTGATTGTTTGATTGAACTTGATTGTTTTGAGTTGTGTGTTAGGACTTCTTAAAAACCTATCCACAAATACTTATCCCTATCAAACCAACAGATGCCTCCCCGTCGTACAACCCCAACCAAAACAACAACATCACCCCTGAGATGCAACAGATGATGGCAGCTCAGACACAGTTGATGCAGCAGATGACCACATTCATACAAAATTTGAATAACAACAACAACAACAATCAGAATAATCCTCCAGCCCTAGACATGCTCACCAAATTTCTGAAACTTAGGCCTGCAAGGTTCTCTGGAACAACTGATCCAATGGAAGCTGATGATTGGTTACGTTCAGTGAACAAAGACTTAGTGACTGTTGGCTGCACCGATGGAGAAAAAGTTAGGTTTGCAGCATTTCTACTTGAAGGACCAGCAGAACATGGTGGGATAACTTCCAGATCACCACCCCTTGAAGATGTAACTTGGGCTATTTTTGAGGATGGATTCGTAACAACTCACATCTCACCGGAGTAATGTACTTGAAGAAAAGGAGTTTCACAATCTGAAACAACATCACCTCGGTGGCTGAGTATATTGAAGAATTCAACAATCCGCACGCTATGCACCGATGAAGTTGATACAGATGCTAAGAGAAAAGAAAAATTTCTGAAGGACTTAATGATGAGTTGAACCTACAGCTAGTTGTTGCCTATGTCCCAACTTATCAATCACTCGTGACAAAGCCATCATTTTGGAAAACAAGATGAATCAAGTTGAGAACAGAAAGAGGAAGCGTAAACTCAAGAACTATTCAGGATCATCAAAGAAGAAGCATTCATTCAAAAGGATCGATGAAGATTCTGAACCACATCAAGATTATCACCACAACAACAATGGAAGTGAGAATAATGGAAATGATATCGACAATGGAGATGACCTTGGTCAGAATCAACAAGACAAATTTAGGAAGAAAGACATTAGCCAGTTGGGTTATACCGCAAGGAACTTGGACACTACGCATCAAACTGTCCGAGAAGAAAAAGAAAAGGATGCTAAAAAGCCAATGGAAATGACTCAATGTGACCCAGAAAGGACATGTGAACCACATTGACATGGATGGAAACGTTGAAGAGATAGAAGAAGTGGATGACAAGATTTAGATAACTCGCTTGAGTCAAATAAGGATTCCTTGTCCGAATATCAAGTGTTGAACCTATAGACAAGAGAACCATCAATGTAACCCTATGAGACTTTATTTTAAGGGTGGTAGTACCCTAGCTTTGAAGCCAACTTGTAACCCTAGCCTTCCCAAATCTCGGGACGAGATTTCTTTTAAGGGTGAATGTCACATCCCAAGATTTTCCAAATCTTGTAATGTGAAAAATAAATAAACAAAATAAATTTTTGTTGAAAATCAGGCTGAAAAGAAACTTTTGTTTCTAAAAGGAAACTTAAAAATCCCATCTTGAACAAACTTTGGCTAAAGTTTGAATTCAACAAAATCCAATCAAGGGAAATGCATTCCTCAATGAATGTATCTGGAAATTTAAACACTTGGAAAATAAATCCAATACCCTAAACCCTAATAAAATCATCTCCAGAGTATCTCCAAACCTATGGAATTGATCCATACCAAAAAAATTGATCAACAAATATTCACAAAGGATCAAGAAAGACCATAGAAGTTGGTTTCACTTAAATTGGAACCATCAATAAAATCTTATGAATATAAAAAGATAAGGAAATTGAATTTCCAAAGCAAATAAAGCCCTTACCCAAAAAGCCCATACCATTTGGTGAACAATTAATCCTAAAGGGATTTATAAAGATAAACATTTATCAAAGGAAAATAAATTGTTTTGGAAATACTATTTTGGATCTTTTAATAAAAGACTTTGTTTTCAAATGAAAAGGTGAGCCAAATTAATTTTTGGCTTTTGTAATAAAATATTTTGTTTTGATAAAATGAATAAAGGTTTATTTAAATAAAATAATAAGGATTTAAATATCCAATTTTATTTAAGTAAAGGCTTTTTCCATTTTAAATGAACACCAAGTATTTTATTACTACTTTGAAATCTTTTATTAAAAGGTTTTGCTTTGATTAAAATGAGTAAAGGATTATTTAAATAAAATAATAAGGATTTAAATATACAATTTTATTTAAGTAAAGGCTTTCCCATTTTAATTAAACACCAAAACTTATTTATTTGTTTAAATAAGTTTCCAAGTATTCTTATTTTCAAATAAAACCTACTGGTTTGTTTTTGAAAATAATTGATTTCAAATGGAAATTTTATTAATTAAATCAAACCCTATTTTATTAAATAACTAAAGATCCATCTTATTTAATTATTAAATGGATCCTAAAAAGAATAATTATTATTTGTATTTTGAGATTTGGATTATGTTGCTAAATGTAACCAAAATTCAAAATACTAAGTTTGGTGATTGTTTTAATTGTTTGAATTTGTTTGAATTTTTGAAAAATTGATTTAAATTCAAAACAGAAAAGAATTAGAAAAGAAAAGAAAATGTATGTAAAAAATAGTGCATTGGACCCAGCCCAAATTGCCAGCCCACTAGGCCCAAAGCAGTTTCAGCTTCTTCTCTCCTCGCTAATCGTTTTTCAATTGTTAAATGACCCACAAAGCCAATGACCGGTGGCCCCACTTCTCCTCTCACTCACTACTGATGAGATGACCCCACCCAAAGAAGTTGTCTCTCAAGAAAACGATTCGAACCAAATAACGAACCCATTACCGATGATGACCGGACCCACTCCCACTCTCTCTTCACGATGATAGGTCCCACACCATCGTTTCTCCTTCCTCACCGGCCACCGCTTTTCCTCCCTCAACGCTGTTTCGCTGATTTACTCCAGCGTTGAATACGCTTAATACCGCTCTTTACCTCGCTGTAACCACGCAACGATAAAAGCCTCCTCTCCTCTATTTCCCTGCACCACTCTTCCTCTTCGCCCTTAGGTGCCGCCAATTTCTTCGCACCACCGTTGCCACCGACGAAGCTCCTCCTTAATTCCGGCGAGCCCAGCCACGCTTTGCCTCCCGAGCACCCTAGCAGCTTCACCACTCCGGCGCTTCGCTGCCTTCTTTCAACCACGGGTGCCCTGAAACCTCGCCTTCGACGACGACCACCGTCATCACCATCTGTCTACGAACTCCGGCGAAGCCCATAGGTAGTTCCGACCGCCTACGCCTCTCGTTCACGCACACAGCTCTGCCTTGATCTTGCGCTTCTAACCCTGCCCTCGTTTTGCTTCGGGGTGAACCACAGAGTCGACTTCGACCACGACCACGCGCAACCGACGCTAGCAGGAACTCCGACGAGCAATCCACCTCGTTCCCGAGTGCCCCTCGACGAGATAAGGCCACGTGGAGCTTCCCAAGCTGCCGCGAACTCGTGAGCCTACTCTACTCTCTTGCGCCCTGTTTCACCAAGACCGCCATCGACCGATCGTCACCGCTGCCGATGAGTCCAGCCGCCATTCTAGGTCATTAGATTAGGACCGTTGGATCTCGATCCTGAGGCTTAGATAGAATCACTTATACGCGAAGAGGTATGCAATCTGACCCGTGCGATGTAACTTAAATCCAACGGCTGTCGTTGGTGATCCACACCGAACCGGTACGGGCGAATAAGAATACGACGCGTGGCACTAGATCTGTTTAAAAGAAATTTGAAAACAGATTTAAGTGTCATTTTCAAACCCTTGTATCTTTGAATCCACATGTCCAAAATTTACAAATTTTATGTCGTTGGATTCAGGAGAGCAAGCTCTAACCAACCCTACCCTTAGTTTAGCAAATAGTACCTGTTAGCTTGTTTAATTTTGCAGATTCTTTTGAGTGCTTGTTTAGATTAGAAAATCATTTAAAATGATTTTTAGGTTAAAACCTTTGCAATTTGGTTTGTTGTGACCTTACTGACCCTAGGAACCAACCTAAGTTTTGGAAAATGATTTTGGAAAGGATTAGAATGGATTAATTAGTTTAATCCATTTCTAGCCAATTAAAAACCATTGTTTTGTTTATGAAAATGCTTTCATAAAGAAAACTTTGAGAAAATGTTTTGAACCAAACCTACTGACCCAAACACCAAGTTTTGCAATAGCAACTCATTTGGTGAACCCTATAGACTAAAGCCCTAGTAGACATATTTCTACACCACATAGAATGACACTTTGTTTTGCAAATGGTTTTATAGTGAAACCTTTTGCAAATAACTTAGCCACTTCACAAAATGACCAATAGGTGTGCCCAAATGTCTATGACCCATTAGGAACCCCTTTTTCTCAAACAAAACAAGGCTTGGAATGCTTGCATGCATTACTTTAACTTTGCCACTTTGGTAAATGACCATTTTGGATCTTACAAAGTTTAGGAATCTAATGGAGACCCTCTTTGCAAATGACTTTGCCATTTTGGTAAATGACCAAATTGGAACTTACAAAGTTAGAAGCCTAGTGGAGACCATCCTTACAATAGAACTAACCTTGCATGCTTATGCATGACTTAGATTCCATTGCTTTGTGAGTGTGAAATTGTTTGTTTGACTTTGTTTGGAATGTTAGTTGATTTTGTGTTTGCTTGATTGACTTGTAGTGAAGTTAGAGAAGTGTGAGACTAGCAAGATCAAGGAGTGAACCATCATTCCCTACCCAAAAAGGCAAGTTACACTATCATACAAAAGTCCTACTATTTTCATTATACTTAGTGGATTTTGAAAACATGCATGAAAACAATTTTATACTTATGCTATGCTAAATCCTAATAGGATTCCCTTACATTACTTAGTGAAAACCTTGTAGTTGTACATGCTTAGCCATGCTATATTTTGAAAAGAGATACATGTTGAGATTTTACAAAGTTGAGAAAAGGACTTGTGTTTTATATAATAAAACAAGGACTCAATGAACCACCTAGGTGGAGGATACTTTAAGTTTTGGAGAAGGTGGCAACAAAAGGAACCATTCTATGGCAATCTCTTTGTGTTGTGCTCCAAAAGAAAACCCACCTAGGAAACATAGAGATTGAACATGCTTCTCCAATTGTGGCTTTCGTGCAACCACATGCTATTATGGCTCGCTTAGTCAATTACATTAGGAAGACCCATACATTGTCTTTAGTTACTAGACATGGGGATCTGAATGCTCCATGAGGGCTAAAGACAAGCTAGCAATGGTGTATGGGAGGACCTTTTGAAAGACTTCACACATTCTCAATCTGCCAGTATTCCATCTTGGTGAGTACTAATCCAGCGGCCACTGGTGGCAACAAGATGAGAGTGGGACATGTGGGTAAAGTGTACAACTTCTGCAGAAGATAATAAAATCTAAGTACTTAGCCGTGTCCCCGGTTATGGACAATACTGAGCAACTAAAGGTCTGAAGCTATGGAAGATCTCGACATTCTAATTTCTAAAAGAAAACTTTTAAAACTTGATGCACTTGGAGTTACCAAGGAACTCAAGAGATTTTGACAAAACTTGATGCACTTGGAGTTACCAAGAAGCTCAAGAGATTTTGACAAAACTTGATGCACTTGGTGTTACTAAGGTGCTCAAGAGATTTTTGACAAAGACCTGAACACTTGGGTTTTTACCAAGGAGTTCAAGAGATTTATGTAAGGAGATTTGACAAAGGACCAAAAACCATTTTTTGAAAAGATAGGATAAAATATTGCTTTATGCAAATGAGCCTTAAACTCTACTTAGCCAAATATGCATGTAGTGATAGGATCCACCTATATTACACATAGAAGTGAAACTTGCCAATACAATTCAAATGTATTGACCCTTGTGGCTGTAACTTATTATGTTGCAGGTTTGATTGTTTTTAGTGAAGATTGACTGATTAGGATTACAAAGCCTACAACCAACATGTCTGCCTGTGGCACTTTGAAGATGAAGGACCCATGACTATAGTTATTCCGCTGCAATGTAATGTAATAGCCAAATGAGCTATGTAAAGATGTAATTAAAATTATGTTATTCCTGGTTATAAAGCTGTATTATGACCTTTGTTTCTTGATATTACATCTGAACTGTGGATGCTAGCTATTGATCCAGGGACTAGCATTGTAAACACAGGGGGCTCAATCTTATTAAAGGTTGGGGACCTTACACATTGAAATGTGTGTTCTTTTCACATACCACATATGGATCCACCAGTGTCATTGCATGTGTGTTCTTTTCACAATGCACCTATGGATCCACCAGTGTCATTGCATGTGTGCTCTTTTTACTAATAACAACCAGAGTCATTGAAATGGGTGTTCTATGCAGAGAACACACATGGATCCACCAGTGTCATTGCATGTGTGTTCTTTTCACTAACAACAACCAGAGTCATTGCATGTGTGTTATTTTCACATACCACATGTGGATCCACAAGTGTCATTACATGTGTGTTCTTTTTACTAACAACAACTAGAATCATTGCATGTGTGTTCTTTTCACATACCACATATGGATCCACCATTGTCATTGCATGTGTGCTCTTTTCACAATCCACCTATGGATCCACCAGTGTCATTGCATGTGTGCTCTTTTTACTAACAACTAGAGTCATTGCATGTGTGTTCTTTTCACATACCACATATGGATCCACCAGTGTCATTGCATGTGTGTTCTTTTCACAATCCACCTATGGATCCACCAGTGTCATTGCATGTGTGCTCTTTTTACTAACCACAACCAGAGTCAATGAAATGTGTGTTCTCTGCAGAGAACACACATGGATCCACCAGTGTCATTGCATGTGTGTTCTTTTTACTAACAACAACCAGAGTCATTGCATGTGTGGTATTTACACATACCACATATGGATCCACAAGTGTCATTACATGTGTGATCTTTTTACTAACAACAACTGGAGTCATTGCATGTGTGTTCTTTTCACATACCACATATGGATCCACCAGTGTCATTGCATGTGTGCTCTTTTCACAATCCACCTATGGATCCACCAGTGTCATTGCATGTGTGTTCTTTTTACAATCAACAAACAGAGTCATTGCATGTGTGTTCTTTTTCACATACCACATATGGATCCACCAGTGTCATTGCATGTGTGTTCTTTTCACAATCCACCTATGGATCCACCAGTGTCATTGCATGTGTGATCTTTTTACTTACAACAACCAGAGTCATTGAAATGTGTGTTCTCTTCAGAGACCACACATGGATCCACCAGTGTCATTGCATGTGTGCTCTTTTTACTAACAACAACCAGAGTCATTGAAATGTGTGTTCTTTTCACATACCACATATGGATCCACCAAAGTTATTGCATGTGTGTTCTTTTCACAATGCACCTATGGATCCACCAGTGTCATTGCATATGTGCTCTTTGTACTAACAACAACCAGATTCATTGCATGTGTGTTCACTTTAGAGACCACACATGGATCCACTAGTGTCATTGCATGTGTGTTCTTTTTACTAACAACAACTAGAGTCATTGAAATGTGTGTTCTCTTCAGAGACCACACATGGATCCACCAGTGTCATTGCATGTGTGTTCTTTTTACTAACAACAACTAGAGTCATTGCATGTGTGTTATTTTGACATACCACATATAGATCCACTAGTGTCATTGCATGTGTGTTCTTTTTACTAACAACAACTGGAGTCATTTCATGTGTGTTCTTTTCACATACCACATATGGATCCACCAGTGTCATTGCATGTGTGTTCTTTTCACAATCCACCTATGGATCCACTAGTGTCATTGCATGTGTGCTTTTTTACTAACAACAACTAGAGTCATTGCATGTGTGCTCTTTTCATAGTCCACCTATGGATCCACCAGTGTCATTGCATGTGTGTTCTTTTTATTAACAACAACCAGAGTCATTGCATGTGTGTTCTTTTCACACACCACATATCGATCCACTAGTGTCATTGCATGTGTGTTCTTTTCACAATCCACCTATGGATCCACTAGTGTCATTGCATGTGTGTTCTTTTTATTAACAACAACTGGACTCATTTCATGTGTGTTATTTTCACATACCACATATGGATCCACCAGTGTCATTGAAATGTGTCTTCTCTTCAGAGACCACACATGGATCCACCAGTGTCATTACATGTGTGTTCTTTTTACTAACAACAACTTGAGTCATTGCATATTTGTTGTTTTCACATACCTCATATAGATCCACCAGTGTCATTGCATGTGTGCTCTTTTCACAATCGACCTATGGATCCACGAGTGTCATTGCATGTGTGTTCTTTTTAGTAACAACAACCAGAGTCATTGCATGTGTGTTCTTTTCACATACCACCTATGGATCCACCAGTGTCATTGCATGTGTGCTCTTTTTACTAACAACAACCAGATTTATTGCATGTGTGTTCTCTTTAGAGACCACACATGGAAGCACCAGTGTCATTGCATGTGTGTTCTTTCTACTAACAAAAACCAGAGTCATTGAAATGTGTGTTCTTTTCACAGACCACATATGGATGCACCAGTGTCATTGCATGTGTGTTCTTTTCACAATGCACCTATGGATCCACCAGTCTCATTGCATGTGTGCTCTTTTTACTAATAACAACCAGAGTCATTGAAATGTGTGTTCTCTTCAGAGACCACACATGGATCCACCCGTGTGATTGCATGTGTGTTCTTTTTACTAACAACAACCAGAGTCATTTCATGTGTGTTCTTTTCACATACCACATATGGATCCACCGGAGTCATTGAAATGTGTGTTCTCTTCAGAGACCACACATGGATCCACCAGTGTCATTGCATGTGTGTTCTTTTTACTAACAACAACCAGAGTCATTGCATGTGTGTTATTTTCACATACCACACATCTGGATCCACTAGTGTCATTGAAATGTGTGTTCTATTTACTAACAACAACTGGAGTCATTTCATGTATATTCTTTTGACATACCACATATGGATCAACCAGTTTTATTGAAATGTGTGTTCTCTTCAGAGACCACACATGGATCCACTAGTGTCATTGCATGTGTGTTCTTTTTACTAACAACAACTAGAGTCATTGCATGTGTGTTCTTTTCACATACCACATATGGATCCACCAGATTCATTGCATGTGTGTTCTTTTCACAATCCACATATGGATCCACAAGTGTCATTGCATGTGTGCTTTTTTTACTAACAACAACCAGAGTCATTGCATGTGTGCTCTTTTCACAGTCCACCTATGGATCCACCAGTGTCATTGCACGTGTGTTCTTTTTACTACCAACAACCAGAGTCATTGCATGTGTGCTCTTTTCACGTACCACATATGGATCCACCAGTGTCATTGCATGTGTGTTCTTTTCACAATCCACCTATGGATCCACCAGTGTCATTGCTTGTGTGCTCTTTTTACTAACAATAACCAGAGTCATTGCATTTGTGTTTTCTTCAGAGACCACACATGGATCCACCAGTGTCATTGCATGTGTGTTCTTTTTACTAACAACAACCAGAGTCATTGCATGTGTGTTATTTTCACATACCACATATGGATCCACAAGTGTCATTACATGTGTGTTCTTTTTACTAACAACAACTGGAGTCATTGCATGTGTGTTCTTTTCACATACCACATATGGATCCACCAGTGTCATTGCATGTGTGCTCTTTTCACAATCCACCTATGGATCCACCAGTGTCATTGCATGTGTGTTCTTTTTACAATCAACAAACAGAGTCATTGCATGTGTGTTCTTTTTCACATACCACATATGGATCCACCAGTGTCATTGCATGTGTGTTCTTTTCACAATCCACCTATGGATCCACCAGTGTCATTGCATGTGTGATCTTTTTACTAACAACAACCAGAGTCATTGAAATGTGTGTTCTCTTTAGAGACCACACATGGATCCACCAGTGTCATTGCATGTGTGCTCTTTTAACTAACAACAACCAGAGTCATTGAAATGTGTGTTCTTTTCACATACCACATATGGATCCACCAAAGTCATTGCATGTGTGTTCATTTCACAATCCACCTATGGATCCAATAGTGTCATTGCATGTGTGATCTTTTTACTAACAATAACCAGACTCATTGAAATGTGTGTTCTCTTCAGAGACCACACATGGATCCACCAGTGTCATTGCATGTGTGATCTTTTTACTAACAACAACCAGAGTCATTGAAATGTGTGTTCTCTTCAGAGACCACACATGGATCCACCAGTGTCATTGCATGTGTGCTCTTTTTACTAACAACAACCAGAGTCATTGAAATGTGTGTTCTTTTCACATACCACATATGGATCCACCAAAGTCATTGCATGTGTGTTCTTTTCACAATCCTCCTATGGATCCACCAGTGTCATTGCATGTGTGCTCTTTTTACTAACAACAACCAGATTCATTGCATGTGTGTTCTCTTTAGAGACCACACATGGATCCACTAGTGTCATTGCATGTGTGTTCTTTTTACTAACAACAACCAGAGTCATTGAAATTTGTGTTCTCTTCAGAGACCACACATGGATCCACCAGTGTCATTGCATGTGTGTTCTTTTTACTAACAACAACTAGAGTCATTACATGTGTGTTATTTTGACATACCACATATGGATCCACTACTGTCATTGCATGTGTGTTCTTTTTACTAACAACAACTGGAGTCATTTTATGTGTGTTCTTTTCACATACCACATATGGATCCACCAGTGTCATTGCATGTGTGTTCTTTTCACAATCCACCTATGGATCCACTAGTGTCATTGCATGTGTGCTTTTTTACTAACAACAACTAGAGTCATTGCATGTGTGCTCTTTTCATAGTCCACCTATGGATCCACCAGTGTCATTGCATGTGTGTTCTTTTTACTAACAACAACCAGAGTCGCTGCATGTGTGTTCTTTTCACACACCACATATCGATCCACTAGTGTCATTGCATGTGTGTTCTTTTCACAATCCACCTATGGATCCACTAGTGTCATTGCATGTGTGTTCTTTTTATTAACAACAACTGGACTCATTTCATGTGTGTTATTTTCACATACCACATATGGATCCACCAGTGTCATTGAAATGTGTCTTCTCTTCAGAGACCACACATGGATCCACCAGTGTCATTACATGTGTGTTCTTTTTACTAACAACAACTTGAGTCATTGCATGTTTGTTGTTTTCACATACCTCATATGGATCCACCAGTGTCATTGCATGTGTGCTCTTTTCACAATCGACCTATGGATCCACTAGTGTCATTGCATGTGTGTTCTTTTTAGTAACAACAACCAGAGTCATTGCGTGTGTGTTCTTTTCACATACCACCTATGGATCCACTAGTGTCATTGCATGTGTGCTCTTTTTACTAACAACAACCAGATTTATTGCATGTGTGTTCTCTTTAGAGACCACACATGGAAGCACCAGTGTCATTGCATGTGTGTTCTTTTTACTAACAAAAACCAGAGTCATTGAAATGTGTGTTCTTTTCACATACCACATATGGATCCACCAGTGTCATTGCATGTGTGTTATTTTCACAATGCACCTATGGATCCACCAGCGCCATTGCATGTGTGCTCTTTTTACTAATAACAACCAGAGTCATTGCATGTGTGTTATTTTCACATACCACATGTGGATCCACTAGTGTCATTACATGTGTGTTCTTTTTACTAACAACAGCTAGAATCATTGCATGTGTGTTCTTTTCACATACCACATATGGATCCACCATTGTCATTGCATGTGTGCTCTTTTCACAATCCACCTATGGATCCACCAGTGTCATTGCATGTGTGTTCTTTTTACTAACAACCAGAGTCATTGCATGTGTGTTCTTTTCACATACCACATATGGATCCACCAGTGTCATTGCACGTGTGTTCTTTTCACAATCCGCCTATGGATCCACCAGTGTCATTGCATGTGTGATCTTTTTACTAACCACAACCAGAGTCATTGCATGTGTGTTCTCTTCAGAGACCACACATGGATCCACCCGTGTTATTGCATGTGTGTTCTTTTTACTAACAACAACCAGAGTCATTTCATGTGTGTTCTTTTCACATACCACATATGGATCCACCGGAGTCATTGAAATGTGTGTTCTCTTCAGAGACCACACATGGATCCACCAAAGTCATTGCATGTGTGTTCTTTTTACTAACAACAACCAGAGTCATTGCATGTGTGTTATTTTCACATACCACACATATGGATCCACCAGTTTCATTCCATGTGTGTTCTTTTCACATACCACCTATGGATCCACCAGTGTCATTGCATGTGTGCTCTTTTTACTAACAACAACCAGATTTATTGCATGTGTGTTCTCTTTAGAGACCACACATGGAAGCACCAGTGTCATTGCATGTGTGTTCTTTTTACTAACAAAAACCAGAGTCATTGAAATGTGTGTTCTTTTCACATACCACATATGGATCCACCATTGTCATTGCATGTGTGCTCTTTTCACAATCCACCTATGGATCCACCAGTGTCATTGCATGTGTGTTCTTTTTACTAACAACCAGAGTCATTCCATGTGTGTTCTTTTCACATACCACATATGGATCCACCAGTGTCATTGCATGTGTGTTCTTTTCACAATCCACCTATGGATCCACCAGTGTCATTGCATGTGTGCTCTTTTTACTAACCACAACCAGAGTCATTGCATGTGTGTTCTCTTCAGAGACCACACATGGATCCACCCGTGTTATTGCATGTGTGTTCTTTTTACTAACAACAACCAGAGTCATTTCATGTGTGTTCTTTTCACATACCACATATGGATCCACCGGAGTCATTGAAATGTGTGTTCTCTTCAGAGACCACACATGGATCCACCAGTGTCATTGCATGTGTGTTCTTTTTACTAACAACAACCAGAGTCATTGCATGTGTGTTATTTTCACATACCACACATATGGATGCACCAATGTCATTGAAATATGTGTTCTGTTTACTAACAACAACAGGAGTCATTTCATGTGTGTTATTTTCACATACTACATATGGATCAACCAGTGTCATTGAAATGTGTGTTCTCTTCGGAGACCACACATGGATCCACTAGTGTCATTGCATGTGTGTTCTTTTTACTAACAACAACCAGAGTCATTGCATATGTGTTCTTTTCACATACCACATATGGATCCACCAGTTTCATTGCATGTGTGTTCTTTTCACAATCCACATATGGATCCACCAGTGTCATTGCATGTGTGCTTTTTTTACTAACAACAACCAGAGTCATTGCATGTGTGCTCTTTTCACAGTCCACCTATGGATCCACCAGTGTCATTGCACGTGTGTTCTTTTTACTACCAACAATCAGAGTCATTGCATGTGTGCTCTTTTCACGTACCACATATGGATCCACCAGTGTCATTGCATGTGTGTTCTTTTCACAATCCACCTATGGATCCACCAGGGTCATTGCTTGTGTGCTCTTTTTACTAACAATAACCAGACTCATTGCATTTGTGTTTTCTTCAGAGACCACACATGGATCCACCAATGTCATTGCATGTGTGTTCTTTTTACTAACAACAACCATAGTCATTGAAATGTGTGTTCGTTTCACATACCACATATGGATCCACCAGTGTCATTGCATGTGTGTTCTTTTCACAATCCACCTATGGATCCGCCAGTGTCATTGCATGTGTGCTCTTTTTACTAACAGCAACCAGAGTCATTGAAATGTGTGTTCTCTGCAGAGAACACACATGGATCCACCAGTGTCATTGCATGTGTGTTCTTTTTACTAACAACAACCAGAGTCATTGCATGTGTGTTATTTTCACATACCACATATGGATCCACAAGTGTCATTACATGTGTGTTCTTTTTACTAACAACAACTGGAGTCATTGCATGTGTGTTCTTTTCACATACCACATATGGATCCACCAGTGTCATTGCATGTGTGCTCTTTTCACAATCCACATATAGATCCACCAGTGTCATTGCATGTGTGCTCTTTTTTACTATCAACAACCAGAGTCATTGCATGTGTGTTCTTTTGACATACCACATATGGATCCACCAGTGTCATTGCATGTGTGTTCTTTTCACAATCCACCTATGGATCCACCAGTGTCATTGCATGTGTGCTCTTTTTACTAACAACAACCAGAGTCATTGAAATGTGTGTTCTCTTCAGAGACCACACATGGATCCACCAGTGTCATTGCATGTGTGCTCTTTTTACTAACAACAACCAGAGTCATTGAAATGTGTGTTCTTTTCACATACCACATATGAATCTACCAAAGTCATTGCATGTGTGTTCTTTTCACAATCCACCTATGGATCCACCAGTGTCATTGCATGTGTGCTCTTTTTACTAACAACAACCAGAGTCATTGCATGTGTGTTCTCTTCAGAGACCACACATGGATCCACTAGTGTCATTACATGTGTGTTCTTTTTACTAACAACAACCGGAGTCATTTCATGTGTGTTCTTTTCACATACCACATATGGATCCACTAGTGTCATTGCATGTGTGTTCTTTTCACATACCACCTATGGATCCACCAGTGTCATTGCATGTGTGCTCTTTTTACTAACAACAACCAGATTCATTACATGTGTGTTCTCTTTAGAGACCACACATGGATCCACCAGTGTCATTGCATGTGTGTTCTTTTTTCAAACAAAAACCAGAGTCATATAAATGTGTGTTCTTTTCACATACCACATATGGATCCACCAGTGTCATTGCATGTGTGTTCTTTTCACAATGCACCTATGGATCCACCAGTGTCATTGCATGTGTGCTCTTTTTACTAATAACAACCAGAGTCATTGAAATGTGTGTTCTCTTCAAAGACCACACATGGATCCACCAGTGTCATTGCATGTGTGTTATTTTTACTAACAACAACCAGAGTCATTGCATGTGTGTTATTTTCACATACCACATGTGGATCCACCACTGTCATTACATGTGTGTTCTTTTTACTAACAACAACTAGAATCATTGCATGTGTGTTCTTTTCACATACCACATATGGATCCACCAGTGTCATTGCATGTGTGCTCTTTTCACAATCCACCAATGGATCCACCAGTGTCATTGCATGTGTGTTCCTTGTACTAACAACAACCAGAGTCATTGCATGTGTGTTCTTTTCACATACCACATATGGATCCACCAGTGTCATTGCATGTGTGTTCTTTTCACAATCCACCTATGGATCCACCGGTGTCATTGCATGTTTGCTCTTTTTACTAACCACAACCAGAGTTATTGCATGTGTGTTCTCTTCAGAGATCACACATGGATCCACCCGTGTTATTGCATGTGTTATTTTTACTAACAACAACCAGAGTCATTTCATGTGTGTTCTTTTCACATACCACATATGGATCCACCAGAGTCAATGAAATGTGTGTTCTCTTCAGAGACCACACATGGATCCACCAGTGTCATTGCATGTGTGTTCTTTTTACTAACAACGAGCAGAGTCATTGCATGTGTGTTATTTTCACATACCACACATATGGATCCACCAGTGTCATTGAAATGTGTGTTCTATTTACTAACAAGAACTGGAGTCATTTCATGTGTGTTCTTTTCACAATCCACCTATGGATCCACCAGTGTCATTGCTTGTGTGCTCTTTTTACTAACAATAACCAGACTCATTGCATTTGTGTTTT
Source organism: Avena insularis (assembly GCA_023614405.1). Lineage (NCBI taxonomy): Eukaryota > Viridiplantae > Streptophyta > Magnoliopsida > Poales > Poaceae > Avena > Avena insularis. The sequence continues at coordinate 306,602 of JAJUPC010000156.1, forward strand.
CTTCAGAGACCACACATGGATCCACCAGGTTCATTGCATGTGTGTTCTTTTCACATACCACATATGGATCCACCATTGTCATTGCATGTGTGCTCTTTTCACAATCCACCTATGGATCCGCCACTGTCATTGCATGTGTGCTCTTTTTACTAACAACAACTAGAGTCATTGAAATGTGTGTTGTCTGAAGAGAACACACATGGATCCACCAGTGTCATTGCATGTGTGTTCTTTTTACTAACAACAACAAGATTCATTGCATGTGTGTTATTTTCACATACCACATATGGATCCACAAGTGTCATTACATGTGTGTTCTTTTTACTAACAACAACTGGAGTCATTGCATGTGTGTTCTTTTCACATACCACATATGGATCCACCAGTGTCATTGCATGTGTGCTCTTTTCACAATCCACCTATGGATCCACTAGTGTCATTGCATGTGTGCTCTTTTTTACTATCAACAACCAGAGACATTGCATGTGTGTTCTTTTGACATACCACATATGGATCCACCAGTGTCATTGCATGTGTGTTCTTTTCGCAATCCACCTATGGATCCACCAGTGTCATTGCATGTGTGCTCTTTTTACTAACAACAACCAGAGTCATTGAAATGTGTGTTCTCTTCAGAGACCACACATGGATCCACCAGTGTCATTGCATGTGTGCTCTTTTTACTAACAACAACCAGAGTCATTGAAATGTGTGTTCTTTTCACATACCACATATGGATCCACCAAAGTCATTGCATGTGTGTTCTTTTCACAATCCACCTATGGATCCACCAGTGTCATTGCATATGTGCTCTTTTTACTAACAACAACCAGAGTCATTGCATGTGTGTTCTGTTCAGAGACCACACATGGATCGACTAGTGTCATTGCATGTGTATTCTTTTTACTAACAACAACCAGAGTCATTGAAATGTGTGTTCTCTTCAGATACCACACATGGATCCACGAGTGTCATTGCATGTGTGTTCTTTTTACTAACAACAACCAGAGTCATTGCATGTGTGTTATTTTCACATACCACATATGGATGCACTAGTGTCATTGCATGTGTGTTCTTTTTACTAACAACAACCAGAGTCATTTCATGTGTGTTCTTTTCACATACAACATATGGATCCACCAGTGTCATTGCATGTGTGTTCTTTTCACATACCACCTATGGATCCACCAGTGTCATTGCATGTGTGCTCTTTTTACTAACAACAACCGATTCATTACATGTGTGTTCTCTTTAGAGACCACACATGGATCCACCAGTGTCATTGCATGTGTGTTCTTTTTACTAACAAAAACCAGAGTCATATAAATGTGTGTTCTTTTCACATACCACATATGGATCCACCAGTGTCATTGCATGTGTGTTCTTTTCACAATGCACCTATGGATCCACCAGTGTCATTGCATGTGTGCTCTTTTTACTAATAACAACCAGAGTCATTGAAATGTGTGTTCTCTTGAAAGACCACACATGGATCCACTAGTGTCATTGCATGTGTGTTCTTTTTACTAACAACAACCAGAGTCATTGCATGTGTGTTATTTTCACATACCACATGTGGATCCACCAGTGTCATTACATGTGTGTTATTTTTACTAACAACAACTAGAGTCATTGCATGTGTGTTCTTTTCACATACCACATATGGATCCACCAGTGTCATTGCATGTGTGCTCTTTTCACAATCCACATATGGATCCACTAGTGTCATTGCATGTGTGTTTTTTTACTAACAACAATCAGAGTCATTGCATGTGTGTTCTTTTCACATACCACATATGGATCCACCAGTGTCATTGCATGTCTGTTCTTTTTACTAACAACAACCAGAGTCAGTGCATGTGTGTTATTTTCACATACCACATGTGGATCCACTAGTGTCATTACATGTGTGTTCTTTTTACTAACAACAACTAGAGTCACTGCATGCGTGTTTTTTTCACATACCACATATGGATCCACCAGTGTCATTGCATGTGTGTTCTTTTCACAATCCACCTATGGATCCACCAGTGTCATTGCATGTGTGATCTTTTTACTTACAACAACCAGAGTCATTGAAATGTGTGTTCTCTTCAGAGACCACACATGGATCCACCAGTGTCATTGCATGTGTGCTCTTTTTACTAACAACAACCAGAGTCATTGAAATGTGTGTTCTTTTCACATACCACATATGGATCCACCAGAGTCATTGCATATGTGTTCTTTTCACAATCCACCTATGGATCCACCAGTGTCATTGCATGTGTGCTCTTTTTACTAACAACAACCAGATTCATTGCATGTGTGTTCTCTTTAGAGACCACACATGGATCCACCAGTGTCATTGCATGTGTGTTCTTTTTACTAACAACAACCAGAGTCATTGAAATGTGTGTTCTCTTCAGAGACCACACATGGATCCACCAGTGTCATTGCATGTGTGTTCTTTTTACTAACAACAACTAGAGTCATTGCATGTGTGTTATTTTGACATACCACATATAGATCCACTAGTGTCATTGCATGTGTGTTCTTTTTACTAACAACAACTGGAGTCATTTCATGTGTGTTCTTTTCACATACCACATATGGATCCACCAGTGTCATTGCATGTGTGTTCTTTTCACAATCCACCTATGGATCCACTAGTGTCATTGCATGTGTGCTTTTTTACTAACAACAACCAGAGTCATTGCATGTGTGCTCTTTTCATAGTCCACCTATGGATCCACCAGTGTCATTGCATGTGTGTTCTTTTTACTAACAACAACCAGAGTCATTGCATGTGTGTTCTTTTCACACACCACATATGGATCCACCAGTGTCATTGCATGTGTGCTCTTTTCACAATCCACCTATGGATCCACCAGTGTCATTGCATGTGTGTTCTTTTTACTAACAACAACTAGACTCATTTCATGTGTGTTATTTTCACATACCACATATGGATCCACCAGTGTCATTGAAATGTGTCTTCTCTTTAGACACCACACATGGATCCACCAGTGTCATTACATGTGTGTTCTTTTTACTAACAACAACTTGAGTCATTGCATGTGTGTTCTTTTCACATACCACATATGGATCCACCAGTGTCATTGCATGTGTGCTCTTTTCACAATCGACCTATGGATCCACCAGTGTCATTGCATGTGTGTTCTTTTTACTAACAACAACCAGAGTCATTGCATGTGTGTTCTTTTCACATACCACCTATGGATCCACGAGTGTCATTGCATGTGTGCTCTTTTTAATAACAACAACCAGATTCATTGGATGTGTGTTCTCTTTAGAGACCACACATGGAAGCACCAGTGCCATTACATGTGTGTTCTTTTTACTAAAAACCAGAGTCATTGAAATGTGTGTTCTTTTCACATACCACATATGGATCCACCAGTGTCATTGCATGTGTGTTCTTTTCACAATGCACCTATGGATCCACCAATGTCATTGCATGTGTGCTCTTTTTACTAATAACAACCAGAGTCATTGAAATGTGTGTTCTCTTCAGGGACCACACATGGATCCACCAGTGTCATTGCATGTGTGTTCTTTTTACTAACAACAACTAGAGTCATTGAAATGTGTGTTCTCTTCAGAGACCACATATGGATCCACCAGTGTCATTGCATGTGTGTTCTTTTTACTAACAACAATCATTGTCATTGAAATGTGTGTTCTTTTCACATACCACAAATGGATCCACCAGTGTCAGTACATGTGTGTTCTTTTTACTAACAACAACCAGAGTCATTTCATGTGTGTTCTTTTCACATACCACATATGGATCCACCAGAGTCAATGAAATGTGTGTTCTCTTCAGAGACCACACATGGATCCACCAGTGTCATTGCATGTGTGTTCTTTTTACTAACAACGAGCAGAGTCATTGCATGTGTGTTATTTTCACATACCACACATATGGATCCACCAGTGTCATTGAAATGTGTGTTCTATTTACTAACAAGAACTGGAGTCATTTCATGTGTGTTCTTTTCACAATCCACCTATGGATCCACCAGTGTCATTGCTTGTGTGCTCTTTTTACTAACAATAACCAGACTCATTGCATTTGTGTTTTCTTCAGAGACCACACATGGATCCACCAGGTTCATTGCATGTGTGTTCTTTTCACATACCACATATGGATCCACCATTGTCATTGCATGTGTGCTCTTTTCACAATCCACCTATGGATCCGCCAGTGTCATTGCATGTGTGCTCTTTTTACTAACAACAACCAGAGTCATTGAAATGTGTGTTGTCTGAAGAGAACACACATGGATCCACCAGTGTCATTGCATGTGTGTTCTTTTTACTAACAACAACAAGATTCATTGCATGTGTGTTATTTTCACATACCACATATGGATCCACAAGTGTCATTACATGTGTGTTCTTTTTACTAACAACAACTGGAGTCATTGCATGTGTGTTCTTTTCACATACCACATATGGATCCACCAGTGTCATTGCATGTGTGCTCTTTTCACAATCCACCTATGGATCCACTAGTGTCATTGCATGTGTGCTCTTTTTTACTATCAACAACCAGAGACATTGCATGTGTGTTATTTTGACATACCACATATGGATCCACCAGTGTCATTGCATGTGTGTTCTTTTGAGATACCACATATGGATCCACAAGTCTCATTGCATGTGTCCTCTTTTTACTAACAACAACCAGAGTCATTGAAATGTGTGTTCCCTTCAGAAACCACACATGGATCCACCAATGTCATTGCATGTGTGCTCTTTTTACTAACAACAACCAGAGTCATTTAAATGTGTGTTCTTTTCACATACCAAATATGGATCCACCAAAGTCATTGCATGTGTGTTCTTTTAACAATCCACCTATGGATCCACCAGTGTCATTGCATGTGTGCTCTTTTTACTAACAACAACCAGAGTCATTGCATGTGTGTTCTCTTCAAAGACCACACATGGATCCACTAGTGTCATTGCATGTGTGTTCTTTTTACTAACAACAACCAGAGTCATTGAAATGTGTGTTCTCTTCAGATACCACACATGGATCCACGAGTGTCATTGCATGTGTGTTCTTTTTACTAACAACAACCAGAGTCATTGCATGTGTGTTATTTTCACATACCACATATGGATGCACTAGTGTCATTGCATGTTTGTTCTATTTACTCACATCAACCGGTTAAATTTCATGTGTGTTCTTTTCACATACAACATATGGATCCACCAGTGTCATTGCATGTGTGTTCTTTTCACATACCACCTATGGATCCACCAGTGTCATTGCATGTGTGCTCTTTTTACTAACAACAACCGATTCATTACATGTGTGTTCTCTTTAGAGACCACACATGGATCCACCAGTGTCATTGCATGTGTGTTCTTTTTACTAACAAAAACCAGAGTCATATAAATGTGTGTTCTTTTCACATACCACATATGGATCCACCAGTGTCATTGCATGTGTTTTTTTTTCACAATGCACCTATGGATCCACCAGTGTCATTGCATGTGTGCTCTTTTTACTAATAACAACCAGAGTCATTGAAATGTGTGTTCTCTTGAAAGACCACACATGGATCCACCAGTGTCATTGCATGTGTGTTCTTTTTACTAACAACAACCAGAGTCATTGCATGTGTGTTATTTTCACATACCACATGTGGATCCACCAGTGTCATTACATGTGTGTTCTTTTTACTAACAACAACTAGAATCATTGCATGTGTGTTCTTTTCACATACCACATATGGATCCACCAGTGTCATTGCATGTGTGCTCTTTTCACAATCCACATATGGATCCACCAGTGTCATTGCATGTGTGTTCTTTTTACTAACAACAATCAGAGTCATTGCATGTGTGTTCTTTTCACATACCACATATGGATCCACCAGTGTCATTGCATGTCTGTTCTTTTTACTAACAACAACCAGAGTCAGTGCATGTGTGTTATTTTCACATACCACATGTGGATCCACTAGTGTCATTACATGTGTGTTCTTTTTACTAACAATAACTAGAGTCACTGCATGTGTTTTTTTTTCACATACCACATATGGATCCACCAGTGTCATTGCATGTGTGTTCTTTTCACAATCCACCTATGGATCCACCAGTGTCATTGCATGTGTGATCTTTTTACTAACAACAACAAGAGTCATTGAAATGTGTGTTCTCTTCAGAGACCACACATGGATCAACCAGTGTCATTGCATGTGTGCTCTTTTTACTAACAACAACCAGAGTCATTGAAATGTGTGTTCTTTTCACATACCACATATGGATCCACCAGAGTCATTGCATATGTGTTCTTTTCACAATCCACCTATGGATCCACTAGTGTCATTACATGTGTGCTCTTTTTACTAACAACAACCAGATTCATTGCATGTGTGTTCTCTTTAGAGACCACACATGGATCCACCAGTGTCATTGCATGTGTGTTCTTTTTACTAACAACAACCAGAGTCATTGAAATGTGTGTTCTATTCAGAGACCACACATGGATCCACCAGTGTCATTGCATGTGTGTTCTTTTGACTAACAACAACTAGAGTCATTGCATGTGTGTTATTTTGACATACCACATATAGATCCACTAGTGTCATTGCATGTGTGTTCTTTTTACTAACAACAACTAGAGTCATTTCATGTGTTTTCTTTTCACATACCACATATGGATCCACCAGTGTCATTGCATGTGTGTTCTTTTCACAATCCACCTATGGATCCACTAGTGTCATTGCATGTGTGCTTTTTTACTAACAACAACCAGAGTCATTGCATGTGTGCTCTTTTCATAGTCCACCTATGGATCCACCAGTGTCATTGCATGTGTGTTCTTTTTACTAACAACAACCAGAGTCATTGCATGTGTGTTCTTTTCACACACCACATATGGATCCACTAGTGTCATTGCATGTGTGTTCTTTTCACAGTCCACCTATGGATCCACCAGTGTCATTGCATGTGTGTTCTTTTTACTAACAACAACTAGACTCATTTCATGTGTGTTATTTTCACATACCACATATGGATCCACCAGTGTCATTGAAATGTGTCTTCTCTTTAGACACCACACATGGATCCACCAGTGTCATTACATGTGTGTTTTTTTACTAACAACAACTTGAGTCATTGCATGTGTGTTGTTTTCACATACCACATATGGATCCACCAGTGTCATTGCATGTGTGCTATTTTCACAATCGACCTATGGATCCACTAGTGTCATTGCATGTGTTTTTTACTAACAACAACCAGAGTCATTGCATGTGTGTTCTTTTCACATACCACCTATGGATCCACTAGTGTCATTGCATGTGTGCTCTTTTAATAACAACAACTAGATTCATTGATGTGTTCTCTTTAGAGACCACACATGGATCCACCAGTGTCATTGCATGTGTGTTCTTTTGACTAAAAACCAGAGTCATTGAAATGTGTGTTCTTTTCACATACCACATATGGATCCACCAGTGTCATTGCATGTGTGTTCTTTTCACAATGCACCTATGGATCCACCAATGTCATTGCATGTGTGCTTTTACTAACAACCAGAGTCATTGAAATGTGTGTTCTTCTTCATAAACCACACATGGATCCACCAGTGTCATTGCATGTGTGTTCTTTTTACTAACAACAACTAGAGTCATTGAAATGTGTGTTCTCTTCAGAGACCACATATGGATCCACCAGTGTCATTGCATGTGTGTTCTTTTTACTAACAACAATCATTGTCATTGAAATGTGTGTTCTTTTCACATACCACAAATGGATCCACCAGTGTCAGTACATGTGTGTTCTTTTTACTAACTACAACCAGAGTCATTGCATGTTTGCTCTTTTCATAGTCCACCTATGGATCCACCAGTGTCATTGCATGTGTGTTCTTTTTACTAACAACCAGAGTCATTGCATGTGTGTTCTTTTCACACACCACATATGGATCCACTAGTGTCATTGCATGTGTGTTCTTTTCACAATCCACCTATGGATCCACCAGTGTCATTGCATGTGTGTTCTTTTTACTAACAACAACTGGACTCATTTCATGTGTGTTATTTTCACATACCACATATGGATCCACCAGTGTCATTGAAATGTGTCTTCTCTTCAGAGACCACACATGGATCCACCAGTTTCATTACATGTGTGTTCTTTTACTAACAACAACTTGAGTCATTGCATGTTTGTTGTTTTCACATACCACATATGGATCCACCAGTGTCATTGCATGTGTGCTCTTTTCACAATCGACCTATGGATCCACTAGTGTCATTGCATGTGTGTTCTTTTTACTAACAACAACCAGAGTCATTGCATGTGTGTTATTTTCACATACCACCTATGGATCCACCAGTGTCATTGCATGTGTGCTCTTTTTACTAACAACAACCAGATTCATTGCATGTGTGTTCTTTTTAGAGACCACATGGATCCCTAGATGTCATTGCATGTGTGTTCTTTTTACTAACAAAAACCAGAGTCATTGAAATGTGTGTTCTTTTCACATACAACATATGGATCCACCAGTGTCATTGCATGTGTGTTCTTTTCACAATGCACCTATGGATCCACTAGTGTCATTGCATGTGTGCTCTTTTTACTAATAACAACCAGAGTCATTGAAATGTGTGTTCTCTTCAGAGACCACACATGGATCCAAAATGTCATTGCATGTGTGTTCTTTTACTAACAACAACCAATAGTGTCATTGCATGTGTGTTATTTTCACATACCACATGTGGATCCACTAGATGTCATTGCATGTGTGTTATTTTTACTAACAACAACTAGATGTCATTGCATGTGTGTTCTTTTCACATACCACATATGGATCCACCAGATGTCATTGCATGTGTGCTCTTTCACAATCCACCAATGGATCCACTAGATGTCATTGCATGTGTGTTCTTTTACAAACAACAAATGAGTCATTGCATGTGTGTTCTTTTCACATACCACATATGGATCCACTAGATGTCATTGCATGTGTGTTCTTTTCACAATCCACCTATGGATCCACTAGTGTCATTGCATGTGTGAACTTTTACAAACAACATGGATCCAGATGTCATTGAAATGTGTGTTCTTTTCAGACCACATGGATCCACCAGATGTCATTGCATGTGTGTTCTTTTTACTAACAACAACAGTCATTGCATGTGTGTTCTTTTCACATACCACATATGGATCCACTAGATGTCATTGCATATGTGTTCTTTCCACAATCCACCTATGGATCCACTAGATGACATTGCATGTGTGTTCTTTTTATTAACAACATGGATCCACCAGATGTCATTGCATGTGTTCTCTTTAGATACCACACATGGATCCACTAGATGTCATTGCATGTGTGTTCTTTTACTAACCACATGATCCACTAGATGTCATTGAAATGTGTGTTCTTTAAGACCACACATGGATCCACTAGATGTCATTGCATGTGTGTTCTTTTACTAACCACATGGATGCACTAGATGTCATTGCATGTGTGTTCTTTTCCAAAAACACATGGTTCCACTAGATGTCATCACATTTGTGTTCTTTTCATAAACCTAACGGATCCACTAGATGTCATTGCATGTGTTTTTTTTTCTATAAACCACACTGATCCACTAGATGTCATTGCATGTGTTTTTTTTTGAAAAACTACACTGATCCACGGATGTCAATGCACGTGTGTTCTTTTCATAAACCACATGGATCCACTAATGTCATTGCATGTGTGTTCTTTTCATAAACCACATGGATCCACTAGATGTCATTAAATGTGTGTTCTTTTCATAAACAACATGAATCCAAAAGATGTCATTGCATGTGTGTTCTTTTCATAAACCACATGGATCCACTAGATGCCATTGCATGTGTGTCCTTTTCATAAACCACACTGATCCATTGATGTCATTGCATGTGTGTTCTTTTCATAAACCACACTAATCCGAAAGATGTCATTGCGTGTGTGTTCATTTTGTAAACCACACTGATCCACTGGTGTAATTGCATGTGTGTTCTTTTCCTAGACCACATTGCTCCACTAGATGTCATTGCATGTGTGTTCATTTCATAAACCACATGGATCCACTAGATGTCATTAAATGTGTGCTCTTTTCCAAAACCACATGGATCCACTAGATGTCATTGCATGTGTGTTCTTTTCATAAACCACATTGATCCACTAGATGTCATTGCATGTGTGTTCTTTTCATAAATCACATGGATCCACTGATGTCATTGCTTGTGTGTTCTTTGCATAAACCACGTGGATCAACTAGATTTCATTGCATGTGTATTGTTTTCATAAACCACACTGATCCAGTACATGTCATTGCATGTGTGTTGTTTTCATAAACCACATGGATCCACTAGATGTCATTGCATGTGTGTTCTTTTCATAAACCACACTGATCCACTAGATGTCACTGCATGTGTATTCTTTTCAATAAGCACAATGATCCACTAGATGTCATTGTATGTGTGTTCTTTTCCAAAAACACATGGTTCCACTAGATGTCATTGCATGTGTGTTCTTTTCATAAACCACACTGATCCACTGATGTCATTGCATGTGTGCTTTTCTATAAACCACACTGATCCACTAGATGTTATTGCATGTGTGTTCTTTTCATAAACCACACAGAATCACGGATGTCATTGAATGTGAGTTCTTTTCATAAACCACATGGATCCACTAATGTCATTGCATGTGTGTTCTTTTCATAAACCACATGGATCCACTAGATGTCATTGCATGTGTGTTCATTTCATAAAACACACGGATCCACTAGATGTCATTAAATGTGTGTTCTTTTCATAAATAACATGGATCCACTAGATGTCATTGCATGTGTGTTCATTTCATAAACCACATGGATCACTTGATGTCATTAAATGTGTGTTCTTTTCCAAAACCACATGGATCCACTAGATGTCATTGCATGTTTTTTTTTTCATAAACCACATGGATCCACTAGATGTCGTTGCATGTGTGTTCTTTTCATAAACCACATGGATCCATTGATGTCATTGCATGTGTGTTCTTTTCATAAACCACATGGATCCACTAGATTTCATTACATGTGTTTTTTTTTCATAAACCACACCGATCCACTAGATGTCATCGCATGTGTGTTTTTTCCTAAACCACATGGATCCACTAGTGTCATTCCATGTGTGTTCTTTTTATAAACAACATGGATCCACTGGATGTCATTGCATGTGTGTTCTTTTCCAAAACCACATGAATCCACTAGATGTCTTTGCATGTGTGTTCTTTTCATAAACCAGATGGAACCACTATATGTCATTGCATGTGTGTTATTTTTATAAACCATGTTGAACCACTGATGTCATTGCATGTGTGTTCATTTCATAAACCACATGGATCCACTAGATGTCATTGCATGTGTGGTCATTTCATAAAACACATGGATCCACTAGATTTCATTAAATGTGTCTTCTTTTCCAAAACCACATGGATCCACTAGATGCTATTGCATGTGTGTATTTTTCACAAACAACATGGATCCACTAGATGTCATTGCATGTGTGTTCTTTTCCAAAACCACATGAATCCACTGGATGTCATTGCATGTGTGTTCTTTTTATAAACCATGCTGAACCACTGATGTCATTACATGTGTATTGTTTTCATAAATCACATGGATCCACTAGATGTCATTGCATGCGTGTTATTTTCATAAACCACACTAATCAACTAGATGACATTGCATGTGTGTTCTTTTCATAAACCACATGGATTGTAGGATCCCCAACCTTTAATAAGATTGAGTCCCCTGTGTTTACAATGCTAGTCCCTGGATCAATAGCTAGCATCCACAGTTCAGATGTAATATCGAGAAACAAAGGTCATAATACAACTTTATAACCAGGAATAACATAATTTTATTACATCAAACATAGCTCATTAGGCTATTACATTACATTGCAGCGGAATAACTATAAGCATTGGGTCCTTCATCTTCAAAGTGCCACAGGCAGATGTTGGTTGTAGACTTTGTAATCCTAATCAATCAATCTTCACTAAAACAATCAAACCTGCAACATAATAAGTTACAGCCACAAGGGTCAATACATTTGAATTGTATTGGCAAGTGATACTTTGGTAGTATAGTGGAGTCTATCATCTATATGCATTTGGCTAAGTGGAGTTGAGGCTTGCATTGCTCAAAATAGATTTTTTTCTATCATTTTGAAAATAAGTTTTGTTTGGCAAAAACAAATTCCAAGGCATCTATCAATCAAAGACTGAAGATCCACTCAGGGCATCTATCAATCAAAGACTGAAGATTTACTTGGAAAAAACAATTTCCCAATCTAAGATTTTGAGATCCTTGTACCAAGCCATCTCTCCATCAAAGATTGAAGAATTTCACACAACGCTTGTTCACCCACAAGTTTTAATTTAGAAATTGGAATGATGAGATTCTTGATTGCTTCCATGTCTTGATGCTCAAATTGTCCTTTACCAGGGACATGGCTAAGTACTTAGGTTTTTACACTCTGCAGAGGTGGTACACTTTCCCCACAAGCCTTGGTTTCCCAAGAATGATCCTTCAGTAGCCTTTCCTTAGTCAAATGGACGCGTTCCAACCTATCAATCACTACCACCCACTGTCCAAAAGACTAAGTTCCAGCATCCTAAGATCATGGCAGAGCCCATAATGCCAAGTGGTTGCACTTGAAGCTTCTCAACATTTGACATCTCAAATCTCTTTGTTTCCTGGGTGGCCATCCACAAGTGAGATACACTAAGGTAAACCATAAACATGGGCCTTGTGAACCACTCAACATAAACCATTCCTTCCATTTCCACCCAGGTGTTTCATTAATCTTAGTTGTTTTATTAAACAAAACACAAGTCCTCAGACTTAGAATATTTTTCATAATGTGAATATATATATCCCACCCAAGTTTTCTATTAGCTAGGCTAAGCTTGGTAGTAATAGGATTCTTAACTTAGGAAAACCCTACTAAGGATTCATCTACTAGATTTCTTATAGCAAGGTCTATACTTAGCAAAATAAAAACCATGCAAGATTTTACTTTAGCAAAAACACTAATGCATAGTGAAAATAATGGGATAGATAGTATGAAGTATCACTTGCCTTTTTGGTAGAGGGTATAAGTTCACTCCTTGTCCTTGCAACACTCACACTCTTCAAGTCACTACAATCAATCAAGCAAGGCACAAACTCAATCTACCAATCAAGCAAATCAACACACATAAAATAACAAAGTCAAAGAAATGCATGCAAGCATGCCAAGCTTTGCTTTGTTTGCAAAAGTGGTTCCTAGTGGGTCATAGACATTTGGGTATATCTAAGTCATGCATAAGTATGCAAAAGTTGGTTCTATTGTAGGGATGGTCTTCACTAGGCTTCTAAACTTTGTGAGTTCCAAATTGGTCATTTACCAAAATGGCAAAGTCATTTGCAAAAGGGTTTCTATTAGATTCCTAAACTTTGTAAGATCCAAATTGGTCATTTACCAAAGTGGCAAAGTTGTTAGCAAAAGGTTTCACCTCAAAACCATTTTCAAAACAAGGCACCTATTTGGTCATTTTATGTGGTGAAGAAATATGTCTACTAGGGTTTTAGTCTATAGGGTTCACCAAATGAGTTGCTATTGCAAAACTTGGTGCTTTTGGTCAGTAGGTTTGGTCCAAACATTTTCTCAAGGTTTTCTTTATGAAAGCATTTTCATAAACAAAACAAATAGTTTTAGTTAGCTAGAAATGGACTAAACTAATTAATCCATTCTATTCTTTTCCAAAATCACTTTCCAAACTATGGGTTGGTTCCTATGGTCAGCAAGGTCACAACAAACTAATTGGCAAAGGTTTTAACCTAAATATCATTTTTAAATGATTTTTCTAATGTTAGCAAGCATACAAAAGAATCTGCAAAGTTAAACAAGTTAACAGATACTATTTGCTAAACTAAGGGCAGGGTTGGCTAGGGCTTGTCTTGTTGATTCCAACGACATCAAATTTGTAAAATTTGGACGTGTGGATCAAAAGATACAAGGGTTTGAAGTTTGCAAAAGTTTCTGTTTTCAAATTCTGTTTTTAAACAGATAGGTGACACGCGGCGGTATTCTATTGTACCGGTTCGGCGGATCGTGGCTCGGTGCGTTAGATCTGAGTTAGATCGTGACACGAGGACATACCTCGCGTTAATTGATTCTGTCGTAACCGATGGATCTGCATCTAACGGTAGCTAGGCGTTTGACCTAAAAGGAGCGGCGATGCGGCGGCTGCTGGCGGCGGAGTCATCGGTCGATGACGGTGCCGGCGATGCAGAGGGCAAGGGAGAAGGAGGGGTTGCTCACCGAGCTCAGGGGGTCACGGTGATGCTCAACGTGCGATTGACGAGGCAAGGGCGACCGGGTTAGGTGGAATCTCTCATCGGAGTTGCGGCGCATGCTTTCCGGCTTGTCGTCGTGGACGCCGGCCGTGATTCACTCCGCGAAAGGAAGGCATGCTTAGATGCGCGGGTCCAAGGAAAGGTCGGTGCGTGAACAAGGAGTGAAGGGACGGTCTGGTCTTACCGGTGGGGCTCGTCGGAGAGAAGCGACACGGCGCCTGTGCTTGTCGGAGTCGCCGCATGATCACCCTAAGGCAAAACAAAGGCACGAAGATGCGGCGACCATGGGGTTCATGGGCATGATCGGGAGGTGTCACGGACGGAGTTCACCGAAAGCTCACCGAGAAACGGCAGACGGCGGTGTTGCTCAAAGCTTGATGCAGTTGCTCGGGCGCCTGCGTCGAATGGGAGGCACGGACGAAGCGCTGTGGAGTGTGTAGTATGTGCGTGGTCGAGAGGGCAAGGGCGGCGAGGGGCTGCGGAATCGGCCGGCTGTCGGAGCAGAGGGTGCTCGGGGAGAAATTGGAGGCAGTCTAAGGCGTGCTAGCGCGGGGTGTCAGAGGGGATTTATAGAGGAGAGGGAGGCGTTTCCATCTGCGTGATCAAGGCGAGGTAATGGCGCGGAATTAAGACGAATTGAACGCGGATTGTTTTACAGAGAACGGCGACGCTCGAGGAGGAACTAGTCGCGGTGAAGACGATGGCTAGAGAAGTGGGACCGACGCGTCAGTGGGAAAAAGGGTGAGGAGGAGGTCCACCAGTCGGTGTCTCAGTGAGTTGTTTAATTGGTGAAGAAAACGTTTCGGGGCGTGAGAGAGAGAGGTGGGACCGTCTCGTCAGCGAGTGGGAGAGAGGGAGAAGTGGGTCTCGGTTGTCTGTCTCTGTGGGTAGATTTCTTAGTGAGAAGAGATTTCTTGGGAGAGAGTACTGGCTGGTCTGGGCCTTAGTGGGTTGTCAATGGGCTGGTCTGCTTTTATTTTTTTTTCTGTCTAATCTCTTTTTCTTTTTCTAATTCTTTTTCTGTTTTCAATTTCAAACAAATATTCACACAATTCAAACAACACTCAAATCAAATCAAACAACAAACTTTTCATTTGAATTTGGTTCTGTTTGGCAACATAATCCAAATCTCAAAATGAAATATTATTTTTATTTATTTTAGGATCCATTTAATAATTAAATAAAATGGATCTTTAGTTTATTAATAGTGTTTGATTTATTTAAATAAAATTTCCATTTGAATTCCAATTATTTTCAAAACCAAACCAGAAGGTTTAATTTGAAAAATAAAAAGATCACTTGGAAACTTATTTAAATAAATAAATAAGTTTTGGTGTTTTAATTAAAATGGGAAAGCCTTTACTTAAATAAAAATTGGATATTTAAATCCTTATTATTTTATTTAAATAATCCTTTACTCATTTTAATCAAAGCAAAACTTTTTAATAAAAGATTTCAAAGTAGTAATAAAATACTTGGTGTTTATTTAAAATGGGAAAAACTTTTACTTAAATAAAATTGGATATTTAAATCCTTTTATTTTATTTAAATAAACCTTTACTCATTTTATCAAAACAAAATATTTTATTTCAAAAGTTTGGCCAAAATTAATTTGGCTTATCTTTTCATTTGAAACCAAAGTCTATTATTAAAAGATCTAAAACAGTGTTTCCAAAACAATTTATTTTCCTTTGATAAATGTTTTACTTTTTAAATCCCTTTAGGATTATTTGATCACCAATTGGTATGGCTTTATTATCTTTGGAAATTCAATTTCCTTATCTTATTATATTCACAAGATTTTGTCTTTGGTTCCAATTTGAGTGAAACCAACTTCTAAGGTCTTTCTTGATCCTTTGTGAAAATTTGTTGATCAACTTTGGTATGGATCAAATCCATGGATTTGGAGATACTTTGGAAAATGATTTCCTTCCATTAGGGTTTAGGGATTTGGATTTATGTTCCAAGTGTTCAAATTTCCAGATACATTCATTGAGGAATGCTTTTCCCTTGATTTGGATTTTGTTGAATTCAAACTTTTGCCAAAGTTTGTTCAAGATGGGATTTTAAGTCTCCTTTTAGAAACAAAAGTTTCTTTTTACCCTGATTTTCAAAAAAAAATTATTTTGTTTATTTATTTTTTCACATTA
Organism: Avena insularis; assembly: GCA_023614405.1. Classification (NCBI taxonomy): domain Eukaryota; kingdom Viridiplantae; phylum Streptophyta; class Magnoliopsida; order Poales; family Poaceae; genus Avena; species Avena insularis. Next base: position 323,148 of record JAJUPC010000156.1, read on the forward strand.
CAAGATTTGGAAAATCTTGGGATGTGACAGGCTACCACCCTTAAAATAAATCTCGTCCCGAGATTTGGGGAGGCTAGGGTTACAAGTTGGCTCAAACAGCTAGGGTACTACCACCCTTAAAATTTTTCAAACTAAACTAGATCTTGGCTTGCTTGGAATCTTGGAAAACTTCTTCTTGGAAACTTCTGCATAGTGGCCTTTATTTCCATACTTGACTTATGGACTGAGGTTGGGTTTCTCCATAGACTTGTTTATCTTGTTCTTCATCTTTTCTGGACAATTGCTTACATAGTGTCCCGGTTCCTTGCAATTGAAACAGTGGATATCTTGGAGTTCTTTACGTTGCTCTTGTGGACAAGTTGCTACGTAGTGGCCTAGCTCTTTGCAGTTGTTGCACACTACTTGGTCCATCCTTTTATTCTTTATGGACTCTGGGCATCCACTGGGGTTGTGTCCCATTTCCTTACATTTACGACATTGCACAAGGCTCATGTCTTGCTTTGGTTTCTTGGGCTTCTTTGATCCTTTGAATTGGGTTGTCTTGTTTGGAGGTATAAGTGGTCCTTTTCCTTTGTCATCAACATTCTTGGCATACTTGGATCCTTCTTGTTTCCTTTGTTCAACAATAACATAGATGGGGCATTGAGTAGGTACATGGTTGTTTCCTTCACATAGGTAGCAAGTAACTTGAGATGTGGGGCATTGGCCAACTGTATGTTCCTCTTCACAATTGGGGCATTGATCTTCATGCTCCTTGGAAGTATGATCCTTGTCTCCACAAATATTGCAAGCTGGTGCTCCATCTAGCATAATGTTCTTGTCATCCTTGTTGTCATACACTCTTTTGGGATAGTTTTCTTCCATGCTGATCATTTGATTAGTCACCTTAAGCATCAGTTGGGATTGTTCTTCCAAAAACTTTTGCAAGGTAGGGTCTTTATCACTATTGTTGGCTATGAACTGAGCTGTTAGTTGGCTTAATTGGTGTTGGGTTGCTATGAGTTCTCTCATGTTGACCTCTTGGTTGTTGTTGTTGTCACCATCCTTGATGTCGGAGTTTCTTGGAGAAGTCATCTGTTTGGGTTGGAGGGGATTAGAATAGGCAAAAGATTTCTAAGGAAATCAATCCTAATCACACACATCACAATTCACACAAGTAATGTGCAAGCAATCACAAACAAACACTCCACTCAAACAACAGTTTCAAGCACATACTTAGGCAACAAAATATTTTTGTTACACCACATAAGTTGGTGGGTTTGACTTAACTAAAATATGGTGGTCCATCTATATGGTTCACTTGTGATCTTTCCATCCTTCTTGGTTGATTCTTCTTGATTGAGATCTTTGTATCCTTGGAGAATTTTTGTGTCTCGGTCACAAATCTTCAAAGATGTTGATGGCTCCTTCTAAGTTGTTTTTCCTTAGTCTTCAAGTGAAACGTTACTCAAGACTTGTAGTCTTTAGTGGTATCCAAGTTGGAAGTCCTTGGTGAACATGCTGAAAATGCTGAAGTCATTGGAGTTGAAGAAGTTGAAGTCATTAGAGTTGATGAAGTTTGAAGAAGTCCTTTGCACATGGTGTAGTCTTTGGTCATGGGGTAGGCTTTTCCATCAAGTTTGAAATAGAAGAGAAGTAGGGTTGAAACCAAAATGGTTGAGGAAAGAGTTTACAAGATTGTTTTTGTAAATAAGTTTTGGAATGAGACAACTCCTATTGTCTAAGGGTTTTTGTCCAATCCTAGGGTTACAAATCCTACAGGCAACACAATGCTCTGATACCATTCTGTAGGATCCCCAACCTTTAATAAGATTGAGTCCCCTGTGTTTACAATGCTAGTCCCTGGATCAATAGCTAGCATCCACAGTTCAGATGTAATATCGAGAAACAAAGGTCATAATACAACTTTATAACCAGGAATAACATAATTTTATTACATCAAACATAGCTCATTAGGCTATTACATTACATTGCAGCGGAATAACTATAAGCATTGGGTCCTTCATCTTCAAAGTGCCACAGGCAGATGTTGGTTGTAGACTTTGTAATCCTAATCAATCAATCTTCGCTAAAACAATCAAACCTGCAACATAATAAGTTACAGCCACAAGGGTCAATACATTTGAATTGTATTGGCAAGTGATACTTTGGTAGTATAGTGGAGTCTATCATCTATATGCATTTGGCTAAGTGGAGTTGAGGCTTGCATTGCTCAAAATAGATTTTTTTTTCTATCATTTTTGAAAATAAGTTTTGTTTGGCAAAAACAAATTCCAAGGCATCTATCAATCAAAGACTGAAGATCCACTCAGGGCATCTATCAATCAAAGACTGAAGATTTACTTGGCAAAACAATTTCCCAATCTAAGATTTTGAGATCCTTGTACCAAGCCATCTCCATCAAAGATTGAAGAATTTCACACAACCCTTGTTCACCCACAAGTTTTAATTTAGAAATTGGAATGATGAGATTCTTGATTGCTTCCATGTCTTGATGCTCAAATTGTCCTTTACCAGGGACATGGCTAAGTACTTAGGTTTTTACACTGCAGAGGTGGTACACTTTCCCACAAGCCTTGGTTTCCCAAGAATGATCCTTCAGTAGCCTTTCCTTAGTCAAATGGACGCGTTCCAACCTATCAATCACTACCACCCACTGTCCAAAAGACTAAGTTCCAGCATCCTAAGATCATGGCAGAGCCCATAATGCCAAGTGGTTGCACTTGAAGCTTCTCAACATTTGACATCTCAAATCTCTTTGTTTCCTGGGTGGCCATCCACAAGTGAGATACACTAAGGTAAACCATAAACATGGGCCTTGTGAACCACTCAACATAAACCATTCCTTCCATTTCCACCCAGGTGTTTCATTAATCTTAGTTGTTTTATTAAACAAAACACAAGTCCTCAGACTTAGAATATTTTTCATAATGTGAATATATATATCCCACCCAAGTTTTCTATTAGCTAGGCTAAGCTTGGTAGTAATAGGATTCTTAACTTAGGAAAATCCTACTAAGGATTCATCTACTAGATTTCTTATAGCAAGGTCTATACTTAGCAAAATAAAAACCATGCAAGATTTTACTTTAGCAAAAACACTAATGCATAGTGAAAATAATGGGATAGATAGTATGAAGTATCACTTGCCTTTTTGGTAGAGGGTATAAGTTCACTCCTTGTCCTTGCAACACTCACACTCTTCAAGTCACTACAATCAATCAAGCAAGGCACAAACTCAATCTACCAATCAAGCAAATCAACACACATAAAATAACAAAGTCAAAGAAATGCATGCAAGCATGCCAAGCTTTGCTTTGTTTGCAAAAGTGGTTCCTAGTGGGTCATAGACATTTGGGTATATCTAAGTCATGCATAAGTATGCAAAGGTTGGTTCTATTGTAGGGATGGTCTTCACTAGGCTTCTAAACTTTGTGAGTTCCAAATTGGTCATTTACCAAAATGGCAAAGTCATTTGCAAAAGGGTTTCTATTAGATTCCTAAACTTTGTAAGATCCAAATTGGTCATTTACCAAAGTGGCAAAGTTGTTAGCAAAAGGTTTCACCTCAAAACCATTTTCAAAACAAGGCACCTATTTGGTCATTTTATGTGGTGAAGAAAAATGTCTACTAGGGTTTTAGTCTATAGGGTTCACCAAATGAGTTGCTATTGCAAAACTTGGTGCTTTTGGTCAGTAGGTTTGGTCCAAACATTTTCTCAAGGTTTTCTTTATGAAAGCATTTTCATAAACAAAACAAATAGTTTTAGTTACCTAGAAATGGACTAAACTAATTAATCCATTCTATTCTTTTCCAAAATCACTTTCCAAACTATGGGTTGGTTCCTATGGTCAGCAAGGTCACAACAAACTAATTGGCAAAGGTTTTAACCTAAATATCATTTTTAAATGATTTTTCTAATGTTAGCAAGCATACAAAAGAATCTGCAAAGTTAAACAAGTTAACAGATACTATTTGCTAAACTAAGGGCAGGGTTGGCTAGGGCTTGTCTTGCTGATTCCAACGACATCAAATTTGTAAAATTTGGACGTGTGGATCAAAAGATACAAGGGTTTGAAGTTTGCAAAAGTTTCTGTTTTCAAATTCTGTTTTTAAACAGATAGGTGACACGCGGCGGTATTCTATTGGACTGTACCGGTTCGGCCGGATCGTGGCTGCGGTGCGTTAGATCTAGTTAGATCGTACGGCACAGAGGACATACCTCTTCGCGTTAATTGATTCTGTCGTAACCGATGGATCTGCATCTAACGGTAGCTAGGCGTTTGACCTAAAAGGAGCGGCGATGCGGCGGCTGCTGGCGGCGGAGTCGTCGGTCGATGACGGTGCCGGCGATGCAGAGGGCAAGGGAGAAGGAGGGGTTGCTCACCGAGCTCAGGGGGTCACGGTGATGCTCAACGTGCGATTAACGAGGCAAGGGGCACACTGGGTTAGGTGGAATCTCTCATCGGAGTTGCTGCGGCGGCGGTGCTCTCGGCTTGTCGTCGTGGACGTCGCTGTGATTCACTCCGAAGCGAAAGGAAGGCACAGTTAGATGCGCGGGTCCAAGGAAAGGTCGTGTGCGTGAACAAGGAGTGAAGGGACGGTCTGGTCTTACCGGTGGGGCTCGTCGGAGAGGAAGCAGACACGGCGGCGCTCTGTGCTTGTCGGAGTCGTCGCTACAGATCACCCTAAGGCAAAACAAAGGCACGGTAAGATGCGGGCGACCATGGGGTTCATGTGGGCATGATCGGGAGGTGCTGGGGCGGACGGAGTTTACCTGGAAAGCTCACCGGAGAAACGGCAGACGGCGGTGTTGCTCAAAGCTTGATGCGCGTTGTTCGGGCCCATGTCGAATGGGAGGCACGGACAGAAGCGTCAGGGAGTGTGTAGTATGTGTGCGTGGTCGAGAGGGCAAGGGGCGGCGAGGGGCTGCCGGAATCGGCTTCGGAGCATCGTCGGAGCAGAGGGTGCTCGGGGAGAAATTGGAGGCAGTCTAAGGCGTGCTAGCGCGGGGTGTCAGAGGGGATTTATAGAGGAGAGGGAGGCGTTTCCATCTGCGTGATCAAGGCGAGGTAATGGCGCGGAATTAAGACGAATTGAACGCGCGGATTGATTTACAGAGAACGGCGACGCTGTCTGAGGAGGAACTAGTCGCGGTGACGACGATGGCTAGAGAAGTGGGACCGACGCGTCAGTGGGAAAAAGGGTGAGGAGGAGGTCCACCAGTCGGTGTCTCAGTGAGTTGTTTAATTGGTGAAGAAAACGTTTCGGGGCGTGAGAGAGAGAGGTGGGACCGTCTCGTCAGCGAGTGGGAGAGAGGGAGAAGTGGGTCTCGGTTGTCTGTCTCTCTGTGGGTAGATTTCTAAGTGAGAAGAGATTTCTTGGGAGAGAGAGTACTGGCTGGTCTGGCCTTAGTGGGTCTGGTCATGCTGGTCTGTTTTCTTATTTTTTTTTCTGTCTAATCTCTTTTTCTTTTTCTAATTCTTTTTCTGTTTTCAATTTCAAACAAATATTCACACAATTCAAACAACACTCAAATCAAATCAAACAGCAAACTTTTCATTTGAATTTGGTTCTGTTTGGCAACATAATCCAAATCTCAAAATGAAATATTATTTTTATTTATTTTAGGATCCATTTAATAATTAAATAAAATGGATCTTTAGTTTATTAATAGTGTTTGATTTATTTAAATAAAATTTCCATTTGAATTCCAATTATTTTCAAAACCAAACCAGAAGGTTTAATTTGAAAAATAAAAAGATCACTTGGAAATTTATTTAAATAAATAAATAAGTTTTGGTGTTTTAATTAAAATGGGAAAGCCTTTACTTAAATAAAAATTGGATATTTAAATCCTTATTATTTTATTTAAATAATCCTTTACTCATTTTAATCAAAGCAAAACCTTTTAATAAAAGATTTCAAAGTAGTAATAACATACTTGGTGTTTATTTAAAATGGGAAAAGCTTTTACTTAAATAAAATTGGATATTTAAATCCTTTTATTTTATTTAAATAAACCTTTACTCATTTTATCAAAACAAAATATTTTATTTCAAAAGTTTGGCCAAAATTAATTTGGCTTATCTTTTCATTTGAAACCAAAGTCTATTATTAAAAGATCTAAAACAGTGTTTCCAAAACAATTTATTTTCCTTTGATAAATGTTTTACTTTTTAAATCCCTTTAGGATTATTTGATCACCAATTGGTATGGCTTTATTAGCTTTAGAAATTCAATTTCCTTATCTTATTATATTCACAAGATTTTGTCTTTGGTTCCAATTTGAGTGAAACCAACTTCTAAGGTCTTTCTTGATCCTTTGTGAAAATTTGTTGATCAACTTTGGTATGGATCAAATCCATGGATTTGGAGATACTTTGGAAAATGATTTCCTTCCATTAGGGTTTAGGGATTTGGATTTATGTTCCAAGTGTTCAAATTTCCAGATACATTCATTGAGGAATGCTTTTCCCTTGATTTGGATTTTGTTGAATTCAAACTTTTGCCAAAGTTTGTTCAAGATGGGATTTTAAGTCTCCTTTTAGAAACAAAAGTTTCTTTTTACCCTGATTTTCAAAAAAAAATTATTTTGTTTATTTATTTTTTCACATTACAAGATTTGGAAAATCTTGGGATGTGACATGGATCCACTAGATGTCATTGCATGTGTGTTCTTTTCATAAACCACACTGATCCACTGATGTCATTGCATGTGTGTTATTTTCATAAACCACACTGATCCGAAAGATGTCATTGGATGTGTGTTCTTTTCATAAACCACACTGATCCACTGTTGTCATTGCATGTGTGTTCTTTTCCTAGACCACATTGATCCACTAGATGTCATTGCATGTGTGTTCTTTTCATAAACCACATGGATCCACTAGATGTCGTTGCATGTGTGTTCTTTTCATAAACCACATGGATCCACTGATGTCAGTGCATGTGTGTTCTTTTCATAAACCACATGGATCCAATAGATGTCATTGCATGTGTGTTCTTTTCATAAACCACACTCATCCAGTAGATGTAATTGCATGTGTGTTCTTTTCCTAAACCACATGGATCCACTACTGTCATTGCATCTGTGTTCTTTTCATAAACAACATGGATACACTGGATGTCATTGCATGTGTGTTCTTTTCCAAAACCACATGAATCCACTAGATGTCATTGCATGTGTGTTCTTTTCATAAACCACATGGATCCACTAGATGTCATTGCATGTGTTTTCTTTTTATAAACCATGTTGAACCACTGATGTCATTCCATGTGTGTTCATTTCATAAAACACATGGATCCACAACATTTATCCACTAGATGTCATTGCATTTGTGTTCTTTTCATAAACAACATGGATCCACTAGATGTCATTGCATGTGTGTTCTTTTCACTAACCACACTGATCCACTAATGTCATTGCATGTGTGTTCTTTTCATAAAACACACTGATCCACTAGATGTCATTGCATGTGTGTTCTTTTCATAAACCACACTGAATCACGGATGTCATTGAATGTGTGTGTTCTTTTCATAAACCACATGGATCCACTAATGTCATTGCATGTGTGTTCTTTTCATAAACCACATGGATCCACTAGATGTCATTGCATGTGTGTTCTTTTCATAAACCACATGGATCCACTAGATGTCATTGCATGTGTGTTCATTTCATAAAACACATGGATCCACTAGATGTCATTGCATGTGTGTTCTTTTTATAAACCATGTTGAACCACTGATGTCATTGCATGTGTGTTCTTTTCAAAAACCACATGGATCCACTAGATGCCATTGCATGTGTGTCCTTTTCATAAACCACACTGATCCACTGATGTCATTGCATGTGTGTTCTTTTCATAAACCACACGAATCTGAAAGATGTCTTTGCGTGTGTGTTCATTTCATAAACCACACTGATCCACTGGTGTCATCGCATGTGTGTTCTTTTCCTAGACCACATTGATCCACTAGATATCATTGCATGTGTGTTCATTTCATAAACCACATGGATCCACTAGATGTCATTAAATGTGTGTTCTTTTCCAAAACCACATGGATCCACTAGATGTCATTGCATGTGTGTTCTTTTCATAAACCACATGGATCCACTAGATGTCATTGCATGTGTGTTCTTTTCATAAACCACATGCATCCACTGATGTCATTTCTTGTGTCTTCTTTGCATAAACCACATGGATCCACTAGATGTCATTCCATGTATGTTCTTTCCATAAACCACACTGATCCACTAGATGTCATTGCATGTGTGTTCTTTTCCTACACCACATGGATCCACTGGATGTCATTGCATGTGTGTTCTTTTTATAAACCATGTTGAACCACTGATGTCATTGCATGTGTGTTCTTTTCATAAACATAACTGATCCTCTAGATATCATTGCATGTGTGTTCTTTCTATAAACCACACTGATCCACGGATGTCATTGCATGTGTGTTCTTTTTATAAACCACATGGATCCACTAGATGTCATTGCATGTGTGTTCATTTCATAAACCACATGGATCCACTAGATGTCATTGCATGTGTGTTCTTTTCATAAACAACATGGATCCACTAGATATCATTGCATGTGTGTTCATTTCATAAACCACATGGATCCACTAGATGTCATTAAATGTGTGTTCTTTTCAAAAACCACATGGATCCACTAGATGTCATTGCATGTGTGTTATTTTCATAAACCACACTGATCCGAAAGATGTCATTGCATCTGTGTTCATTTCATAAACCACACTGATCCACTAGTGTCATTGCATGTGTGTTCTTTTCCTAGACCACATTGATCCACTAGATATCATTGCATGTGTGTTCATTTCATAAACCACATGGATCCACTAGATGTCATTAAATGTGTGTTCTTTTCCAAAACCACATGGATCCACTAGATGTCATTGCATGTGTGTTCTTTTCATAAACCACATGGATCCACTAGATGTCATTGCATGTGTGTTCTTTTCATAAACCACATGCATCCACTGATGTCATTTCTTGTGTCTTCTTTGCATAAACCACATGGATCCACTAGATGTCATTCCATGTATGTTCTTTCCATAAACCACACTGATCCACTAGATGTCATTGCATGTGTGTTCTTTTCCTACACCACATGGATCCACTGGATGTCATTGCATGTGTGTTCTTTTTATAAACCATGTTGAACCACTGATGTCATTGCATGTGTGTTCTTTTCATAAACATACCTGATCCTCTAGATGTCATTGCATGTGTGTTCTTTCTATAAACCACACTGATCCACGGATGTCATTGCATGTGTGTTCTTTTTATAAACCACATGGATCCACTAGATGTCATTGCATGTGTGTTCATTTCATAAACCACATGGATCCACTAGATGTCATTGCATGTGTGTTATTTTCATAAACAACATGGATCCACTAGATATCATTGCATGTGTGTTCATTTCATAAACCACATGGATCCACTAGATGTCATTAAATGTGTGTTCTTTTCAAAAACCACATGGATCCACTAGATGTCATTGCATGTGTGTTATTTTCATAAACCACACTGATCCGAAAGATGTCATTGCATCTGTGTTCATTTCATAAACCACACTGATCCACTAGTGTCATTGCATGTGTGTTCTTTTCCTAGACCACATTGATCCACTAGATGTCATTGCATGTGTGTTCTTTTCATAAACCACATGGATCAACTAGATGTCGTTGCATGTGTGTTGTTTTCATAAACCACATGGATCCACTGATGTCAGTGCATGTGTGTTCTTTTCATAAACCACATGGATCCACTAGATTTCATTGCGTGTGTGTTCTTTTCATAAACCACACTCATCCACTAGATGTCATTGCACGTGTGTTCTTTTCCTAAACCACATGGATCCACTAGTGTCATTGCATCTGTGTTCTTTTCATAAACAACACGGATCCACTGGATGTCATTGCATGTGTGTACTTTTCCAAAACCACATGAATCCACTAGATGTCATTGCATGTGTGTTCTTTTCATAAACCACATGGATCCACTAGATGTTATTGCATGTGTGTTCTTTTGATAAACAATGTTGAACCACTTATGTCATTGCATGTGTGTTCATTTCATAAACCACATGGATCCACTAGATGTCATTGCATATGTGTTCATTTCATAAAACACATGGATCCACTAGATTTCATTAAATGTGGGTGTTCGTTTGATAAACAACATGTATCCACTAGATGTGATTGCATCTGTGTTATTTTCATTAACCACATGGATCCACTAGATGTCATTGCATGTGTGTTCTTTTCATAAACCACACCGATCCACTCATGTCATTGCATGTGTGTTCTTTTCATAAACCACATTGATCCACTCATGTCATTGCATGTGTGTTCTTTTCATAAACCACACTGATCCAAAAGATGCCATTGCATGTGTGTTCATTTCATAAACCACACTGATCCACTGGTGTCATTGCATGTGTGTTCTTTTCCTAGACCACATTGATCCACTATATGTCATTGCATGTGTGTTCATTATATAAACCACATGGATCACTAGATGTCATTGAATGTGTGTTCTTTTCCAAAACCACATGGATCCACTAGATGTCATTGCATGTGTATTCTTTTCATAAACCACATTGATCCACTAGATGTCGTTGCATGTGTGTTGTTTTCATAAACCACATGGATCCACTAATGTCATTGCATGTGTGTTCTTTTCATAAACCACATGGATCCACTTGATTTCATTGCATGTGTGTTCTTTTCATAAACCACACTAATCCACTAGATGTCATTGCATGTGTGTTTTTCCTAAACCACATGGATCCACTAGTGTCATTCCATGTGTGTTCTTTTTATAAACAACATGGATCCACTAGATGTCATCGCATGTGTGTTATTTTCATAAATCACACTGATCCAAGATGTCATTGCGTGTGTGTTCGTTTCATAAACCACACTGATCCACTGGTGTCATTGCATGTGTGTTCTTTTCCGAGACCACATTGATCCACTCGATGTCATTGCATGTGTGTTCTTTTCCTAAACCACATGGATCCACTAGTGTCATTGCATCTGTGTTCTTTTTATAAACAACATGGATCCACTGGATGTCGTTGCATGTGTGTTCTTTTCCAAAACCACATGAATCCACTAGATGGCATTGTATGTGTGTTCTTTTCATAAACCACATGGATCCACTAGATGTCATTGCATGTGTGTTCTTTTTATAAACCATGTTGAACCACTGATGTCATTGCATGTGTGTTCATTTCATAAACCACATGGATCCACTAGATGTCATTGCATGTGTGTTCATTTCATAAAACACATGGATCCACTAGATTTCATTAAATGTGGGTGTTCTTTTCATAAACAACATTTATCCACTAGATGTCATTGCATGTGTGTTCTTTTCATAAACCACACAGATCCACTGATGTCACTGCATGTGTGTTCTTTTCATAAACCACACTGATCCACTGATGTCATTGCATGTGTGTTCTTTTCATAAACCACACTGATCCGAAAGATGTCATTGCATGTGTGTTCATTTCATAAACGACACTGATACACTGGTGTCATTACATGTGTGGTCTTTTCCTAGACCACATTGATCCACTATATGTCATTGCAAGTGTGTTCATTTCATAAACCACATCGATCACTAGATGTCATTGAATGTGTGTTCTTTTCCAAAACCACATGGATCCACTAGATGTCATTGCGTGTGTGTTCTTTTCATAAACCACATGGATCCACTAGATGTCATTGCATGTGTGTTCTTTTTATAAACCATGTTGAACCACTGATGTTGTAGCGTCCCCAACCTTTAATAAGATTAAGTCCCCTGTGTTTACAATGCTAGTCCCTGGATCAATAGCTAGCATCCACAGTTTAGATGTAATATCAAGAAACAAAGGTCATAATACAACTTTATAACCAGGAATAAAATAATTTTATTACATCAAACATAGCTCATTGGCTATTTACATTACATTGCAGCGGAATAACTATAGTCATGGGTCCTTCATCTTCAAAGCGCCACAGGAAGACATGTTGGTTGTAGGCTTTGTAATCCTAATCAGTCAATCTTCACTAAAAACAATCAAACCTGCAACATAATAAGTTATAGCCACAAGGGTCAATACATTTGAATTGTATTGGCAAGTTTCACTTCTATGTGTAATATAGGTGGATCCTATCACTACATGCATATTTGGCTAAGTAGAGTTTCAGGCTCATTTGCATAAAGCAATATTTTATCCTAACTTTTCAAAAATGGTTTTTGGTCCTTTGTCAAATCTCCTTGCATAAATCTCTTGAACTCCTTGGTAAAACCCAAGTGTTCAAGTCCTTGTCAAAAATCTCTTGAGCACCTTAGTAACTCCAAGTGCATCAAGTTTTGTCAAAATCTCTTGAGTTTCTTGGTAATTCCAAGTGCATCAAGTTTTGTCAAAATCTCTTGAGCTTCTTGGTAATTCCAAGTGCATCAAGTTTTGTCAAAATCTCTTGAGCTTCTTGGTAATTCCAAGTGCATCAAGTTTTGTCAAAATCTCTTGAGCTTCTTGGTAACTCCGAGTGCATCAAGTTTTAAAAGTTTTCTTTTAGAAATTAGAATGTCGAGATCTTCCATAGCTTCAGGCCTTTAGTTGCTCAGTATTGTCCATAACCAGGGACACGGCTAAGTACTTAGATTTTATTATCTTCTGCAGAAGTTGTACACTTTACCCACATGTCACACTCTCATCTTGTTGCCACCAGTGGCCGCTGGATTAGTACTCACCAAGATGGAATACTGGAAGATTGAGAATATGACGAGGTCTTTCCAAAAGGTCCTCCCATACACCATTGCTAGCTTGTCTTTAGCCCCCATGAAGCATTCCAGATCCCCATGTCTGGTAACTAAAGACAATGTATGGGTCTTCCTAATGTAATTGACTAAGCCAGAGCCATAATAGCATGTGGTTGCACACGAAAGACACAATTGGAGAAGCATGTTCAATCTCTAAGTTTCCTAGGTGGGTTTTCTTTTGGAGCACAACACAAAGAGATTGCCATAGAATGGTTCCTTTTGTTGCCACCTTCTCCAAAACTTAAAGTATCCTCCACCTAGGTGGTTCATTGAGTCCTTGTTTTATTATATAAAACCCAAGTCCTTTTCTCAACTTTGTAAAATCTCAACATGTATCTCTTTTCAAAATATAGCATGGCTAAGCATGTACATCTACAAGGTTTTCACTAAGTAAGGTGAGGGAATCCTATTAGGATTTAGCATAGCATAAGTATAAAAATAGTTTTCATGCATGTTTTCAAAATCCACTAAGTATAATGAAAATAGTAGGACTTTTGTATGATAGTGTAACTTGCCTTTTTGGGTAGGGAATGATGGTTCACTCCTTGATCTTGCTAGTCTCACACTTCTCTAACTTCACTACAAGTCAATCAAGCAAACACAAAATCAACTAACATTCCAAACAAAGTCAAACAAACAATTTCACACTCACAAAGCAATGGAATCTAAGTCAGGCATAAGCATGCAAAAGGTTGGTTCTATTGTAAGGATGGTCTCCACTAGGCTTCTAAACTTTGTAAGTTCCAAATTGGTCATTTACCAAAATGGCAAAGTCATTGGTTAGAGGGTTTTGCTCAAAAACCATTTTAAAATCCATTCATCATTTTATGTGGTGGAAAATAATTCTATCAAGGCAAAACTTTATGTTTTTCACCAAATGAGTTGCTATTGCAAAACTTGGTGTCTTGGGTCAGTAGGTTTGGTTCAAAACATTTTCTCCAAAGTTTTCTTTATGAAAGCATTTTCATAAACAAAACAAATAGTTTTAGTTAGCTAGAAATGGACTAAACTAATTAATCCATCCTATTCTTTTCCAAAATCACTTTCCAAACTATGGGTTGGTTCCTAGGGTCAGTAAGGTCACAACAAACTAAATTGCAAAGGTTTTAACCTAAATATCATTTTTAAATGATTTTTCTAATGTTAGCAAGCACACAAAAGAATCTGCAAAATTAAACAAGCTAACAGGTACTATTTGCTAAACTAAGGGCAGGGTTGGCTAGGTCTTGTCTTGCTGATTCCAACGACATAAAATTTGTAAATTTTGGACGTGTGGATCAAAACATACATGGGTTTGAAATTGGCAAAAGTTTTTGTTTTCTAATTCTGTTTTTAAACCTAATACTGGCCACGCGGAGCGTTCCTATTGGTCGATACCGGTTCGGTGTGGATCACGCTGCGGTGCGTCGGATTAAACAGATCGAGCGGCACAGGATCACTCGTACCTCTTCGATAAGTGGATCTATCGTGTGCATAGGATCGTGATCTAACGGCTCACATTGTATCAGCCAGGAACTGGCGGCGATGGTCGGTCAGTGGCGGCGCTGGCGAAGCAGGACGCAAGAGGAGTAGGGAGTAGGCTCACCGTGATCGCCGAGGCACGGGGATGCTCAACCTGCTCGCTTCGGTCGAAGGGGCGCACGGGGCTGTCCTAGATTGCTCGTCGGAGTCCTTGCTGCGGTGCTCTCGTTGAAGACGGTGGCGAGGCTACGGTGCACGCCAGAGGAAAATAGAGGTGGCATTAGATGCGGCGCACCGGAACACAGAGTAACATCGGGACAAGGTGGTCTGGTCTTACCGGTGGGCTTCGCCGAGTTTGCACGGCGGCGGTGCCGGAGGTTGTCGCTTGACGCCCGAGCGCCATGCGTCGCATAAAGGGCACAGGTGGATGCGCCTAGATGTGGTGAATATGCCTGCATGTAGAGGGAGTCGAGGGGCGGCCGTGGTTCGCCGGAATTGACCGGGGACGTTGTCGGAGGCGCAGGGTATAGGGCAAAATTCTCGGCTGGGGCGTGCTTGAGGGAGGAGTCGAGGAACGAGAGGAATCACCGGCGTTTAAATGGGCAGGGTTATTGCGAGGAATCAATGCCTCCTTCATGCGCAATCAACGCCGAGTAACCTCACAAAGAACGGTCGTATGACGGGTCTCGTTGAAGACGATGGCTGGGAAAGTGGGTCCAGGTTGTCTGTGAGAGAGAGTGCGTGAGTGTGGGGTCCACTGGTCATTGAGGGTGTGGGTTAACTAATTGGTGCCAACCGTTTTTCTTCGGGGTGTGGAGCTGGGCTGGTTTGTTGGGCCTGTTGGCTAGTTGGGCTGGGTCGGTCCAACTCTATTTTTTTTTCTGTCTGTTTGTTTTATTCTTTTCTAATTCTTTTTCTATTTTGAATTTCCATCAAATACTCAAACATTCAAACAACACTCAAATCAATTCAAACAAACAACAAACTTTTCATTTGAATTTGGTTCTGTTTAAGACATCAACCAAAGTCCAAAATGAAATAATATTTTTATTTATTTTAGGATCCATTTAATAATTAAATAAAATGGATCTTTATTTAATAAAAATAGGGTTTTGATTTATTTAATAAAATTTCCATTTGAAATCCAATTATTTTCAAAACAAACCAAAGAGGTTTTATTTGAAGATAAGGAATACTTGGAAACTTATTTAAATAAATAAATAAGTTTTGGTGTTTTAATTAAAATGGGAAAGCCTTTACTTAAATAAAATTGGATATTTAAATCCTTATTATTTTATTTAAACAAACCTTTACTCATTTTAATCAAAGCAAAACCTTCTAATAAAAGATTTCAAAGTAGTAATAAAATACTTGGTGTTCATTTAAAATGGGAAAAGCTTTTACTTAAATAAAATTGGATATTTAAATCCTTTATTTTATTTAAATAAACCTTTACTCACTTTATCAAAACAAAATATTTTATTTCAAAAGTTTGGCCAAAATTAATTTGGCTTATCTTTTCATTTGAAACCAAAGTCTTTTATTAAAAGATCTAAAACAGTGTTTCCAAAACAATTTATTTTCCTTTAATAAATGTTTATCTTTATAAATCCCTTTAGGATTAATTGTTCACCAAATGGTATGGGTTTTTGGTAAGGGCTTTATTAGCTTTGGAAATTCAATTTCCTTATCTTTTTATATTCATAAGGTTTTGTCCATGGTTCCAAACTAGGTGAAACCAATCTCTATGGTCTTTCTTGATCCTTTGTGAACATTTGTTGATCAGATTTGGTATGGATCAAATCCATAGATTTGGAGATACTTTGGAAAATGATTTCCTTCCATTAGGGTTAGGGATTTGGATTTATTTTCCAAGTGTTCAAATTTCCAGATACCTTCATTGAGGAATGCATTTCCCTTGATTTGGATTTTTTGTTGAATTCAAACTTTAGCCAAAGTTTGTTCAAGATGGAATTTTAAGTTTCCTTTTAGAAACAAAAGTTTCTTTTCACCCTGATTTTCAACAAAAATTTATTTTGTTTATTTATTTTTCACATTACAAGATTTGGAAAATCTTGGGATGTGACAGGCTACCACCCTTAAAAGAAATCTCGTCCCCGAGATTTGGGAAGGCTAGGGTTACAAGTTGGCTTGAAGGCAACTAGGGTACTACCACCCTTAAAATAAAGTCTCATAGGGTTACATTGATGGTTCTCTTGTCTATAGGTTCAACACTTGATATTCAGACAAGGAATCCTTATTTGACTCAACTGAGTTATCTAAATACTGTCATCCACTTCTTCTATCTCTTCAACGTTTCCATCCATGTCAATGTGGTTCACATGTCCTTTCTGGGTCACACTGGAGTCATTTCCATTGGCTCTTCTAGCAGCCTTTTTCTTTTTCTTCTCAGGACAGTTTGATGCATAGTGTCCAAGTTCCTTGCGTATAGCATCAGAATCGGCTAATGTCTTTCTTCCTGAATTTGTCTTGTTGATTCTGACCAAGGATATCTCCATTGTCAATATCATTTCCATTATTCTCACTTCCATTGTTGTTGTGGTGATACTGATGTGGTTCAGAATCTTCATCGATCCTTTTGAATGAATGCTTCTTCTTTGATGATCCTGAATAGTTCTTGAGTTTACGCTTCCTCTTTCTGTTCTCAACTTGATTCATCTTGTTTTCCAAAATGATGGCTTTGTCACAGAGTGATTGATAAGTTGGGACATAGGCAACAACTAGCTGTAGGTTTAACTCATCATTAAGTCCTTCAAGAAATTTTTCTTTTCTCTTAGCATCTGTATCAACTTCATCTGGTGCATAGCGTGCCAGATTGTTGAATTCTTCAATATACTCAGCCACACTGAGGTGATGTTGTTTCAGATTGTGAAACTCCTTTTTCTTCAAGTACATTACTCCAGGTGAGATGTGAGTGGTTCTGAATCCATCCTCAAAAATAGCCCAAGTTACATCTTCAAGGGGAGTGGTGATCTGAAAGTTATCCCACCATGTTGCTGCTGGTCCTTCAAGTAGAAATGCTGCAAACCTAACTTTTTCTCCATCGGTGCAATAAATCACTAAGTCTTTGTTTACTGAACGCAACCAATCATCAGCTTCCATTGGATCAGTTGTTCCAGAGAACCTTGCAGGCCTAAGTTTCAGAAATTTGGTGAGCATGTCTAGGGCTGGAGGATTGTTGTTGTTGTTATTCAAATTCTGTATGAATGTGGTCATTTGCTGCATCAACTGTGTCTGAGCCGCCATCATCTGTTGCATCTCAGGGGTGAAGTTGTTGTTTTGGTTGGGGTTGGCACGACGGGAGGCATCTGTTGGTTTGATAGGGATAAGTATTTGTGGATAGGTTTTAAGAAGTCCTAACACACAACTCAAAACAATCAAGTTCAATCAAACAATCCAACCATCAAACATTCAACAAGCAATCAATCACTTAACAACTTATGAGCTTAACTCATGAGTTGAAGTAAACAACAAGTTTCAAGCATATTTTAGGCAACCAAAATATTTTTGTTACACCACATAAGTTGGTGGGTTTGACTTAAACTAAACATGGTGGTCAATCTATATGGTTCATTTGGAATCTTTCCATCCTTCTTGGTTGATTCTTCTTGAATGAGATCATGGTTCCCTTGGGAAAATTCTTGTGTCTTGGTCACAAATACTTCAAAGATGTTGATGGCTCCTTCTAAGTTGTTTTCCTTAGTCTTCAAGTCTTTGAGCATGATTTCTTTGTCTCACTTGTAGTCCTTGGTAACATCTAAGTTGGGAGTCCTTGTTGAGAATAAGGTTGAAATCACTTGAAGATGTTGAAGAAGTTGAAGTCATTAGAGTTGATGAAGTCCCTTGCACATGATGAAGTCTTTGGTCATGGGGTAGGCTTTCCATCAAGTTGAAATAGAAGAGAGGTAGAGTTGAAACCAAAATGATTGAGGAAAGAGTTTACAAGATTGTTTTTGTAAATAAGTTTTGGAACAAAACAACTCCTATTTTTCTAAGGGTTTTTGTCCAATCCTAGGGTTACAAATCCTACAGGCAACACAATGCTCGATACCATCTGAAGGCCCCAACCTTTAATAAGATTGAGTCCCCTGTTTACAATGCTAGTCCCTGGATCAATAGCTAGCATCCACAGTTTAGATGTAATATCAAGAAACAAAGGTCATAATACAACTTTATAACCAGGAATAAAATAATTTTATTAAATCAAACATAGCTCATTGGCTATTTACATTACATTGCAGTGGAATAACTATAGTCATGGGTCCTTCATCTTCAAAGCGCCACAGGCAGACATGTTGGTTGTAGGCTTTGTAATCCTAATCAGTCAATCTTCACTAAAACAATCAAACCTGCAACATAATAAGTTACAGCCACAAGGGTCAATACATTTGAATTGTATTGGCAAGTTTCACTTCTATGTGTAATATAGGTGGATCCTATCACTACATGCATATTTGGCTAAGTAGAGTTTCAGGCTCATTTGCATAAAGCAATATTTTATCCTAACTTTTCAAAAATGGTTTTTGGTCCTTTGTCAAATCTCCTTGCATAAATCTCTTGAACTCCTTGGTAAAACCCAAGTGTTCAAGTCCTTGTCAAAAATCTCTTGAGCACCTTAGTAACTCCAAGTGCATCAAGTTTTGTCAAAATCTCTTGAGTTTCTTGGTAATTCCAAGTGCATCAAGTTTTGTCAAAATCTCTTGAGCTTCTTGGTAATTCCAAGTGCATCAAGTTTTGTCAAAATCTCTTGAGCTTCTTGGTAATTCCAAGTGCATCAAGTTTTGTCAAAATCTCTTGAGCTTCTTGGTAACTCCGAGTGCATCAAGTTTTAAAAGTTTTCTTTTAGAAATTAGAATGTCGAGATCTTCCATAGCTTCAGGCCTTTAGTTGCTCAGTATTGTCCATAACCGGGGACACGGCTAAGTACTTAGATTTTATTATCTTCTGCAGAAGTTGTACACTTTACACACATGTCACACTCTCATCTTGTTGCCACCAGTGGCCGCTGGATTAGTACTCACCAAGATGGAATCTTTGGCAGATTGAGAATATGACGAAGTCTTTCAAAAGGTCCTCCCATACACCATTGCTAGCTTGTCTTTAGCCCCCATGAAGCATTCAGATCCCCATGTCTGGTAACTAAAGACAATGTATGGGTCTTCCTAATGTAATTGACTAAGCGAGCCATAATAGCATGTGGTTGCACGAAAGCCACAATTGGAGAAGCATGTTCAATCTCTAAGTTTCTAGGTGGGTTTTCTTTTGGAGCACAACACAAAGAGATTGCCATAGAATGGTTCCTTTTGTTGCCACCTTCTCCAAAACTTAAAGTATCCTCCACCTAGGTGGTTCATTGAGTCCTTGTTTTATTATATAAAACCCAAGTCCTTTTCTCAACTTTGTAAAATCTCAACATGTATCTCTTTTCAAAATATAGCATGGCTAAGCATGTACATCTACAAGGTTTTCACTAAGTAAGGTGAGGGAATCCTATTAGGATTTAGCATAGCATAAGTATAAAAATAGTTTTCATGCATGTTTTCAAAATCCACTAAGTATAATGAAAATAGTAGGACTTTTGTATGATAGTGTAACTTGCCTTTTTGGGTAGGGAATGATGGTTCACTCCTTGATCTTGCTAGTCTCACACTTCTCTAACTTCACTACAAGTCAATCAAGCAAACACAAAATCAACTAACATTCCAAACAAAGTCAAACAAACAATTTCACACTCACAAAGCAATGGAATCTAAGTCAGGCATATGCATGCAAAAGGTTGGTTCTATTGTAAGGATGGTCTCCACTAGGCTTCTAAACTTTGTAAGTTCCAAATTGGTCATTTACCAAAATGGCAAAGTCATTGGTTAGAGGGTTTTGCTCAAAAACCATTTTAAAATCCATTCATCATTTTATGTGGTGGAAAATAATTCTATCAAGGCAAAACTTTATGTTTTTCACCAAATGAGTTGCTATTGCAAAACTTGGTGTCTTGGGTCAGTAGGTTTGGTTCAAAACATTTTCTCCAAAGTTTTCTTTATGAAAGCATTTTCATAAACAAAACAAATAGTTTTAGTTAGCTAGAAATGGACTAAACTAATTAATCCATCCTATTCTTTTCCAAAATCACTTTCCAAACTATGGGTTGGTTCCTAGGGTCAGTAAGGTCACAACAAACTAAATTGCAAAGGTTTTAACCTAAATATCATTTTTAAATAAATTTTCTAATGTTAGCAAGCACACAAAAGAATCTGCAAAATTAAACAAGCTAACAGGTACTATTTGCTAAACTAAGGGCAGGGTTGGCTAGGGCTTGTCTTGCTGATTCCAACGACATAAAATTTGTAAATTTTGGACGTGTGGATCAAAACATACATGGGTTTGAAATTGGCAAAAGTTTCTGTTTTCTAATTCTGTTTTTAAACCTAATACTGGCCACGCGGCGCGTTCTTATTGGTCGATACCGGTTCGCTGTGGATCACGCTGCGGTGCGTCGGATTAAACAGATCGAGCGGCACAGGATCACTCGTACCTCTTCGATAAGTGGATCTATCGTGTGCATAGGATCATGATCTAACGGCTCACATTGTATCGGCAGAACCGGCGCGCTAGACTTCAGCGGCGGGCGATGGTCGGTCGCTGGCGGCCAGCGGTGAAGCGACGCAAGAGGAGTAGGGAGTAGGCTCACCGTGATCGCCGAGGCACGGGGATGCTCAACCTGCTCGCTTCGGTCGAAGGGGCGCACGGGGCTGTCCTAGATTGCTCGTCGGAGTCCTTGCTGTCGTCGGTGCTCTCTGTTGAAGACGATGGCGAGGCTACGGTGCACGCCAGAGGAAAATAGAGGTGGCATTAGATGCGGGCGTGTGCACTGAACACAGGAGTAACATCAGAAGGACAAGGGGTGGTCTGGTCTTACCGGTGGGCTTCGCCGGAGTTTGCGTACGCGGCGGTCTTTGGAGGTTGTCGTTGCCGACGCCTGAGCGCCCCGGTCGTACAAAGACGCAGTGGATGCGCCTGGATGTGGTGAATATGCCTGCGTGTAGAGGGAGTCGAGGGGCGGCCGTGGTTCTCCGGAATTGACCGGGGAAGTTGTCGGAGGCAGAGGGGGTATAGGGCAAAATTCCTCGGCCTGGGGGCATGCTTGAGGGAGGAGTCAGAGGGGAACGAGAGAGGAATCACTGGCGTTTAAAGGGGCAGGGTTATTGCGAGGAATCAATGCCTCCTTCATGCGCAATCAACGCCGGAGTAACCTCACAGCAACGGTCAGGGCGACGGGGTCTCGTTGAAGACGATGGCTGGGAAAGTGGGTCCAGGTTGTCTGTGAGAGAGAGTGCGTGAGTGTGGGGTCCACTGGTCATTGAGGGTGTGGGTTAACTAATTGGTGCCAACCGTTTTTCTTCGGGGTGTGGAGCTGGGCTGGTTTGTTGGGCCTGTTGGCTAGTTGGGCTGGGTCGGTCCAACTCTATTTTTTTTTCTGTCTGTTTGTTTTATTCTTTTCTAATTCTTTTTCTATTTTGAATTTCCATCAAATACTCAAACATTCAAACAACACTCAAATCAATTCAAACAAACAACAAACTTTTCATTTGAATTTGGTTCTGTTTAAGACATCAACCAAAGTCCAAAATGAAATAATATTTTTATTTATTTTAGGATCCATTTAATAATTAAATAAAATGGATCTTTATTTAATAAAAATAGGGTTTTGATTTATTTAATAAAATTTCCATTTGAAATCCAATTATTTTCAAAAACAAACCAGTAGGTTTTATTTGAAAATAAGGAATACTTGGAAACTTATTTAAATAAATAAATAAGTTTTGGTGTTTTAATTAAAATGGGAAAGCCTTTACTTAAATAAAATTGGATATTTAAATCCTTATTATTTTATTTAAACAAACCTTTACTCATTTTAATCAAAGCAAAACCTTCTAATAAAAGATTTCAAAGTAGTAATAAAATACTTGGTGTTCATTTAAAATGGGAAAAGCTTTTACTTAAATAAAATTGGATATTTAAATCCTTTATTTTATTTAAATAAACCTTTACTCACTTTATCAAAACAAAATATTTTATTTCAAAAGTTTGGCCAAAATTAATTTGGCTTATCTTTTCATTTGAAACCAAAGTCTTTTATTAAAAGATCTAAAACAGTGTTTCCAAAACAATTTATTTTCCTTTGATAAATGTTTATCTTTATAAATCCCTTTAGGATTAATTGTTCACCAAATGGTATGGGTTTTTGGTAAGGGCTTTATTAGCTTTGGAAATTCAATTTCCTTATCTTTTTATATTCATAAGGTTTTGTCCATGGTTCCAAACTAGGTGAAACCAATCTCTATGGTCTTTCTTGATCCTTTGTGAACATTTGTTGATCAGATTTGGTATGGATCAAATCCATAGATTTGGAGATACTTTGGAAAATGATTTCCTTCCATTAGGGTTAGGGATTTGGATTTATTTTCCAAGTGTTCAAATTTCCAGATACCTTCATTGAGGAATGCATTTCCCTTGATTTGGATTTTTTGTTGAATTCAAACTTTAGCCAAAGTTTGTTCAAGATGGAAGTTTAAGTTTCCTTTTAGAAACAAAAGTTTCTTTTCACCCTGATTTTCAACAAAAATTTATTTTGTTTATTTATTTTTCACATTACAAGATTTGGAAAATCTTGGGATGTGACAGATGTCATTCCATGTGTGTTCATTTCATAAACCACATGGATCCACTAGATGTTGTTGCATGTGTGTTCTTTTCATAAACCACATGGATCCACTAATGTCATTGCATGTGTGTTCTTTTCATAAACCACATGGATCCACTAGATTTCATTGCATGTGTGTTCTTTTCATAAACCACACTGATCCACTAGATGTCATTGCATGTGTGTTTTTTCCTAAACCACATGGATCCTCTAGTGTCATTCCATGTGTGTTCTTTTTATAAACAACATGGATCCACTAGATGTCATTGCATGTGTGTTCTTTTCCAAAACCACATGAATCCACTGGATGTCATTGCATGTGTGTTCTTTTCATAAACCACATGGTTCCACTAGATGGCATTTCATGTGTGTTCTTTTCATAAACCACATGGATCCACTAGATGTCATTGCATGTGTGTTCTTTTCATAAACCATAGTGATCAACTATATAACATTCCATATGTGTTCTTTTTAATAACCACATGGATCCACTAGATGTCATTGCATGTGTGTTCATTTCATAAACCACATGGATCCACTAGATGTCATTGAATGTGTGTTCATTTCATAAAACACATGGATCCACTAGATGTCATTAAATGTGTGTTCTTTTCATAAACAAAATGGATCCACTAGATGTCATTGCATGTGTGTTCTTTTCATAAACCACATGGATCCACTAGAAGTCATTGGATGTGTGTTCTTTTCATAAACCACACTGATCCACAGATGTCATTGCATGTGTGTTCTTTTCATAAACCACACTGATCCACGGATGTCATTGCATGTGTGTTCTTTTCATAAACCACATGGATCCACTAGATGTCATTGCATGTGTGTTCGTTTCATAAACCACATGGATCCACTAGATGTCATTGCATGTGTGTTCTTTTCATAAACAACATGGATCCACTAGATGTCATTGCATGTGTGTTCTTTTCATAAACCACATGGATCCACTAGATGTCATTGCATGTGTGTTCTTTTCATAAACCGGACTGATCCCCTAGATGTCATTGCATGTGTGTTCTTTTCATAAACCAAACTGATCCACTAGTGTCATTGCATGTGTGTTCTTTTCATAAACCTTTGGATCCACTAGATGTCATTTCATGTGTGTTCATTTCATAAACCACATGTATCCACAAGATGTCGTGGCATATGTGTTCACTTCATAAAACACATGGATCCACTAGATGTCATTAAATGTGTGCTCTTTTCATAAACAACATGGATCCACTAGATGTCATTGCATGTGTGTTCTTTTCATAAACCACATGGATCCACTAGATGTCATTGCTTGTGTGTTCCTTTCATAAACCACACTGATCAACTGATGTCGTTGCATGTGTGTTTTTTCATAAACCACACTGATCCAAAAGATGTCATTGCATGTGTGTTCATTTCATAATCCACACTGGTCCACTGGTGTCATTGCATGTGTGTTCTTTTCCTAGACCACATTGATCCACTAGATGTCATTGCATGTGTGTTCATTTCATAAACCACATGGATCACTAGATGTCATTAAATGTGTGTTGTTTTCCAAAACCACATAGATCCACTAGATGCATTGCATGTGTGTTCTTTTCATAAACCAAATGGATCCACTAGATGTCATTGCATGTGTGTTCTTTTCATAAACCACATAGATCCACTATATGTCATTGCATGTCTGTTCTTTTCATAAACCACATGGATACACTAGTGTCATTGCATGTGTGTTTTTTCCTAAGCCACATGGATCCTCTAGTGTCATTCCATGTGTGTTCTTTTTATAAACAACATGGATCCACTAGATGTCATTGCATGTGTGTTCTTTTCAAAAACCACATGAATCCACTGGATGTCATTGCATATGTGTTCTTTTCATAAACCACATGGTTCCACTAGATGGCATTTCATGTGTGTTCTTTTCATAAACCACATGGATCCACTAGATGTCATTGCATGTGTGTTCTTTTCATAAACCATAGTGATCAACTATATAACATTCCATATGTGTTCTTTTTAATAACCACATGGATCCACTAGATGTCATTGCATGTGTGTTCGTTTCATAAACCACATGGATCCACTAGATGTCATTGAATGTGTGTTCATTTCATAAAACACATGGATCCACTAGATGTCATTAAATGTGTGTTCTTTTCATAAACAAAATGGATCCACTAGATGTCATTGCATGTGTGTTCTTTTCATAAACCACATGGATCCACTAGATGTCATTGGATGTGTGTTCTTTTCATAAACCACACTGATCCACTAGATGTCATTGCATGTGTGTTCTTTTCATAAACCACACTGATCCACAGATGTCATTGCATGTGTGTTCTTTTCATAAACCACACTGATCCACGGATGTCATTGCATGTGTGTTCTTTTTATAAACCACATGGATCCACTAGATGTCAATGCATGTGTGTTCTTTTCATAAACCACATGGATCCACTAGATGTCATTGCATGTGTGTTCATTTCATAAACCACATGGATCCACTAGATGTCATTGCATGTGTGTTCTTTTCATAAACAACATGGATCCACTAGATGTCATTGCATGTGTGTTCTTTTCATAAACCACATGGATCCACTAGATGTCATTGCATGTGTGTTCTTTTCATAAACCGGACTGATCCCCTAGATGTCATTTCATGTGTGTTCTTTTCATAAACCAGACTGATCCACTAGTGTCATTGCATGTGTGTTCTTTTCATAAACCTTTGGATCCACTAGATGTCATTTCATGTGTGTTCATTTCATAAACCACATGTATCCACAAGATGTCGTGGCATATGTGTTCACTTCATAAAACACATGGATCCACTAGATGTCATTAAATGTGTGCTCTTTTCATAAACAACATGGATCCACTAGATGTCATTGCATGTGTGTTCTTTTCATAAACCACATGGATCCACTAATGTCATTGCATGTGTGTTCTTTTCATAAACCACATGGATCCACTTGATTTCATTGCATGTGTGTTCTTTTCATAAACCACACTAATCCACCTGATGTCATTGCATGTGTGTTTTTCCTAAACCACATGGATCCACTAGTTTCATTCCATGTGTGTTCTTTTTATAAACAACATGGATCCACTAGATGTCATCGCATGTCTGTTATTTTCATAAATCACACTGATCCGAGATGTCATTGCGTGTGTGTTCATTTCATAAACCACACTGATCCACTGGTGTCATTGCATGTGTGTTCTTTTCCGAGACCACATTGTTCCACTCGATGTCATTGCATGTGTGTTCTTTTCCTAAACCACATGGATCCACTAGTGTCATTGCATCTGTGTTCTTTTTATAAACAACATGGATCCACTGGATTTAGTTGCAGGGGTGTTCTTTCAAAACCACATGAATCCACTAGATGGCATTGTATGTGTTCTTTTCATAAACCCCATGGATCCACTAGATGTCATTGCATGTGTGTTCTGTTTATACACCATGTTGACCCACTGATGTCATTGCATGTGTGTTCATTTCATAAACCACATGGATCCACTAGATGTCATTGCATGTGTGTTCATTTCATAAAACACATGGATCCACTAGATTTCATTAAATGTGGGTGTTCTTTTCATAAACAACATTTATCCACTAGATGTCATTGCATATGTGTTCCTTTCATAAACAACATGGATCCACTAGATGTCATTGCATGTGTGTTCTTTTCATAAACCACACAGATCCACTGATGTCACTGCATGTGTGTTCTTTTCATAAACCACACTGATCCACTGATGTCATTGCATGTGTGTTCTTTTCATAAACCACACTGATCCGAAAGATGTCATTGCATGTGTGTTCATTTCATAAACGACACTGATCCACTGGTGTCATTACATGTGTGGTCTTTTCCTAGACCACATTGATCCACTATATGTCATTGCAAGTGTGTTCATTTCATAAACCACATCGATCACTAGATGTCATTGCATGTGTGTTCTTTTCATAAACCACATGGATCCACTAAT
The DNA here is from genome assembly GCA_023614405.1 of Avena insularis. Taxonomy (NCBI): domain Eukaryota; kingdom Viridiplantae; phylum Streptophyta; class Magnoliopsida; order Poales; family Poaceae; genus Avena; species Avena insularis. Next base: position 350,171 of record JAJUPC010000156.1, read on the forward strand.
GTCATTGCATGTGTGTTCTTTTCATAAACCACATGGATCCACTTGATTTCATTGCATGTGTGTTCTTTTCATAAACCACACTAATCCACCTGATGTCATTGCATGTGTGTTTTTCCTAAACCACATGGATCCACTAGTTTCATTCCATGTGTGTTCTTTTTATAAACAACATGGATCCACTAGATGTCATCGCATGTGTGTTATTTTCATAAATCACACTGATCCGAGATGTCATTGCGTGTGTGTTCATTTCATAAACCACACTGATCCACTGGTGTCATTGCATGTGTGTTCTTTTCCGAGACCACATTGTTCCACTCGATGTCATTGCATGTGTGTTCTTTTCCTAAACCACATGGATCCACTAGTGTCATTGCATCTGTGTTCTTTTTATAAACAACATGGATCCACTGGATGTCGTTGCATGTGTGTTCTTTTCCAAAACCACATGAATCCACTAGATGGCATTGTATGTGTGTTCTTTTCATAAACCACATGGATCCACTAGATGTCATTGCATGTGTGTTCTTTTTATAAACCATGTTGAACCACTGATGTCATTGCATGTGTGTTCATTTCATAAACCACATGGATCCACTAGATGTCATTGCATGTGTGTTCATTTCATAAAACACATGGATCCACTAGATTTCATTAAATGTGGGTGTTCTTTTCATAAACAACATTTATCCACTAGATGTCATTGCATATGTGTTCCTTTCATAAACAACATGGATCCACTAGATGTCATTGCATGTGTGTTCTTTTCATAAACCACACAGATCCACTGATGTCACTGCATGTGTGTTCTTTTCATAAACCACACTGATCCACTGATGTCATTGCATGTGTGTTCTTTTCATAAACCACACTGATCCGAAAGATGTCATTGCATGTGTGTTCATTTCATAAACGACACTGATCCACTGGTGTCATTACATGTGTGGTCTTTTCCTAGACCACATTGATCCACTATATGTCATTGCAAGTGTGTTCATTTCATAAACCACATCGATCACTAGATGTCATTGAATGTGTGTTCTTTTCCAAAACCACATGGATCCACTAGATGTCATTGCGTGTGTGTTCTTTTCATAAACCACATGGATCCACTAGATGTCATTGCATGTGTGTTCTTTTTATAAACCATGTTGAACCACTGATGTCATTCCATGTGTGTTCATTTCATAAACCACATGGATCCACTAGATGTTGTTGCATGTGTGTTCTTTTCATAAACCACATGGATCCACTAATGTCATTGCATGTGTGTTCTTTTCATAAACCACATGGATCCACTAGATTTCATTGCATGTGTGTTCTTTTCATAAACCACACTGATCCACTAGATGTCATTGCATGTGTTTTTTCCTAAACCACATGGATCCTCTAGTGTCATTCCATGTGTGTTCTTTTTATAAACAACATGGATCCACTAGATGTCATTGCATGTGTGTTCTTTTCCAAAACCACATGAATCCACTGGATGTCATTGCATGTGTGTTCTTTTCATAAACCACATGGTTCCACTAGATGGCATTTCATGTGTGTTCTTTTCATAAACCACATGGATCCACTAGATGTCATTGCATGTGTGTTCTTTTCATAAACCATAGTGATCAACTATATAACATTCCATATGTGTTCTTTTTAATAACCACATGGATCCACTAGATGTCATTGCATGTGTGTTCATTTCATAAACCACATGGATCCACTAGATGTCATTGAATGTGTGTTCATTTCATAAAACACATGGATCCACTAGATGTCATTAAATGTGTGTTCTTTTCATAAACAAAATGGATCCACTAGATGTCATTGCATGTGTGTTCTTTTCATAAACCACATGGATCCACTAGATGTCATTGGATGTGTGTTCTTTTCATAAACCACACTGATCCACATATGTCATTGCATGTGTGTTCTTTTCATAAACCACACTGAACCACGGATGTCATTGCATGTGTGTTCTTTTCATAAACCACATGGATCCACTAGATGTCATTGCATGTGTGTTCATTTCATAAACCACATGGATCCACTAGATGTCATTGCATGTGTGTTCTTTTCATAAACAACATGGATCCACTAGATGTCATTGCATGTGTGTTCTTTTCATAAACCACATGGATCCACTAGATGTCATTGCATGTGTGTTCTTTTCATAAACCGGACTGATCCCCTAGATGTCATTGCATGTGTGTTCTTTTCATAAACCAGACTGATCCACTAGTGTCATTGCATGTGTGTTCTTTTCATAAACCTTTGGATCCACTAGATGTCATTTCATGTGTGTTCATTTCATAAACCACATGTATCCACAAGATGTCGTGGCATATGTGTTCACTTCATAAAACACATGGATATACTAGATGTCATTAAATGTGTGCTCTTTTCATAAACAACATGGATCCACTAGATGTCATTGCATGTGTGTTCTTTTCATAAACCACATGGATCCACTAGATGTCATTGCTTGTTAGTTCCTTTCATAAACCACACTGATCAACTGATGTCGTTGCATGTGTGTTGTTTTCATAAACCACACTGATCCAAAAGATGTCATTGCATGTGTGTTCATTTCATAATCCACACTGGTCCACTGGTGTCATTGCATGTGTGTTCTTTTCCTAGACCACATTGATCCACTAGATGTCATTGCATGTGTGTTCATTTCATAAACCACATGGATCACTAGATGTCATTAAATGTGTGTTGTTTTCCAAAACCACATAGATCCACTAGATGCATTGCATGTGTGTTCTTTTCATAAACCAAATGGATCCACTAGATGTCATTGCATGTGTGTTCTTTTCATAAACCACACAGATCCACTATATGTCATTGCATGTCTGTTCTTTTCATAAACCACATGGATACACTAGTGTCATTGCATGTGTGTTTTTTCCTAAACCACATGGATCCTCTAGTGTCATTCCATGTGTGTCCTTTTTATAAACAACATGGATCCACTAGATGTCATTGCATGTGTGTTCTTTTCCAAAACCACATGAATCCACTGGATGTCATTGCATGTGTGTTCTTTTCATAAACCACATGGTTCCACTAGATGGCATTTCATGTGTGTTCTTTTCATAAACCACATGGATCCACTAGATGTCATTGCATGTGTGTTCTTTTCATAAACCATAGTGATCAACTATATAACATTCCATATGTGTTCTTTTTAATAACCACATGGATCCACTAGATGTCATTGCATGTGTGTTCATTTCATAAACCACATGGATCCACTAGATGTCATTGAATGTGTGTTCATTTCATAAAACACATGGATCCACTAGATGTCATTAAATGTGTGTTCTTTTCATAAACAAAATGGATCCACTAGATGTCATTGCATGTTTGTTCTTTTCATAAACCACATGGATCCACTAGATGTCATTGGATGTGTGTTCTTTTCATAAACCACACTGATCCACTAGATGTCATTGCATGTGTGTTCTTTTCATAAACCACACTGATCCATCGATGTCATTGCATGTGTGTTCTTTTCATAAACCACACTGATCCAGGGATGTCATTGCATGTGTGTTCTTTTTATAAACCACATGGATCCACTAGATGTCAATGCATGTGTGTTCTTTTCATAAACCACATGGATCCACTAGATGTCATTGCATGTGTGTTCATTTCATAAACCACATGGATCCACTAGATGTCATTGCATGTGTGTTCTTTTCATAAACAACATGGATCCACTAGATGTCATTGCATGTGTGTTCTTTTCATAAACCACATGGATCCACTAGATGTCATTGCATGTGTGTTCTTTTCATAAACCGGACTGATCGCCTAGATGTCATTGCATGTGTGTTCTTTTCATAAACCAGACTGATCCACTAGTGTCATTGCATGTGTGTTCTTTTCATAAACCTTTGGATCCACTAGATGTCATTTCATGTGTGTTCATTTCATAAACCACATGTATCCACAAGATGTCGTGGCATATGTGTTCACTTCATAAAACACATGGATCCACTATATGTCATTAAATGTGTGCTCTTTTCATAAACAACATGGATCCACTAGATGTCATTGCATGTGTGTTCTTTTCATAAACCACATGGATCCACAAGATGTCATTGCTTGTTAGTTCCTTTCATAAACCACACTGATCAACTGATGTCGTTGCATGTGTGTTGTTTTCATAAACCACACTGATCCAAAAGATGTCATTGCATGTGTGTTCATTTCATAATCCACACTGGTCCACTGGTGTCATTGCATGTGTGTTCTTTTCCTAGACCACATTGATCCACTAGATGTCATTGCATGTGCGTTCATTTCATAAACCACATGGATCACTAGATGTCATTAAATGTGTGTTGTTTTCCAAAACCACATAGATCCACTAGATGCATTGCATGTGTGTTCTTTTCATAAACCAAATGGATCCACTAGATGTCATTGCATGTGTGTTCTTTTCATAAACAACATGGATCCACTGGATGTCATTGCATGTGTGTTCTTTTCCAAAACCACATGAATCCACTAGATGTCATTACATGCGTGTTCTTTTCATAAACCACATGGATCCACTAGATGTCATTGTATGTGTGTTCTTTTTATAAACCATGTTGAACCAGTGATGTCATTGCATGTGTGTTCATTTCATAAACCACATGGATCCACTAGATGTCATTGCATGTGTGTTCATTTCATAAAACACATGGATCCACTAGATTTGATTAAATGTGGGTGTTATTTTCATAAACAACATGTATCCACTAGATGTCATTCCATCTGTGTTCTTTTCATAAACCACATGGATCCACTAGATGTCATTGCATGTGTGTTCTTTTCATAAACCACACTGATCCACTGATGTCATTGCATGTGTGTTCTTTTCATAAACCACACTGATCCGAAAGATGTCATTGCATGTGTGTTCATTACATAAACCACACTGATCCACTGGTGTCATTGCATGTGTGTTCTTTTCCTAGACCACATTGATCCGCTAGATGTCATTGCATGTGTGTTCTTTTTATAAACCATGTTGAACCACTGATGTCATTCCATGTGTGTTCATTTCATAAACCACATGGATCCACTAGATGTTGTTGCATGTGTGTTCTTTTCATAAACCACATGGATCCACTAGATGTCATTGCATGTGTGTTCTTTTTATAAACCATGTTGAACCACTGATGTCATTCCATGTGTGTTCATTTCATAAACCACATGGATCCACTAGATGTTGTTGCATGTGTGTTCTTTTCATAAACCACATGGATCCACTAGATGCCGTTGCATGTGTGTCCTTTTCATAAACCACACTGATCCACTGATGTCATTGCATGTGTGTTATTTTCATAAACCACACGAATCCGAAAGATGTCTTTGCGTGTGTGTTCATTTCATAAAACACACTGATCCACTCGTGTCATTGCATGTGTGTTCTTTTCCTAGACCACATTAATCCACTAGATATCATTGCATGTGTGTTCATTTCATAAACCACATGGATCCACTAGATGTCATTAAATGTGTGTTCTTTTCCAAAACCACATGGATCCACTAGATGTCATTGCATGTGTGTTCTTTTCATAAACCACATGGATCCACTAGATGTCACTGCATGTGTCTTCTTTTCATAAACCACATGCATCCACTGATGCCATTGCTTGTGTGTTCTTTGCATAAACCACATGGATCCACTAGATGTCATTCCATGTATGTTCTTTTCATTAACCACACTGATCCACTAGATGTCATTGCATGTGTGTTCTTTTCCTAAACCACATGGATCAACTAGTGTCATTGCATGTGTGTATTTTTCATAAACAGCATGGATCCACTTGATGTCATTGCATGTGTGTTCTTTTTATAAACCATGTTGAACCACTGATGTCATTGCATGTGTGTTCTTTTCATAAACATAACTGATCCTCTAGATGTCATTGCATGTGTGTTCTTTCTATAAACCACACTGATCCACTGATGTCATTGCATGTCTGTTCTTTTCATAAACCACACTGATCTACGGATGCCATTGCATGTGTGTTCTTTTCCTAAACCACATGGATCACTAGATGTCATTGCATGTGTGTTCTTTTCATAAACCACACTGATCCACGGATATCATTGCATGTGTGTTCTTTTCATAAACCACATGGATCCACTAGATGTCAGTGCATGTGTGTTCTTTTCATAAACCACACTGATCCACTAATGTCATTGCATGTGTGTTCTTTTCATAAACCACATGGATCCACTAGATGTCATTGCATGTGTGTTCTTTTCATAAACCATAGTGATCAACTATATAACATTCCATATGTGTTCTTTTTAATAACCACATGGATCCACTAGATGTCATTGCATGTGTGTTCATTTCATAAACCACATGGATCCACTAGATGTCATTGAATGTGTGTTCATTTCATAAAACACATGGATCCACTAGATGTCATTAAATGTGTGTTCTTTTCATAAACAAAATGGATCCACTAGATGTCATTGCATGTTTGTTCTTTTCATAAACCACATGGATCCACTAGATGTCATTGGATGTGTGTTCTTTTCATAAACCACACTGATCCACTAGATGTCATTGCATGTGTGTTCTTTTCATAAACCACACTGATCCATCGATGTCATTGCATGTGTGTTCTTTTCATAAACCACAAAGATCCAGGGATGTCAATGCAATTGTGTTCTTTTATAAACCACATGGATCCACTAGATGTCAATGCATGTGTGTTCTTTTCATAAACCACATGGATCCACTAGATGTCATTGCATGTGTGTTCATTTCATAAACCACATGGATCCACTAGATGTCATTGCATGTGTGTTCTTTTCATAAACAACATGGATCCACTAGATGTCATTGCTTGTTAGTTCTTTTCATAAACCACAAGGATCCACTAGATGGCATTGCATGTGTGTTCTTCTCATAAACCACTGATCGCCTAGATGTCATTGCATGTGTGTTCTTTTCATAAACCAGACTGATCCACTAGTGTCATTGCATGTGTGTTCTTTTCATAAACCTTTGGATCCACTAGATGTCATTTCATGTGTGTTCATTTCATAAACCACATGTATCCACAAGATGTCGTGGCATATGTGTTCACTTCATAAAACACATGGATCCACTATATGCCATTAAATGTGTGCTCTTTTCATAAACAACATGGATCCACTAGATGTCATTGCATGTGTGTTCTTTTCATAAACCACATGGATCCACAAGATGTCATTGCTTGTTAGTTCCTTTCATAAACCACACTGATCAACTGATGTCGTTGCATGTGTGTTGTTTTCATAAACCACACTGATCCAAAAGATGTCATTGCATGTGTGTTCATTTCATAATCCACACTGGTCCACTGGTGTCATTGCATGTGTGTTCTTTTCCTAGACCACATTGATCCACTAGATGTCATTGCATGTGCGTTCATTTCATAAACCACATGGATCACTAGATGTCATTAAATGTGTGTTGTTTTCCAAAACCACATAGATCCACTAGATGCATTGCATGTGTGTTCTTTTCATAAACCAAATGGATCCACTAGATGTCATTGCATGTGTGTTCTTTTCATAAACAACATGGATCCACTGGATGTCATTGCATGTGTGTTCTTTTCCAAAACCACATGAATCCACTAGATGTCATTACATGCGTGTTCTTTTCATAAACCACATGGATCCACTAGATGTCATTGTATGTGTGTTCTTTTAATAAACCATGTTGAACCAGTGATGTCATTGCATGTGTGTTCATTTCATAAACCACATGGATCCACTAGATGTCATTGCATGTGTGTTCATTTCATAAAACACATGGATCCACTAGATTTGATTAAATGTGGGTGTTATTTTCATAAACAACATGTATCCACTAGATGTCATTCCATCTGTGTTCTTTTCATAAACCACATGGATCCACTAGATGTCATTGCATGTGTGTTCTTTTCATAAACCACACTGATCCACTGATGTCATTGCATGTGTGTTCTTTTCATAAACCACACTGATCCGAAAGATGTCATTGCATGTGTGTTCATTACATAAACCACACTGATCCACTGGTGTCATTGCATGTGTGTTCTTTTCCTAGACCACATTGATCCGCTAGATGTCATTGCATGTGTGTTCATTTCATAAACCACATGGATCACTTGATGTCATTAAATGTGTGTTCTTTTCCAAAACCACATGGATCCACTAGATGTCATTGCATGTGTTTTTTTTCATAAACCACATGGATCCACTAGATGTCGTTGCATGTGTGTTCTTTTCATAAACCACATGGATCCACTAGATTCATTGCATGTGTGTATTTTTCACAAGCAACATGGATCCAGTGGATGTCATTGCATCCGTGTTCTTTTTATAAATCATGTTGTACCACTGATGTCATTGCATGTGTGTTGTTTTCATAAAACACATGGATCCACTAGATGTCATTGCATGCGTGTTACTTTCATAAACCACACTGATCAACTAGATGATATTGCATGTGTGTTCTTTTAATAAACCACATGGATCCACTAGATGTCATTGCATGTGAGCTGTTTTCATAAACCACATGGATCCACTAGATGTCATTGCATGTGTGTTCTTTTCTTAAACCACATGGATCCACTAGATGTCATTGCATGTGTGTTCATTTCATAAAACACATGGATCCACTAGATTTCATTAAATGTGTGTTCTTTGCATAAACCTGGATCCACTAGATGTCATTGCATGTAAGTTCTTTTCATAACCCACACTGATCCACTAGATGCCATTGCATGTGTGTTCTTTTACTAAACTACATGGATCCACTAGATGTCATTGCATGTAAGTTCTTTTCATAACCCACACTGATCCACTAGATGCCATTGCATGTGTGTTCTTTTACTAAACTACATGGATCCACTAGTGTCATTACATATGTGTATTTTTTGTAAACAACATGGATCCACTGGATGTCATTTCGTGTCTGTTCTTTTCCAAAACCACATGAATCCACTAGATGTCATTGCATGTGTGTTCTTTTTATAAACCATGTTGAACCACTGATGTCATTGTATCTGTGTTGTTTTCATAAAACACATGGATCCACCAGATGTCATTTCATGCGTCTTCTTTTCACAAACCACATTGATCAACTAGATGACATTGCATGTGTGTTCTTTTCATAAACCACATGGATCCACTAGATGTCATTACATGTGTGTTCTTTTTATAAACCACATGGATCCACTAGATGTCATTGCATGTGTGTTCTTTTCATAAACAACATGGATCCACTAGATGTCATTGCATGTGTGTTCTTTTCATCAACCACACTTATCCACTAGATGTCATTGCATGTGTATTCTTTTCATAAACCACATGGATCCACTAGATGTAATTGCACGTGTGTTCTTTTAAAAAAACACATGGTTCCACTAGATGTCATTGCATTTGTGTTCTTTTGATAAACCTAACTGATCCACTAGATGTCATTGCATGTGTGTTTTTATATAAACCACACTGATCCACTAGATGTCATTGCATGTGTGTTCTTTTCATAAACCACACTTATCCACAGATGTCATTGCATGTGTGTTCTTTTCATAAACCACACTGATCCACGAATGTCATTGCATGTGTGTTCTTTTCATAAACCACATGGGTCCACTAGATGTCAATGCATGTGTGTTGTTTTCATAAACCACATGGATCCACTAGATGTCATTGCATGTGTGTTCTTTTCATAAACCGGACTGATCCACTAGATGTCGTTGCATGTGTGTTCTTTTCATAAACCAGACTGATCCACTAGTGTCATTTCATGTGTGTTCTTTTCATAAACCTTTGGATCCACTAGATGTCATTTCATTTGTGTTCATTACCTAAACCACATGGATCCACAAGATGTCATTGCATATGTGTTTATTTCATAAAACACATGGATCCACTAAAGTCATTAAATGTGTGCTCTTTTCATAAACAACATGGATTCACTAGATGTCATTGCATGTGTGTTCTTTTCATAAACCACATGGATCCACTAGATGTCATTGCATGTGTGTTCTTTTCATAAACCACACTGATCTGAAAGATGTCATTGCATGTGTGTTCATTTCATAATCCACACTGATCCACTGGTGTCATTGCATGTGTGTTCTTTTCCTAGACCACATTGATCCATTAGATGTTATTCCATGTGTGTTCATTTCATAAACCACATGGATCACTAGATGTCATTAAATGTGTGTTGTTTTCCGAAACCACATGGATCCACTAGATGCATTGCATGTGTGTTCTTTTCAAAAACCACATGGATCCACTAGATGTCATTGCATGTGTGTTCTTTTCATAAACCACACTGATCCACTATATGTCATTGCATGTCTGTTCTGTTCATAAACCACATGGATCCACTAGTGTCATTGCATGTGTGTTCTTTTCATAAACAACAAGGATCCACTGGATGTCATTGCATGTGTGTTCTTTTCCAAAACCACATGAATCCACTAGATGTCATTACATGCGTGTTCTTTTCATAAACCACATGGATCCACTAGATGTCACTGTATGTGTGTTCTTTTTATAAACCATGTTGAACCACTGATGTCATTGCATGTGTGTTCATTTCATAAACCACATGGATCCACTAGATGTCATTGCATGTGTGTTCGTTTCATAAAACACATGGATCCACTAGATTTGATTAAATGTGGGTGTTATTTTCATAAACAACATGTATCCACTAGATGTCATTGCATCTGTGTTTTTCATAAACCACATGGATCCACTAGATGTCATTGCATGTGTGTTCTTTTCATAAACCACACTGATCCACTGATGTCATTGCATGTGTGTTCTTTTCATAAACCACACTGATCCGAAAGATGTCATTGCATGTGTGTTCATTACATAAACCACACTGATCCACTGGTGTCATTGCATGTGTGTTCTTTTCCTAGACCACATTGATCCACTAGATGTCATTGCATGTGTGTTCTTTTTATAAACCATGTTGAACCACTGATGTCATTCCATGTGTGTTCATTTCATAAACCACATGGATCCACTAGATGTTGTTGCATGTGTGTTCTTTTCATAAACCACATGGATCCACTAGATGTAATTGCATGTGTGTTCTTTTTATAAACCATGTTGAACCACTGATGTCATTCCATGTGTGTTCATTTCATAAACCACATGGATCCACTAGATGTTGTTGCATGTGTGTTCTTTTCATAAACCACATGGATCCACTAGATGCCGTTGCATGTGTGTCCTTTTCATAAACCACACCGATCCACTGATGTCATTGCATGTGTGTTATTTTCATAAACAACACGAATCCGAAAGATGTCTTTGCGTGTGTGTTCATTTCATAAAACACACTGATCCACTCGTGTCATTGCATGTGTGTTCTTTTCCTAGACCACATTAATCCACTAGATATCATTGCATGTGTGTTCATTTCATAAACCACATGGATCCACTAGATGTCATTAAATGTGTGTTCTTTTCCAAAACCACATGGATCCACTAGATGTCATTGCATGTGTGTTCTTTTCATAAACCACATGGATCCACTAGATGTCACTGCATGTGTCTTCTTTTCATAAACCACATGCATCCACTGATGCCATTGCTTGTGTGTTCTTTGCATAAACCACATGGATCCACTAGATGTCATTCCATGTATGTTCTTTTCATTAACCACACTGATCCACTAGATGTCATTGCATGTGTGTTCTTTTCCTAAACCACATGGATCAACTAGTGTCATTGCATGTGTGTATTTTTCATAAACAGCATGGATCCACTTGATGTCATTGCATGTGTGTTCTTTTTATAAACCATGTTGAACCACTGATGTCATTGCATGTGTGTTCTTTTCATAAACATAACTGATCCTCTAGATGTCATTGCATGTGTGTTCTTTCTATAAACCACACTGATCAACTGATGTCATTGCATGTCCGTTCTTTTCATAAACCACATGGATCCACTAGATGCCATTGCATGTGTGTTCTTTTCCTAAACCACATGGATCACTAGATGTCATTGCATGTGTGTTCTTTTCATAAACCACACTGATCCACGGATATCATTGCATGTGTGTTCTTTTCATAAACCACATGGATCCACTAGATGTCAGTGCATGTGTGTTCTTTTCATAAACCACACTGATCCACTAATGTCATTGCATGTGTGTTATTTTCATAAACCACACTGCTCCGAAAGATGTCATTGCATCTGTGTTCATTTCATAAACCACACTGATCCACTGGTGTCATTGCATGTGTGTTCTTTTCCTAGACCACATTGATCCACTAGATGTCATTGCATGTGTGTTCTTTTCATAAACCACATGGATCCACTAGATGTCATTGCACGTGTGTTCTTTTCCTAAACCACATGGATCCACTAGTGTCATTGCATCTGTGTTCTTTTCATAAACAACACGGATCCACTGGATGTCATTGCATGTGTGTACTTTTCCAAAACCACATGAATCCACTAGATGTCATTGCATGTGTGTTCTTTTCATAAACCACATGGATCCACTAGATGTTATTGCATGTGTGTTCTTTTGATAAACCATGTTGATCCACTTATGTCATTGCATGTGTGTTCATTTCATAAACCACATGGATCCACTAGATGTCATTGCATGTGTGTTCATTTCATAAAACACATGGATCCACTAGATTTCATTAAATGTGGGTGTTCGTTTGATAAACAACATGTATCCACTAGATGTGATTGCATCTGTGTTCTTTTCATAAACCACGTGGATCCACTAGATGTCATTGCATGTGTGTTCTTTTCATAAACCACACTGATCCACTCATGTCATTGCATGTGTGTTCTTTTCATAAACCACACTGATCCACTCATGTCATTGCATGTGTGTTCTTTTCATAAACCACACTGATCCAAAAGATGTCATTGCATGTGTGTTCATTTCATAAACCACACTGATCCACTGGTGTCATTGCATGTGTGTTCTTTTCCTAGACCACATTGATCCACTAGATTTCATTGCATGTGTGTTCTTTTCATAAACCACACTAATCCACTAGATGTCATTGCATGTGTGTTCATTATATAAACCACATGGATCACTAGATGTCATTGAATGTGTGTTCTTTTCCAAAACCACATGGATCCACCAGATGTCATTGCATGTGTATTCTTTTCATAAACTACATTGATCCACAAATGTCGTTGCATGTGTGTTCTTTTCATAAACCACATGGATCCACTAATGTCATTGCATGTGTGTTCTTTTCATAAACCACATGGATCCACTAGATTTCATTGCATGTGTGTTCTTTTCATAAACCACACTAATCCACTAGATGTCATTGCATGTGTGTTTTTCCTAAACCACATGGATCCACTACTGTCATTCCATGTGTGTTCCTTTTATAAACAACATGGATCCACTAGATGTCATCGCATGTGTGTTCTTTTCATAAATCACACTGATCCGAGATGTCATTGCGTGTGTGTTCATTTCATAAACCACACTGATCCACTGGTGTCATTGCATGTGTGTTCTTTTCCGAGACCACATTGATCCACTCGATGTCATTGCATGTGTGTTCTTTTCCTAAACCACATGGATCCACTAGTGTCATTGCATCTGTGTTCTTTTTATAAACAACATGGATCCACTGGATGTCGTTGCATGTGTGTTCTTTTCCAAAACCACATGAATCCACTAGATGGCATTGTATGTGTGTTCTTTTCATAAACCACATGGATCCACTAGATGTCATTGCATGTGTGTTCTTTTTATAAACCATGTTGAACCACTGATGTCATTGCATGTGTGTTCATTTCATAAACCACATGGATCCACTAATGTCATTGCATGTGTGTTCTTTTCATAAACCACATGGATCCACTAGATTTCATTGCATGTGTGTTCTTTTCATAAACCACACTGATCCACTAGATGTCATTGCATGTGTGTTTTTTCCTAAACCACATGGATCCTCTAGTGTCATTCCATGTGTGTTCTTTTTATAAACAACATGGACCCACTAGATGTCATTGCATGTGTGTTCTTTTCCAAAACCACATGAATCCACTGGATGTCATTGCATGTGTGTTCTTTTCATAAACCACATGGTTCCACTAGATGGCATTTCATGTGTGTTCTTTTCATAAACCACATGGATCCACTAGATGTCATTGCATGTGTGTTCTTTTCATAAACCATAGTGATCAACTATATAACATTCCATATGTGTTCTTTTTAATAACCACATGGATCCACTAGATGTCATTGCATGTGTGTTCATTTCATAAACCACATGGATCCACTAGATGTCATTGAATGTGTGTTCATTTCATAAAACACATGGATCCACTAGATGTCATTAAATGTGTGTTCTTTTCATAAACAAAATGGATCCACTAGATGTCATTGCATGTGTGTTCTTTTCATAAACCACATGGATCCACTAGATGTCATTGGATGTGTGTTCTTTTCATAAACCACACTGATCCACTAGATGTCATTGCATGTGTGTTCTTTTCATAAACCACACTGATCCACTGTTGTCATTGCATGTGTGTTCTTTTCATAAACCACATGGATCCACTAGATGTCATTGCATGTGTGTTCTTTTTATAAACCACATGGATCCACTAGATGTCAATGCATGTGTGTTCTTTTCATAAACCACATGGATCCACTAGATGTCATTGCATGTGTGTTCATTTCATAAACCACATGGATCCACTAGACGTCATTGCATGTGTGTTCTTTTCATAAACAACATGGATCCACTAGATGTCATTGCATGTGTGTTCTTTTCATAAACCACATGGATCCACTAGATGTCATTGCATGTGTGTTCTTTTCATAAACCGGACTGATCCCCTAGATGTCATTGCATGTGTGTTCTTTTCATAAACCAGACTGATCCACTAGTGTCATTGCATGTGTGTTATTTACATAAACCTTTGGATCCACTAGATGTCATTTCATGTGTGTTCATTTCATAAACCACATGTATCCACAAGATGTCGTGGCATATGTGTTCACTTCATAAAACACATGGATCCACTAGATGTCATTAAATGTGTGCTCTTTTCATAAACAACATGGATCCACTAGATGTCATTGCATGTGTGTTCTTTTCCAAAACCACATGGATCCACTAGATGTCATTGCATGTGTATTCTTTTCATAAACCACATTGATCCACTAGATGTTGTTGCATGTGTGTTCTTTTCATAAACCACATGGATCCACTAATGTCATTGCATGTGTGTTCTTTTCATAAACCACATGGATCAACTAGATTTCATTGCATGTGTGTTCTTTTCATAAACCACACTAATCCACTAGATGTCATTGCATGTGTGTTTTTCCTAAACCACATGGATCCACTAGTGTCATTCCATGTGTGTTCCTTTTATAAACAACATGGATCCACTAGATGTCATCGCATGTGTGTTCTTTTCATAAATCACACTGATCCGAGATGTCATTGCGTGTGTGTTCATTTCATAAACCACACTGATCCACTGATGTCATTGCATGTGTGTTCTTTTCCGAGACCACATTGATCCACTCGATGTCATTGCATGTGTGTTCTTTTCCTAAACCACATGGATCCACTAGTGTCATTGCATCTGTGTTCTTTTTATAAACAACATGGATCCACTGGATGTCGTTGCATGTGTGTTCTTTTCCAAAACCACATGAATCCACTAGATGGCATTGTATGTGTGTTCTTTTCATAAACCACATGGATCCACTAGATGTCATTGCATGTGTGTTCTTTTTATAAACCATGTTGAACCACTGATGTCATTGCATGTGTGTTCATTTCATAAACCACATGGATCCACTAGATGTCATTGCATGTGTGTTCATTTCATAAAACACATGGATCCACTAGATTTCATTAAAACGTGGGTGTTCTTTTCATAAACAACATTTATCCACTAGATGTCATTGCATCTGTGTTCCTTTCATAAACAACATGGATCCACTAGATGTCATTGCATGTGTGTTCTTTTCATAAACCACATGGATCCACTAGATGTCATTGCATGTGTGTTCTTTTTATAAACACACTGATCCACTAGATGTCATTGCATGTGTGTTCTTTTCATAAACCACACTGATCCGAAACATGTCATTGCATGTGTGTTCATTTCATAAACGACACTGATCCACTGGTGTCATTACATGTGTGGTCTTTTCCTAGACCACATTGATCCACTATATGTCATTGCAAGTGTGTTCATTTCATAAACCACATCGATCACTAGATGTCATTGAATGTGTGTTCTTTTCCAAAACCACATGGATCCACTAGATGTCATTGCGTGTGTGTTCTTTTCATAAACCACATGGATCCACTAGATGTCATTGCATGTGTTGTTTTTATAAACCATGTTGAACCACTGATGTCATTCCATGTGTGTTCATTTCATAAACCACATGGATCCACTAGATGTTGTTGCATGTGTTTTTTTTTCATAAACCACATGGATCCACTAATGTCATTGCATGTGTGTTCTTTTCATAAACCACATGGATCCACTAGATTTCATTGCATGTGTGTTCTTTTCATAAACCACACTGATCCACTAGATGTCATTGCATGTGTGTTTTTTCCTAAACCACATGGATCCTCTAGTGTCATTCCATGTGTGTTCTTTTTATAAACAACATGGATCCACTAGATGTCATTGCATGTGTGTTCTTTTCCAAAACCACATGAATCCACTGGATGTCATTGCATGTGTGTTCTTCTCATAAACCACATGGTTCCACTAGATGGCATTTCATGTGTGTTCTTTTCCTAAACCACATGGATCCACTAGATGTCATTGCATGTGTGTTCTTTTCATAAACCATAGTGATCAACTATATAACATTCCATATGTGTTCTTTTTAATAACCACATGGATCCACTAGATGTCATTGCATGTGTGTTCATTTCATAAACCACATGGATCCACTAGATGTCATTGAATGTGTGTTCATTTCATAAAACACATGGATCCACTAGATGTCATTGCATGTGTGTTCTTTTCATAAACAAAATGGATCCACTAGATGTCATTTCATGTGTGTTCTTTTCATAAACCACATGGATCCACTAGATGTCATTGGATGTGTGTTCTTTTCATAAACCACACTGATCCACTAGATGTCATTGCATGTGTGTTCTTTTCATAAACCACACTGATCCACAGATGTCATTGCATGTGTGTTCTTTTCATAAACCACACTGATCCACGGATGTCATTGCATGTGTGTTCTTTTTATAAACCACATGGATCCACTAGATGCCAATGCATGTGTGTTCTTTTCATAAACCACATGGATCCACTAGATGTCATTGCATGTGTGTTCATTTCATAAACCACATGGATCCACTAGACGTCATTGCATGTGTGTTCTTTTCATAAACAACATGGATCCACTAGATGTCATTGCATGTGTGTTCTTTTCATAAACCACATGGATCCACTAGATGTCATTGCATGTGTGTTCTTTTCATAAACCGGACTGATCCCCTAGATGTCATTGCATGTGTGTTCTTTTCATAAAACAGACTGATCCACTAGTGTCATTGCATGTGTGTTCTTTTCATAAACCTTTGGATCCACTAGATGTCATTTCATGTGTGTTCATTTCATAAACCACATGTATCCACAAGATGTCGTGGCATATGTGTTCACTTCATAAAACACATGGATCCACTAGATGTCATTAAATGTGTGCTCTTTTCATAAACAACATGGATCCACTATATGTCATTGCATGTGTGTTCTTTTCCAAAACCACATGGATCCACTAGATGTCATTGCATGTGTATTCTTTTCATAAACCACATTGATCCACTAGATGTCGTTGCATGTGTGTTCTTTTCATAAACCACATGGATCCACTAATGTCATTGCATGTGTGTTCTTTTCATCAACCACATGGATCCACTAGATTTCATTGCATGTGTGTTCTTTTCATAAACCACACTAATCCACTAGATGTCATTGCATGTGTGTTTTTCCTAAACCACATGGATCCACTAGTGTCATTCCATGTGTGTTCCTTTTATAAACAACATGGATCCACTAGATGTCATCGCATGTGTGTTCTTTTCATAAATCACACTGATCCGATATGTCATTGCGTGTGTGTTCATTTCATAAACCACACTGATCCACTGGTGTCATTGCATGTGTGTTCTTTTCCGAGACCACATTGATCCACTCGATGTCATTGCATGTGTGTTCTTTTCCTAAACCACATGGATCCACTAGTGTCATTGCAGTTGTGTTCTTTTTAAAAACAACATGGATCCACTAGATGTCGTTGCATGTGTGTTCTTTTCCAAAACCACATGAATCCACTAGATGGCATTGTATGTGTGTTCTTTTCATAAACCACATGGATCCACTAGATGTCATTGCATGTGTGTTCTTTTTATAAACCATGTTGAACCACTGATGTCATTGCATGTGTGTTCATTTCATAAACCACATGGATCCACTAGATGTCATTGCATGTGTGTTCATTTCATAAAACACATGGATCCACTAGATTTCATTAAACGTGGGTGTTCTTTTCATAAACAACATTTATCCACTAGATGTCATTGCATCTGTTTTCCTTTCATAAACAACATGGATCCACTAGATGTCATTGCATGTGTGTTCTTTTCATAAACCACACAGATCCACTGATGTCACTGCATGTGTGTTCTTTTCATAAACCACACTGATCCACTGATGTCATTGCATGTGTGTTCTTTTCATAAACCACACTGATCCGAAAGATGTCATTGCATGTGTGTTCATTTCATAAACGACACTGATCCACTGGTGTCATTACATGTGTGGTCTTTTCCTAGACCACATTGATCCACTATATGTCATTGCAAGTGTGTTCATTTCATAAACCACATCGATCACTAGATGTCATTGAATGTGTGTTCTTTTCCAAAACCACATGGATCCACTAGATGTCATTGCGTGTGTGTTCTTTTCATAAACCACATGGATCCACTAGATGTCATTGCATGTGTGTTGTTTTTATAAACCATGTTGAACCACTGATGTCATTCCATGTGTGTTCATTTCATAAACCACATGGATCCACTAGATGTTGTTGCATGTGTGTTTTTTCATAAACCACATGGATCCACTAATGTCATTGCATGTGTGTTCTTTTCATAAACCACATGGATCCACTAGATTTCATTGCATGTGTGTTCTTTTCATAAACCACACTGATCCACTAGATGTCATTGCATGTGTGTTTTTTCCTAAACCACATGGATCCTCTAGTGTCATTCCATGTGTGTTCTTTTTATAAACAACATGGATCCACTAGATGTCATTGCATGTGTGTTCTTTTCCAAAACCACATGAATCCACTGGATGTCATTGCATGTGTGTTCTTTTCATAAACCACATGGTTCCACTAGATGGCATTTCATGTGTGTTCTTTTCCTAAACCACATGGATCCACTAGATGTCATTGCATGTGTGTTCTTTTCATAAACCATAGTGATCAACTATATAACATTCCATATGTGTTCTTTTTAATAACCACATGGATCCACTAGATGTCATTGCATGTGTGTTCATTTCATAAACCACATGGATCCACTAGATGTCATTGAATGTGTGTTCATTTCATAAAACACATGGATCCACTAGATGTCATTAAATGTGTGTTCTTTTCATAAACAAAATGGATCCACTAGATGTCATTGCATGTGTGTTCTTTTCATAAACCACATGGATCCACTAGATATCATTGGATGTGTGTTCTTTTCATAAACCACACTGATCCACTAGATGTCATTACATGTGTGTTCTTTTCATAAACCACACTGATCCACAGATGTCATTGCATGTGTGTTCTTTTCATAAACCACACTGATCCACGGATGTCATTGCATGTGTGTTCTTTTTATAAACCACATGGATCCACTAGATGTCAATGCATGTGTGTTCTTTTCATAAACCACATGGATCCACTAGATGTCATTGCATGTGTGTTCATTTCATAAACCACATGGATCCACTAGATGTCATTGCATGTGTGTTCTTTTCATAAACAACATGGATCCACTAGATGTCATTGCATGTGTGTTCTTTTCATAAACCACATGGATCCACTAGATGTCATTGCATGTGTGTTCTTTTCATAAACCGGACTGATCCCCTAGATGTCATTGCATGTGTGTTCTTTTCATAAACCGGACTGATCCACTAGTGTCATTGCATGTGTGTTCTTTTCATAAACCTTTGGATCCACTAGATGTCATTTCATGTGCGTTCATTTCATAAACCACATGTATCCACAAGATGTCGTGGCATATGTGTTCACTTCATAAAACACATGGATCCACTAGATGTCATTAAATGTGTGCCCTTTTCATAAACAACATGGATCCACTAGATGTCATTGCATGTGTGTTCTTTTCATAAACCACATGGATCCACTAGATGTCATTGCTTGTGTGTTCCTTTCATAAACCACACTGATCAACTGATGTCGTTGCATGTGTGTTGTTTTCATAAACCACACGGATCCAAAAGATGTCATTGCATGTGTGTTCATTTCATAATCCACACTGGTCCACCGGTGTCATTGCATGTGTTCTTTTCCTAGACCACATTGATCCACTAGATGTCATTGCATGTGTGTTCATTTCATAAACCACATGGATCACTAGATGTCATTAAATGTGTGTTGTTTTCCAAATCCACATAGATCCACTAGATGCATTGCATGTGTGTTCTTTTCATAAACCAAATGGATCCACTAGATGTCATTGCATGTGTGTTCTTTTCATAAACCACACAGATCCACTATATGTCATTGCATGTCTGTTCTTTTCATAAACTACATGGATACACTAGTGTCATTGCATGTGTGTTCTTTTCATAAACAACATGGATCCACTGGATGTCATTGCATGTGTGTTCTTTTCCAAAACCACATGAATCCACTAGATGTCATTACATGCGTGTTCTTTTCATAAACCACATGGATCCACTAGATGTCATTGTATGTGTGTTCTTTTTATAAACCATGTTGAACCAGTGATGTCATTGCATGTGTGTTCATTTCATAAACCACATGGATCCACTAGATGTCATTGCATGTGTGTTCATTTCATAAAACACATGGATCCACTAGATTTGATTAAATGTGGGTGTTATTTTCATAAACAACATGTATCCACTAGATGTCATTCCATCTATGTTCTTTTCATAAACCACATGGATCCACTAGATGTCATTGCATGTGTGTTCTTTTCATAAACCACACTGATCCACTGATGTCATTGCATGTGTGTTATTTTCCTAGACCACATTGATCCGCTAGATGTCATTGCATGTGTGTTCATTTCATAAACCACATGGATCACTTGATGTCATTAAATGTGTGTTCTTTTCCAAAACCACATGGATCCACTAGATGTCATTGCATGTTTTTCTTTCATAAACCACATGGATCCACTAGATGTCGTTGCATGTGTGTTCTTTTCATAAACCACATGGATCCACTAGATTCATTGCATGCGTGTATTTTTCACAAGCAACATGGATCCAGTGGATGTCATTGCATGCGTGTTCTTTTTATAAACCATGTTGAACCACTGATGTCATTGCATGTGTGTTATTTTCATAAAACACATGGATCCACTAGATGTCATTGCATGCGTGTTATTTTCATAAACCACACTGATCAACTAGATGATATTGCATGTGTGTTCTTTTAATAAACCACATGGATCCACTAGATGTCATTGCATGTGAGCTGTTTTCATAAACCACATGGATCCACTAGATGTCATTGCATGTGTGTTCTTTTCATAAACCACTTGGATCCACTGATGTCATTGCTTGTGTGTTCTTTGAATAAACCTGGATCCACTAGATGTCATTGCATGTAAGTTCTTTTCATAACCCACACTGATCCACTAGATGCCATTGCATGTGTGTTCTTTTACTAAACTACATGGATCCACTAGTGTCATTACATATGTGTATTTTTCGTAAACAACATGGATCCAATGGATGTCATTTCTTGTCTGTTCTTTTCCAAAACCACATGAATCCACTGGATGTCATTGCATGTGTGTTCTTTTTATAAACCATGTTGAACCACTGATGTCATTGTATCTGTGTTGTTTTCATAAAACACATGGATCCACCAGATGTCATTTCATGCGTCTTCTTTTCACAAACCACATTGATCAACTAGATGACATTGCATGTGTGTTCTTTTCATAAACCACATGGATCCACTAGATGTCATTACATGTGTGTTCTTTTCATAAACCACATGGATCCACTAGATGTCATTGCATGTGTGTTCTTTTCATAAACCACATGGATCCACTAGATGTCATTGCATGTGTGTTCTTTTCATCAACCACACTTATCCACTAGATGTCATTTCATGTGTATTCTTTTCATAAACCACATGGATCCACTAGATGTCATTGCACGTGTGTTCTTTTAAAAAAACACATGGTTCCACTAGATGTCATTGCATTTGTGTTCTTTTGATAAACCTAACTGATCCACTAGATGTCATTGCATGTGTGTTTTTATATAAACCACACTGATCCACTAGATGTCATTGCATGTGTGTTCTTTTCTAAAACCACACTTATCCACAAATGTCATTGCATGTGTGTTCTTTTCATAAACCACACTGATCCACAGATGTCATTGCATGTGTGTTCTTTTCATAAACCACATGGATCCACTAGATGTCAATGCATGTGTGTTGTTTTCATAAACCACATGGATCCACTAGATGTCATTGCATGTGTGTTCTTTTCATAAACCGGACTGATCCACTAGATGTCATTGCATGTGTGTTCTTTTCATAAACCAGACTGATCCACTAGTGTCATTTCATGTGTGTTCTTTTCATAAACCTTTGGATCCACTAGATGTCATTTCATTTGTGTTCATTACCTAAACCACATGGATCCACAAGATGTCATTGCATATGTGTTCATTTCATAAAACACATGGATCCACTAGATGTCATTAAATGTGTGCTCTTTTCATAAACAACATGGATTCACTAGATGTCATTGCATGTGTGTTCTTTTCATAAACCACATGGATCCACTAGATGTCGTTGCATGTGTGTTCCTTTCATAAACCACACTGATTAACTGATGTCGTTGCATGTGTGTTCTTTTCATAAAACACACTGATCCGAAAGATGTCATTGCATGTGTGTTCATTTCATAATCCACACTGATCCACTGGTGTCATTGCATGTGTGTTGTTTTCCTAGACCACATTGATCCACTAGATGTGATTGCATGTTTGTTCATTTCATAAACCACATGGATCACTAGATGTCATTAAATGTGTGTTGTTTTACGAAACCACATGGATCCACTAGATGCATTGCATGTGTGTTCTTTTCAAAAACCACATGGATCCACTAGATGTCATTGCATGTGTGTTCTTTTCATAAACCACACTGATCCACTATATGTCATTGCATGTCTGTTCTTTTCATAAACCACATGGATCCACTAGTGTCATTGCATGTGTGTTCTTTTCATAAACAACAAGGATCCACTGGATGTCATTGCATGTGTGTTCTTTTCCAAAACCACATGAATCCACTAGATGTCATTACATGCGTGTTCTTTTCATAAACCACATGGATCCACTAGATGTCACTGTATGTGTGTTCTTTTTATAAACCATGTTGAACCACTGATGTCATTGCATGTGTGTTCATTTCATAAACCACATGGATCCACTAGATGTCATTGCATGTGTGTTCGTTTCATAAAACACATGGATCCACTAGATTTGATTAAATGTGGGTGTTATTTTCATAAACAACATGTATCCACTAGATGTCATTGCATATGTGTTCTTTTCATAAACCACATGGATCCACTAGATGTCATTGCATGTGTGTTCTTTTCATAAACCACACTGATGTCATTGCATGTGTGTTGTTTTCATAAACCACACTGATCCGAAAGATGTCATTGCATGTGTGTTCATTACATAAACCACACTGATCCACTGGTGTCATTGCATGTGTGTTCTTTTCCTAGACCACATTGATCCACTAGATTTCATTGCATGTGTGTTCATTTCATAAACCACATGGATCACTTGATGTCATTAAATGTGTGTTCTTTTCCAAAACCACATGGATCCACTAGATGTCATTGCATGTGTGTTCTTTTTATAAACCATGTTGAACCACTGATGTCATTCCATGTGTGTTCATTTCATAAACCACATGGATCCACTAGATGTTGTTGCATGTGTGTTCTTTTCATAAACCACATGGATCCACTAGATTTCATTGCATGTGTGTTCTTTTCATAAACCACACTGATCCACTAGATGTCATTGCATGTGTGTTTTTTCCTAAACCACATGGATCCTCTAGTGTCATTCCATGTGTGTTCTTTTTATAAACAACATGGATCCACTAGATGTCATTGCATGTGTGTTCTTTTCCAAAATCACATGAATCCACTGGATGTCATTGCATGTGTGTTCTTTTCATCAACCACATGGTTCCACTAGATGGCATTTCATGTGTGTTCTTTTCATAAACCACATGGATCCACTAGATGTCATTGCATGTGTGTTCTTTTCATAAACCACATGTATCCACTAGAGTCATTGCATGTGTGTATTTTTCACAAGCAACATGGGTCCAGTGGATGTCATTGCATTCGTGTTCTTTTTATAAACCATGTTGAACCACTGATGTCATTGCATGTGTGTTGTTTTCATAAAACACATGGATCCACTAGATGTCGTTGCATGTGTGTTCCTTTCATAAACCACACTGATTAACTGATGTCGTTGCATGTGTGTTCTTTTCATAAAACACACTGATCCGAAAGATGTCATTGCATGTGTGTTCATTTCATAATCCACACTGATCCACTGGTGTCATTGCATGTGTGTTGTTTTCCTAGACCACATTGATCCACTAGATGTGATTGCATGTTTGTTCATTTCATAAACCACATGGATCACTAGATGTCATTAAATGTGTGTTGTTTTACGAAACCACATGGATCCACTAGATGCATTGCATGTGTGTTCTTTTCAAAAACCACATGGATCCACTAGATGTCATTGCATGTGTGTTCTTTTCATAAACCACACTGATCCACTATATGTCATTGCATGTCTGTTCTTTTCATAAACCACATGGATCCACTAGTGTCATTGCATGTGTGTTCTTTTCATAAACAACAAGGATCCACTGGATGTCATTGCATGTGTGTTCTTTTCCAAAACCACATGAATCCACTAGATGTCATTACATGCGTGTTCTTTTCATAAACCACATGGATCCACTAGATGTCACTGTATGTGTGTTCTTTTTATAAACCATGTTGAACCACTGATGTCATTGCATGTGTGTTCATTTCATAAACCACATGGATCCACTAGATGTCATTGCATGTGTGTTCGTTTCATAAAACACATGGATCCACTAGATTTGATTAAATGTGGGTGTTATTTTCATAAACAACATGTATCCACTAGATGTCATTGCATATGTGTTCTTTTCATAAACCACATGGATCCACTAGATGTCATTGCATGTGTGTTCTTTTCATAAACCACACTGATGTCATTGCATGTGTGTTGTTTTCATAAACCACACTGATCCGAAAGATGTCATTGCATGTGTGTTCATTACATAAACCACACTGATCCACTGGTGTCATTGCATGTGTGTTCTTTTCCTAGACCACATTGATCCACTAGATTTCATTGCATGTGTGTTCATTTCATAAACCACATGGATCACTTGATGTCATTAAATGTGTGTTCTTTTCCAAAACCACATGGATCCACTAGATGTCATTGCATGTGTGTTCTTTTTATAAACCATGTTGAACCACTGATGTCATTCCATGTGTGTTCATTTCATAAACCACATGGATCCACTAGATGTTGTTGCATGTGTGTTCTTTTCATAAACCACATGGATCCACTAGATTTCATTGCATGTGTGTTCTTTTCATAAACCACACTGATCCACTAGATGTCATTGCATGTGTGTTTTTTCCTAAACCACATGGATCCTCTAGTGTCATTCCATGTGTGTTCTTTTTATAAACAACATGGATCCACTAGATGTCATTGCATGTGTGTTCTTTTCCAAAATCACATGAATCCACTGGATGTCATTGCATGTGTGTTCTTTTCATCAACCACATGGTTCCACTAGATGGCATTTCATGTGTGTTCTTTTCATAAACCACATGGATCCACTAGATGTCATTGCATGTGTGTTCTTTTCATAAACCATAGTGATCAACTATATAACATTCCATATGTGTTCTTTTTAATAACCACATGGATCCACTAGATGTCATTGCATGTGTGTTCATTTCATAAACCACATGGATCCACTAGATGTCATTGAATGTGTGTTCATTTCATAAAACACATGGATCCACTAGATGTCATTAAATGTGTGTTCTTTTCATAAACAAAATGGATCCACTAGATGTCATTGCATGTGTGTTCTTTTCATAAACCACATGGATCCACTAGATGTCACTGGATGTGTGTTCTTTTCATAAACCACACTAATCCACTAGATGTCATTGCATGTGTGTTCTTTTCATAAACCACACTGATCCACAGATGTCATTGCATGTGTGTTCTTTTCATAAACCACACTGATCCACGGATGTAATTGCATGTGTGTTCTTTTTATAAATCACATGGATCCACTAGATGTCAATGCATGTGTGTTCTTTTCATAAACCACATGGATCCACTAGATGTCATTGCATGTGTGTTCATTTCATAAACCACATGGATCCACTAGATGTCATTGCATGTGTGTTCTTTTCATAAACAACATGGATCCACTAGATGTCATTGCATGTGTGTTCTTTTCATAAACCACATGGATCCACTAGATGTCATTGCATGTGTGTTCTTTTCATAAACAACATGGATCCACTAGATGTCATTGCATGTGTGTTCTTTTCATAAACCACATGGATCCACTAGATGTCATTGCATGTGTGTTCTTTTCATAAACCGGACTGATCCCCTAGATGTCATTGCATGTGTGTTCTTTTCATAAACCAGACTGAGCCACTAGTGTCATTGCATGTGTGTTCTTTTCATAAACCTTTGGATCCACTAGATGTCATTTCATGTGTGTTCATTTCATAAACCACATGTATCCACAAGATGTCGTGGCATATGTGTTCACTTCATAAAACACATGGATCCACTAGATGTCATTAAATGTGTGCTCTTTTCATAAACAACATGGATCCACTAGATGTCATTGCATGTGTGTTCTTTTCATAAACCACATGGATCCACTAGATGTCATTGCTTGTGTGTTCCTTTCATAAACCACACTGATCAACTGATGTCGTTGCATGTGTGTTGTTTTCATAAACCACACTGATCCAAAAGATGTCATTGCATGTGTGTTCATTTCATAATCCACACTGTTCCACTGGTGTCATTGCATGTGTGTTCTTTTCCTAGACCACATTGATCCACTAGATGTCATTGCATGTGTGTTCATTTCATAAACCACATGGATCACTAGATGTCATTAAATGTGTGTTGTTTTCCAAAACCACATAGATCCACTAGATGCATTGCATGTGTGTTCTTTTCATAAACCAAATGGATCCACTAGATGTGATTGCATGTGTGTTCTTTTCATAAACCACACAGATCCACTATATGTCATTGCATGTCTGTTCTTTTCATAAACCACATGGATACACTAGTGTCATTGCATGTGTGTTCTTTTCATAAACAACATGGATCCACTGGATGTCATTGCATGTGTGTTCTTTTCCAAAAGCACATGAATCCGCTAGATGTCATTGCATGTGTGTTCATTTCATAAACCACATGGATCCACTAGATGTCATTGTATGTGTGTTCTTTTTATAAACCATTTTGAACCAGTGATGTCATTGCATGTGTGTTCATTTCATAAACCACATGGATCCACTAGATTTCATTGCATGTGTGTTCATTTCATAAAACACATGGATCCACTAGATTTGATTAAATGTGGGTTTTATTTTCATAAACAACATGTATCCACTAGATGTCATTCTATCTGTGTTCTTTTCATAAACCACATGGATCCACTAGATGTCATTGCATGTGTGTTCTTTTCATAGACCACACTGATCCACTGATGTCATTGCATGTGTGTTCTTTTCATAAACCACACTGATCCGAAAGATGTCATTGCATGTGTGTTCATTACATAAACCACACTGATCCACTGGTGTCATTGCATGTGTGTTCTTTTCCTAGACCACATTGATCCGCTAGATGTCATTGCATGTGTGTTCATTTCATAAACCACATGGATCACTTGATGTCATTAAATGTGTGTTCTTTTCCAAAACCACATGGATCCACTAGATGTCATTGCATGTGTTTTTTTTTTCATAAACCACATGGATCCACTAGATGTCGTTGCATGTGTGTTCTTTTCATAAACCACATGTATCCACTAGAGTCATTGCATGTGTGTATTTTTCACAAGCAACATGGATCCAGTGGATGTCATTGCATGCGTGTTCTTTTTATAAACCATGTTGAACCACTGATGTCATTGCATGTGTGTTGTTTTCATAAACACATGGATCCACTAGATGTCATTGCATGCGTGTTATTTTCATAAACCACACTGATCAACTAGATGATATTGCATGTGTGTTCTTTTAATAAACCACATGGATCCACTAGATGTCATTGCATGTGAGCTGTTTTCATAAACCACATGGATCCACTAGATGTCATTGCATGTGTGTTCTTTTCATAAACCACATGGATCCACTGATGTCATTGCTTGTGTGTTCTTTGCATAAACCTGGATCCACTAGATGTCATTGCATGTAAGTTCTTTTCATAACCCACACTGATCCACTAGATGCCATTGCATGTGTGTTCTTTTACTAAACTACATGGATCCACTAGTGTCATTACATATGTGTATTTTTCGTAAACAACATGGATCCACTGGATGTCATTTCATGTCTGTTCTTTTCCAAAACCACATGAATCCACTGGATGTCATTGCATGTGTGTTCTTTTTATAAACCATGTTGAACCACTGATGTCATTGTATCTGTTTTTTTTCATAAAACACATGGATCCACCAGATGTCATTTCATGCGTCTTCTCTTCACAAACCACATTGATCAACTAGATGACATTGTATGTGTGTTCTTTTCATAAACCACATGGATCCACTAGATGTCATTGCATGTGTGTTCTTTTCATAAACAACATGGATCCACTAGATGTCATTGCATGTGTGTTCATTTCATAAACCACATGGATCCACTAGATGTCATTGCATGTGTGTTCTTTTCATAAACAACATGGATCCACTAGATGTCATTGCATGTGTGTTCTTTTCATAAACCACATGGATCCACTAGATGTCATTGCATGTGTGTTCTTTTCATAAACCGGACTGATCCCCTAGATGTCATTGCATGTGTGTTCTTTTCATAAACTAGACTGATCCACTAGTGTCATTGCATGTGTGTTCTTTTCATAAACCTTTGGATCCACTAGATGTCATTTCATGTGTGTTCATTTCATAAACCACATGTATCCACAAGATGTCGTGGCATATGTGTTCACTTCATAAAACACATGGATCCACTAGATGTCATTAAATGTGTGCTCTTTTCATAAACAACATGGATCCACTAGATGTCATTGCATGTGTGTTCTTTTCATAAACCACATGGATCCACTAGATGTCATTGCTTGTGTGTTCCTTTCATAAACCACACTGATCAACTGATGTCGTTGCATGTGTGTTGTTTTCATAAACCACACTGATCCAAAAGATGTCATTGCATGTGTGTTCATTTCATAATCCACACTGTTCCACTGGTGTCATTGCATGTGTGTTCTTTTCCTAGACCACATTGATCCACTAGATGTCATTGCATGTGTGTTCATTTCATAAACCACATGGATCACTAGATGTCATTAAATGTGTGTTGTTTTCCAAAACCACATAGATCCACTAGATGCATTGCATGTGTGTCCTTTTCATAAACCAAATGGATCCACTAGATGTGATTGCATGTGTGTTCTTTTCATAAACCACACAGATCCACTATATGTCATTGCATGTCTGTTCTTTTCATAAACCACATGGATACACTAGTGTCATTGCATGTGTGTTCTTTTCATAAACAACATGGATCCACTGGATGTCATTGCATGTGTGTTCTTTTCCAAAAGCACATGAATCCGCTAGATGTCATTACATGCGTGTTCTTTTCATAAACCACATGGATCCACTAGATGTCATTGTATGTGTGTTCTTTTTATAAACCATGTTGAACCAGTGATGTCATTGCATGTGTGTTCATTTCATAAACCACATGGATCCACTAGATTTCATTGCATGTGTGTTCATTTCATAAAACACATGGATCCACTAGATTTGATTAAATGTGGGTTTTATTTTCATAAACAACATGTATCCACTAGATGTCATTCCATCTGTGTTCTTTTCATAAACCACATGGATCCACTAGATGTCATTGCATGTGTGTTCTTTTCATAGACCACACTGATCCACTGATGTCATTGCATGTGTGTTCTTTTCATAAACCACACTGATCCGAAAGATGTCATTGCATGTGTGTTCATTACATAAACCACACTGATCCACTGGTGTCATTGCATGTGTGTTCTTTTCCTAGACCACATTGATCCGCTAGATGTCATTGCATGTGTGTTCATTTCATAAACCACATGGATCACTTGATGTCATTAAATGTGTGTTCTTTTCCAAAACCACATGGATCCACTAGATGTCATTGCATGTGTTTTTTTTTCATAAACCACATGGATCCACTAGATGTCGTTGCATGTGTGTTCTTTTCATAAACCACATGTATCCACTAGAGTCATTGCATGTGTGTATTTTTCACAAGCAACATGGATCCAGTGGATGTCATTGCATTCGTGTTCTTTTTATAAACCATGTTGAACCACTGATGTCATTGCATGTGTGTTGTTTTCATAAAACACATGGATCCACTAGATGTCATTGCATGCGTGTTATTTTCATAAACCACACTGATCAACTAGATGATATTGCATGTGTGTTCTTTTAATAAACCACATGGATCCACTAGATGTCATTGCATGTGAGCTGTTTTCATAAACCACATGGATCCACTAGATGTCATTGCATGTGTGTTCTTTTCATAAACCACATGGATCCACTGATGTGATTGCTTGTGTGTTCTTTGCATAAACCTGGATCCACTAGATGTCATTGCATGTAAGTTCTTTTCATAACCCACACTGATCCACTAGATGCCATTGCATGTGTGTTCTTTTACTAAACTACATGGATCCACTAGTGTCATTACATATGTGTATTTTTCGTAAACAACATGGATCCACTGGATGTCATTTCATGTCTGTTCTTTTCCAAAACCACATGAATCCACTGGATGTCATTGCATGTGTGTTCTTTTTATAAACCATGTTGAACCACTGATGTCATTGTATCTGTTTTTTTTCATAAAACACATGGATCCACCAGATGTCATTTCATGCGTCTTCTCTTCACAAACCACATTGATCAACTAGATGACATTGTATGTGTGTTCTTTTCATAAACCACATGGAACCACTAGATGTTATTACATGTGTGTTCTTTTCATAAACCACATGGATCCACTAGATGTCATTGCATGTGTGTTCTTTTCATAAACCACATGGATCCACTAGATGTCATTGCATGTGTGTTCTTTTCATCAACCACACTTATCTACTAGATGTCATTGCATGTGTATTCTTTTCATAAACCACATGGATCCACTAGATGTCATTGCACGTGTGTTCTTTTAAAAAAACACATGGTTCCACTAGATGTCATTGCATTTGTGTTCTTTTGATAAACCTAACTGATCCACTAGATGTCATTGCATGTGTGTTTTTATATAAACCACACTGATCCACTAGATGTCATTGCATGTGTGTTCTTTTCATAAACCACACTTATCCACAGATGTCATTGCATGTGTGTTCTTTTCATAAACCACACTGATCCACAGATGTCATTGCATGTGTGTTCTTTTCATAAACCACATGGATCCACTAGATGTCAATGCATGTGTGTTGTTTTCATAAACCACATGGATCCACTAGATGTCATTGCATGTGTGTTCTTTTCATAAACCGGACTGATCCACTAGATGTCATTGCATGTGTGTTCTTTTCATAAACCAGACTGATCCACTAGTGTCATTTCATGTGTGTTCTTTTCATAAACCTTTGGATCCACTAGATGTCATTTGCATGTGTGTTATTTTCATAAACCACACTGATCCGAAAGATGTCATTGCATGTGTGTTCATTTCATAATCCACACTGATCCACTGGTGTCATTGCATGTGTGTTCTTTTCCTAGACCACATTGATCCACTAGATGTCATTGCATGTGTGTTCATTTCATAAACCACATGGATCACTAGATGTCATTAAATGTGTGTTGTTTTCCGAAACCACATGGATCCACTAGATGCATTGCATGTGTGTTCTTTTCAAAAACCACATGCATCCACTAGATGTCATTGCATGTGTGTTCTTTTCATACACCACACTGATCCACTATATGTCATTGCATGTCTGTTCTTTTCATAAACCACATGGATCCACTAGTGTCATTGCATGTGTGTTCTTTTCATAAACAACACTGATCCACTGGATGTCATTGCATGTGTGTTCTTTTCCAAAACCACATGAATCCACTAGATGTCATTACATGCGTGTTCTTTTCATAAACCACATGGATCCACTAGATGTCACTATATGTGTGTTCTTTTCATAAACCACATGGATACACTAGTGTCATTGCATGTATGTTCTTTTCATAAACAACATGGATCCACTGGATGTCATTGCATGTGTGTTCTTTTCCAAAACCACATGAATCCGCTAGATGTCATTACATGCGTGTTCTTTTCATAAACCACATGGATCCACTAGATGTCATTGTATGTGTGTTCTTTTTATAAACCATGTTGAACCAGTGATGTCATTGCATGTGTGTTCATTTCATAAACCACATGGATCCACTAGATGTCATTGCATGTGTGTTCATTTCATAAAACACATGGATCCACTAGATTTGATTAAATGTGGGTTTTATTTTCATAAACAACATGTATCCACTAGATGTCATTCCATCTGTGTTCTTTTCATAAACCACATGGATCCACTAGATGTCATTGCATGTGTGTTCTTTTCATAAACCACACTGATCCACTGATGTCATTGCATGTGTGTTCTTTTCATAAACCACACTGATCCGAAAGATGTCATTGCATGTGTGTTCATTACATAAACCACACTGATCCACTGGTGTCATTGCATGTGTGTTCTTTTCCTAGACCACATTGATCCGCTAGATGTCATTGCATGTGTGTTCATTTCATAAACCACATGGATCACTTGATGTCATTAAATGTGTGTTCTTTTCCAAAACCACATGGATCCACTAGATGTCATTGCATGTGTTTTTTTTCATAAACCACATGGATCCACTAGATGTCGTTGCATGTGTGTTCTTTTCATAAACCACATGGATCCAGTAGAGTCATTGCATGTGTGTATTTTTCACAAGCAACATGGATCCAGTGGATGTCATTGCATGCGTGTTCTTTTTATAAACCATGTTGAACAACTGATGTCATTGCATGTGTGTTGTTTTCATAAAACACATGGATCCACTAGATGTCATTGCATGCGTGTTATTTTCATAAACCACACTGATCAACTAGATGATATTCCATGTGTGTTCTTTTAATAAACCACATGGATCCACTAGATGTCATTGCATGTGAGCTGTTTTCATAAACCACATGGATCCACTAGATGTCATTGCATGTGTGTTCTTTTCATAAACCACATGGATCCACTGATGTCATTGCTTGTGTGTTCTTTGCATAAACCTGGATCCACTAGATGTCATTGCATGTAAGTTCTTTTCATAACCCACACTGATCCACTAGATGCCATTGCATGTGTGTTCTTTTACTAAACTACATGGATCCACTAGTGTCATTACATATGTGTATTTTTCGTAAACAACATGGATCCACTGGATGTCATTTCATGTCTGTTATTTTCCAAAACCACATGAATCCACTGGATGTCATTGCATGTGTGTTCTTTTTATAAACCATGTTGAACCACCGATGTCATTGTATCTGTGTTTTTTTCATAAAACACATGGATCCACCAGATGTCATTTCATGCGTCTTCTCTTCACAAACCACATTGATCAACTAGATGACATTGCATGTGTGTTCTTTTCATAAACCACATGGATCACCTAGATGTCATTACATGTGTGTTCTTTTCATAAACCACATGGATCCACTAGATGTCATTGCATGTGTGTTCTTTTCATAAACCACAGGGATCCACTAGATGTCATTGCATGTGTGTTCTTTTCATCAACAACATTTATCCACTAGATGTCATTGCATGTGTATTCTTTTCATAAACCACATGGATCCACTAGATGTCATTGCACGTGTGTTCTTTTAAAAAACACACATGGTTCCACTAGATGTCATTGCATTTGTGTTCTTCTGATAAACCTAACTGATCCACTAGATGTCATTGCATGTGTGTTTTTATATAAACCACACTGATCCACTAGATGTCATTGCATGTGTGTTCTTTTCATAAACCACACTTATCCACAGATGTCATTGCATGTGTGTTCTTTTCATAAACCACACTGATCCATGGATGTCATTGCATGTGTGTTCTTTTCATAAACCACATGGATCCACTAGATGTCAATGCATGTGTGTTGTTTTCATAAACCACATGGATCCACTAGATGTCATTGCATGTGTGTTCTTTTCATAAACCGGACTGATCCACTAGATGTCATTGCATGTGTGTTCTTTTCATAAACCAGACTGATCCACTAGTGTCATTTCATGTGTGTTCTTTTCATAAACCTTTGGATCCACTAGATGTCATTTGCATGTGTGTTCTTTTCATAAACCACACTGATCCGAAAGAAGTCATTGCATGTGTGTTCATTTCATAATCCACACTGATCCACTGGTGTCATTGCATGTGTGTTCTTTTCCTAGACCACATTGATCCACTAGATGTCATTGCATGTGTGTTCATTTCATAAACCACATGGATCACTAGATGTCATTAAATGTGTGTTGTTTTTCGAAACCACATGGATCCACTAGATGCATTGCATGTGTGTTCTTTTCAAAAACCACATGGATCCACTAGATGTCATTGCATGTGTGTTCTTTTCATAAACCACACTGATCCATTATATGTCATTGCATGTCTGTTCTTTTCATAAACCACATGGATCCACTAGTGTCATTGCATGTGTGTTCTTTTCATAAACAACAAGGATCCACTGTATGTCATTACATGTGTGTTCTTTTCCAAAACCACATGAATCCACTAGATGTCATTACATGCGTGTTCTTTTCATAAACCACATGGATCCACTAGATGTCACTATATGTGTGTTCTTTTTATAAACCATGTTGAACCACTGATGTCATTGCATGTGTGTTCATTTCATAAACCACATGGATCCACTAGATGTCATTGCATGTGTGTTCGTTTCATAAAACACATGGATCCACTAGATTTGATTAAATGTGGGTGTTATTTTCATAAACAACATGTATCCACTAGATGTCATTGCATCTGTGTTCTTTTCATAAACCACATGGATCCATTAGATGTCATTGCATGTGTGTTCTTTTCATAAACCACACTGATCCACTGATGTCATTGCATGTGTGTTCTTTTCATAAACCACACTGATCCGAAAGATGTCATTGCATGTGTGTTCATTACATAAACCACACTGATCCACTGGTGTCATTGCATGTGTGTTCTTTTCCTAGGCCACATTGATACACTAGATGTCATTGCATGTGTGTTCATTTCATAAACCACATGGATCACTTGATGTCATTAAATGTGTGTTCTTTTCCAAAACCACATGGATCCACTAGATGTCATTGCATGTGTTTTTTTTTCATAAACCACATGGATCCACTAGATGTCGTTGCATGTGTGTTCTTTTCATAAACCACATGGATCCATTGATGTCATTGCATGTGTGTTCTTTTCATAAACCACATGGATCCACAAGATTTCATTACATGTGTGTTCTTTTCATAAACCACACTGATCCACTAGATGTCATCGCATGTGTGTTTTTTCCTAAACCACATGGGTCCACTAGTGTCATTCCATGTGTGTTCTTTTTATAAACAACATGGATCCACTAGATGTCATTGCATGTGTGTTCTTTTCCAAAACCACATGAATCCACTAGTTGTCTTTGCATGTGTGTTCTTTTCATAAACCAGATGGATCCACTAGATGTCATTGCATGTGTGTTCTTTTGATAAACCATGTTGAACCACTGATGTCATTGCATGTGTGTTCATTTCATAAACCACATGGATCCACTAGATGTCATTGCATGTGTGGTCATTTCATAAAACACATGGATCCACTAGATTTCATTAAATGTGTCTTCTTTTCCAAAACCACATGGATCCACTAGATGTCATTGCATGTGTGTATTTTTCACAAACAACATGGATCCACTAGATGTCATTGCATGTGTGTTCTTTTCCAAAACCACATGAATCCACTGGATGTCATTGCATGTGTGTTCTTTTTATAAACCATGCTGAACCACTGATGTCATTACATGTGTATTGTTTTCATAAATCACATGGATCCACTAGATGTCATTGCATGCGTGTTATTTTCATAAACCACACTAATCAACTAGATGACATTGCATGTGTGTTCTTTTCATAAACCACATGGATCCACTAGATGTCATTGCATGTGTGTTCTTTTCATAAACCACATGGATCCACTAGATGTCATTGCATGTGTGTTCTTTTCATAAACCACATGGATCCACTAGATGTCATTGGATGTGTGTTCTTTTCATAAACCACACTGATCCACTAGATGTCATTGCATGTGTATTTGTTTCATAAACCACATGGATCCACTAGATGTCATTGCATGTGTGTTCTTTTCCAAAAACACATGGTTCCACTAGATGTCATTGCATTTGTGTTCTTTTCATAAACGTAACTGATCCACTAGATGTCATTGCATGTGTGTTTTTCTATAAACCACACTGATCCACTAGATGTCATTGCATGTGGGTCCTTTTCATAAACCACACCGATCCACGGATGTCATTGCATGTGTGTTCTTTTCATAAACCACATGGATCCACCAATGTCATTACATGTGTTTTCTTTTCATAAACCACATGGATCCACTAGGTGTCATTGCATGTGTGTTCATTTCATAAAACACATGGATCCACTAGATGTCATTAAATGTGTGTTCTTTTGATAAACAACATGGATCCACTAGATGTCATTGCATGTGTGTTCTTTTCATAAACCACATGGATCCACTAGATGTCATTGCATTTGTGTTCTTTTCATAAACCTAACGGATCCACTAGATGCCATTGCATGTGTGTTTTTCTATAAACCACACTGATCCACTAGATGTCATTGCATGTGTGTTCTTTTCATAAACCACAGTGATCCACGGATGTGAATGCATGTGTGTTCTTTTCATAAACCACATGGATCCACTAATGTCATTGCATGTGTGTTCTTTTCATAAACCACATGGATCCACTAGATCTCATTGCATGTGTGTTCTTTTCATAAACCACATGGATCCACTAGATGTCATTAAATGTGTGTTCTTTTCATAAACAACATGAATCCAAAAGATGTCATTGCATGTGTGTTCTTTTCATAAACCACATGGATCCACTAGATGCCATTGCATGTGTGTCCTTTTCATAAACCACACTGATCCACTGATGTCATTGCATGTGTGTTCTTTTCATAAACCACACTAATCCGAAAGATGTCATTGCGTGTGTGTTCATTTCATAAACCACACTAATCCACTGGTGTCATTGCATGTGTGTTCTTTTCCTAGACCACATTGATCCACTAGATGTCATTGCACGTGTGTTCATTTCATAAACCACATGGATCCACTAGATGTCATTAAATGTGTGTTCTTTTCCAAAACCACATGGATCCACTAGATGTCATTGCATGTCTGTTCTTTTTCAAAACCACATGGATCCACTAGATGTCATTGCATGTGTGTTCTTTTCATAAACCACATGGATCCACTGATGTCATTGCTTGTGTGTTCTTTGCATAAACCACATGGATCCACTAGATGTCATTGCATGTATGTTCTTTTCATAAACCACACTGATCCACTAGATGTCATTGCATGTGTGTTCTTTTCCTAAACCACATGGATCCACTAGAGTCATTGCATGTGTGTATTTTTCACAAACAACATGGATCCACTGGATGTCATTGCATGTGTGTTCTTTTTATAAACCATGTTGAACCACTGATGCCATTGCATGTGTGTTGTTTTCATAAAACACATGGATCCACTAGATATCATTGCATGCGTGTTATTTTCATAAACCACACTGATCAACTAGATGATATTGCATGTGTGTTCTTTTAATAAACCACATGGATCCACTAGATGTCATTGCATGTGTGCTGTTTTCATAAACCAGATGGATCCACTAGATGTCATTGCATGTGTGTTCTTTTCATAAACCACATGGATCCACTAGATGTCATTGCATGTGTGTTCTTTTCATAAACCACACTGATCCACTAGATGTCATTGCATGTGTATTCTTTTCATAAACCACATGGATCCACTAGATGTCATTGCATGTGTGTTCTTTTCCAAAAACACATGGTTCCACTAGATGTCATTGCATTTGTGTTCTTTTCATAAACCTAACTGATCCACTAGATGTCATTGCATGTGTGTTCTTTTCATAAACCTCAGTGATCCACGGATGTTAATGCATGTCTGTTCTTTTCATAAACCACATGGATCCACTAATGTCATTACATGTGTGTTATTTTCATAAACCACATGGATCCACTAGATGTCATTGCATGTGTGTTCTTTTAATAAACCACATGGATCCACTAGATGTCATTGCATGTGTGTTCATTTCATAAAACACATGGATCCACTAGATGTCATTAAATGTGTGTTCTTT
Organism: Avena insularis; assembly: GCA_023614405.1. Classification (NCBI taxonomy): domain Eukaryota; kingdom Viridiplantae; phylum Streptophyta; class Magnoliopsida; order Poales; family Poaceae; genus Avena; species Avena insularis. The sequence goes on from JAJUPC010000156.1 coordinate 389,373, forward strand.
TCATAAACAACATGGATCCACTAGATGTCATTGCATGTGTGTTCTTTTCATAAACCACATGGATCCACTAGATGTCATTGCATGTGTGTTCTTTTCATGGACCACACTGATCCACTGATGTCATTGCATGTGTGTTCTTTTCATAAACCACACTAATCTGAAAGATGTCATTCCGTGTGTGTTCATTTCATAAACCACACTGAATCACTTGTGTCATTGCATGTGTTTTCTTTTCCTAGACCAGATTGATCCACTAGATGTCATTGCATGTGTTTTCATTTCATAAACCACATGGATCCACTAGATGTCATTAAATGTGTGTTCTTTTCCAAAACCACATGGATCCACTAGATGTCATTGCATGTGTGTTCTTTTCATAAACCACATGGATCCACTAGATGTCATTGCGTGTGTGTTCTTTTCATAAACCACATGGATCCACAGATGTCATTGCTTGTGTGTTCTTTGCATAAACGACATGGATCTACTACATGTCATTGCATGTACGTTCTTTTCATAAACCACACTGATCCACTTGATGTCATTGCATGTGAGTCCTTTTCATAAACCACACTAATCCACGGATGTCATTACATGTGTGTTCTTTTCAAAAACCACATGGATCCACTAATGTCATTACATGTGTGTTCTTTTCATAAACCACATGGATCCACTAGATGTCATTGCATGTGTGTTCTTTTCATAAACCACATGGATCCACTAGATGTCATTGCATGTGTGTTCATTTCATAAAACACATGGATCCACTCGATGTCATTAAATGTGTGTTCTTTTCATAAACAACATGGATCCACTAGATGTCATTGCATGCGTGTTCTTTTCATAAACCACATGGATCCACTAGATGTCATTGCATGTGTGTTCTTTTCATAAACCACACTGATCCACTGATGTCATTGCAAGTGTGTTCTTTTCATAAACCACACAAATCCGAAAAATGTCATTGCGTGTGTGTTCATTTCATAAACCACATTGATCCAATAATGTCATTGCATGTGTGTTCTTTTCCTAGACCACATTGATCCACTAGATGTCATTGCATGTGTGTTCATTTCATAAACCACATGGATCCACTAGATGTCATTAAATGTGTGTTCTTTTCCAAAACTACATGGATCCACTAGATGTCATTGCATGTGTGTTCTTTTTCAAAACCACATGGATCCACTAGATGTCATTGCATGTGTGTTCTTTTCATAAACCACATAGATCCACTGATGTCTTTGCTTGTGTGTTCTTTGCATAAACCACATGGATCCACTAGATGTGATTGCATGTGTGTTCTTTTCCTAAACCACATGGATCCACTAGTGTCATTGCATGTGTGTATTTTTCACAAACAACATGGATCCACTGGATGTCATTGCATGTGTGTTCTTTTCCAAAACCACATGAATTCACTGGATGTCATTGCATGTGTGTTCTTTTTATAAACCATGTTGAACCACCGATGTCATTGCATGTGTGTTGTTTTCATAAAACACATGGATCCACTAGATGTCATTGCATGCGTGTTATTTTCATAAACCACACTGATCAACTAGATGACATTTCATATTTGTTCTTTTCATAAACCACATGGATCCACTAGATGTCATTGCATGTGTGTTGTTTTCATAAACAATATGGATCCACTAGATGTCATTGCATTTGTGTTCTTTTCATAAACCACATGGATCCACTAGATGTCATTGCATGTGTGTTCTTTTCATAAACCACATTGATCCACTAGATGTCATTGCATGTGTATTATTTTCATAAACCACATGGATGCACTAGATGTCATTGCATGTGTGTTCTTTTCCAAAAACACATGGTTCCACTAAATGTCATTGCATGTGTGTTCTTTTCATAAACCACATGGATCCACTAGATGTCGTTGCATGTGTGTTCTTATCATAAACCACATGGATCCACTGATGTCAGTGCATGTGTGTTCTTTTCATAAACCACATGGATCCAATAGATGTCATTGCATGTGTGTTCTTTTCATAAACCACACTCATCCACTAGATGTCATTGCATGTGTGTTCTTTTCCTAAACCACATGGATCCACTAGTGTCATTGCATCTGTGTTCTTTTCATAAACAACATGGATCCACTGGATGTCATTGCATGTGTGTTCTTTTCCAAGACCACATGAATCCACTAGATGTCATTGCATGTGTGTTCTTTTCATAAACCACATGGATCCACTAGATGCCATTGCATGTGTTTTCTTTTTATAAACCATGTTGAACCACTGTTGTCATTGCATGTGTGTTCATTTCATAAACCACATGGATCCACTAGATGTCATTGCATGTGTGTTCATTTCATAAAACACATGGATCCACTAGATTTCATTAAATGTGGGTGTTCTTTTCGTAAACAACATTTATCCACTAGATGTCATTGCATCTGTGTTCTTTTCATAAACAACATGGATCCACTAGATGTCATTGCATGTGTGTTCTTTTCACAAACCACACTATTCCACTGATGTCATTGCATGTGTGTTCTTTTCATAAACCACACTGATCCACTAGATGTCATTGCATGTGTGTTCTTTTCATAAACCACACTGAATCACGGATGTCATTGAATGTGTGTGTTCTTTTCATAAACCACATGGATCCACTAATGTCATTGCATGTGTGTTCTTTTCATAAACCACATGGATCCACTAGATGTCATTGCGTGCGTGTTCTTTTCATAAACCACATGGATCCACTAGATGTGATTGCATGTGTGTTCATTTCATAAAACACATGGATCCACTAGATTTCATTAAATGTGGGTGTTCTTTTCATAAACAACATGGATCCACTAGATGTCATTGCATCTGTGTTCTTTTCATAAACAACATGGATCCACTAGATGTCATTGCATGTGTGTTCCTTTCACAAACCACACTGATCCACTGATGTCATTGCATGTGTGTTCTTTTCATAAACCACACTGATCCACTAGATGTCATTGCATGTGTGTTCTTTTCATAAACCACACTGAATCACGGATGTCATTGAATGTGTGTGTACTTTTCATAAACCAAATGGATCCACTAATGTCATTGCATGTGTGTTCTTTTCATAAACCACATGGATCCACTAGATGTCATTGCATGTGTGTTCTTTTCATAAACCACATAGATCCACTAGATGTCATTGCATGTGTGTTCTTTTCATAAACCACATGGATCCACTAGATGTCATTGCATGTGTGTTCTTTTATTAAATCACATGGATCCACTGATGTCATTGCTTGTGTGTTCTTTGCATAAACCACATGGATCCACTAGATGTCATTCCATGTATGTTCTTTTCATAAACCACACTGATCCACTAGATGTCATTGCATGTGTGTTCTTTTCCTAAACCACATGGATCCACTAGTGTCATTGCATGTGTGTATTTTTCATAAACAACATGGATCCACTGGATGTTATTGCATGTGTGTTCTTTTCCAAAATCACATGAATCCACTGGATGTCATTGCATGTGTGTTCTTTTTATAAACCATGTTGAACCACTAATGTCATTGCATGTGTGTTCTTTTCATAAACCTAACTGATCCACTAGATGTCATTGCATGTGTGTTCTTTCTATAAACCACACGGATCCACTGATGTCATTGCATGTGTGTTCTTTTCATAAACCACACTGATCCAAAAGATGTCATTGCATGTGTGTTCTTTTCATAAACCACACTGATCCACTGGTGTCATTGCATGTGTGTTCTTTTCCTAGACCACATGGATCCACTAGATGTCATTAAATGTGTGTTCTTTTCCAAAACCACATGAATCCACAAGATGTCATTGCATGTGTGTTCTTTTCAGAAACCACATGGATCCACGAGATGTCATTGCATGTGTGTTCTTTTCATAAACCACATGGATCCACTGATGTCATTGCTGGTGTGTTCTTTGCATAAACCACATGGGTCAACTAGATGTCATTCCATGTATGTTCTTTTCATAAACCACACTGATCCACTAGATGTCATTGCAAGTGTGTTCTTTTCCTAAACCACGTGGATCCACTAGTGTCATTGCATGTGTGTATTTTTCATAAACAACATGGATCCACTGGATGTCATTGCATGTGTGTTCTTTTCCAAAATCACATGAATCCACTGGATGTCATTGCATGTGTGTTCTTTTTATAAACCATGTTGAACCACTGATGTCATTGCATGTCTGTTCTTTTCATAAACCTAACTGAACCACTAGATGTCATTGCATGTGTGTGCTTTCTATAAACCACACTGATCCACTAATGTCATTGCATGTGTGTTGTTTTCATAAACCACACTGATCCACGAATGTCATTGCATGTGTGTTCTTTTCCTAAACCACATGGATCAGTAGATGTCATTGCATGTGTGTTCTTTTCATAAACCACACTGATCCGAAAGATGTCATTGCGTGTGTGTTCATTTCATAAACCACGTGGATCCACTAGATGTCAGTGCATGTGTGTTCTTTTCATAAACCACACTGATCCATTAATGTCATTGCATGTGTGTTATTTTCATAAACCACACTGATCCGAAAGATGTCATTGCATGTGTGTTCATTTCATAAACCACACTGATCCACTATTGTCATTGCATGTGTGTTCTTTTCCTAGACCACATTTGTCGCATCCCAAGATTTTCCAAATCTTGTAATGTGAAAAATAAATGAATAAAATAAAACTTTGTTGTTTTTCAGAGCCAGAAGAAACTTTTGAATCCAATTGGGAATCTTCAAACCTATTTTGAACAATTAAATCCTAAAGGGATTTATAAAGATAAACATTTAATAAAGGCAAATAAAATGTTTTGGAGTTACTATTTTGAATCTTTAAAATAAAAAGAGTTGGTTTTCAAAAGCAAAGATAGAATTATAAATAAAGATTATATTTTAAAAGAGCCAAATTAATTTTGGCCAAGCCTTTGAAACAAAAGGTTTTGATTTGATTAAAATAGTAGAGGTTTATTTAAAATAAAATAAAAAGGATTTAAATATCCAAGTTTTATTAATAAAGGTTCTACTATTTCCAAAACATCAAAACTTATTTATTTATTTAAAATAATAAAATATTTTGTTTTGATAAAATGAGTAAAGGTTTATTTAAATAAAATAATAAGGATGTAATATCCAAATTTTATTTAAGTAAAGGCTTTTCCCATTTTAATTGAACACTAAAACTTATTTATTTATTTTAAATAAGTTTTCCAAGTATTTTATTACTACTTTGAAATCTTTTTATAAAAGGTTTTGGTTTTCAAAATGAAAAGAAATATTTTAAATAAAGATTATTTTATAAAGCCAAATTAAACCTTGGCCAAGAGTTTGAAACAAAAGGTTTTGATTTGATTAAAATAGTAGAGGTTTATTTAAAATAAAATAAAAAGGATTTAAATATCCAAGTTTTATTAATAAAGGTTTTACTATTTCCAAAACATCAAAACTTATTTATGTATTTAAAATAAGTTTTCCAAATATTCTATATTCTCAAATAAAACAAGTGTTTTGGTTTTATTTTAGATTTCAAAATAAAGTTTTTAAATAAACAAATCCTATTTGATTTATTAACAAAGGTGCATTCTATTTAATTATTAATGGAACCTAAAATAAAAGGTTATTTTGTTTTAAACAAGATTTCCAAATATCTTTTATTTTCAATTAAAACCTACTGATTTGGTTTTGAAAATATTTGGATTTCAAATGGAAAATTTTTATTAATTAAATCAAACCCTATTTTATTAAATAACTAAAGATCCATTTTATTTAATTATTGAATGGATCCTAAAATGAATAAAAATATTATTTTCATTTTGGAATGTTGGTTTATGTTAATAAACAGAACCAAGTTCAAAGTTGTGAAGTGTGGTGTTTGTTTGAATTGATTTGAATGTTGTTTGATAGTTTGAAATTCAAAACAGAAAATTAGAAAAGGAAAAAGTTTCAGACAGAAAAAAATAGAGCAGTCCACCCTCTGGCCCAACTAGCCCAACAGCAGCCACCTAGCCCACCTGTTCTCCTCCCCGAAGCATTCTTTTCTCACTCAAAAACTTACCCGCACAGAGAGTGACAATTGGACCCCACCCCCACTCCCTTTCTTTCACTGCCAAGCAGACCCACTCGCCTGTTCATCGTTTTCACCCTCGCCCCGAACCGTTTTTCTCCACCGCAAACCTAACCCACACCCTCACTGACGCGCGGACCCCATCTTCCCTGTCTCTCCTCGCTGACGAGACGACCCCACCTCTACTGCTCATCGTCCTTCCCGCGACTCCTTCTTCCCCTCACCTCGCGACCGTTTCTGTCGCTAATTTCTCGCGATCAATTCGCCATAATGCCTGAGTAATTCCTCGCAGTGACCACGCTCGATAAAATGCCAGCGTTCCCTCCTCCTTTCCCCTCTGTCACCACACCTCATCTCGCCCTCAGGCTGCCGTATTTTGCCAGAAACCATCCTCTGTTCCGACGAGGTCCGGTGTCGATTCTGGCCAAGACTCACCGCCCCTTGCATCCCTGAGCACACTAGGAGACTCCCCACTCCCTGGCGCATCTCCCAATACCCACCGTTCAACCGCGGGCGCCCCAGAGCATCGGCAACGACCAGCTTCCGAACGCCGCCGCGTCTGTCTTCAACTCCGGCAAGCACCCAGGTAGTTTCTGACCGCCCCGAGCCTCCTCGTTCACACTCCCTCACTCGCCTCGGTCTTGTGCAACTAACCCTGACCTCTGTTTGTCTTTTCCTGACCATTAGCATCGGCTTCGACGACGACCTGCAACACCGCCGTCTGCCCTCTTTCTCCGACGACGCCCACAGGTAGATTCCGACCACCCCGTGTCACCTCGATCACGCAAACATCTTTGCCATGGCCTTGCGCAGCTAACCCAGTCCTCCGTTTATCTTCTCGTGGACCACAGCATCGTCCCCGACCACGTCCAGAGCCAGCCATCGCCGTCGACACGCAGCCCGGCGAGCAATCCTCGACAAAGACTGCGGCGCCTTTGGACTATCACGACCACGTTGAGAACCAGCATTCCACGGCGATCACTGTGAGCATCTCCCTACCTTCCCTAGCTTCCTGTATCACCGGCAACCTCGCCGCCAGAGCGCCGCCGCCGCGCGCAGCCGTCGAGCGCCGCCAGACTTTGGCAAGCGTGTTATTAACCGTAGGATCTGGATCTGACGGATACGATAGAACGTTAGCGAAGGGGTAAGTGATGATCCTGTGCCGCACGATCTAATTAGATCCAACGCACCTCGTTGCTGATCCGGCCGAACCGGTATCAGCCAGTGAGATAGCGACGCGTGGCCAGGTTTGTTTTAAAACAGAATTTGAAAAACAGATTTAAGTGCCATTTTGAAAACCCTATAACTCTGGATCCACACGTCCAAAAATTACAAATTTTATGTCGTTAGATTCAGGAGAGTAAGCCCTAACCAACCCTGACCTTGGTTTAGCAAATAGTAACTGTTAGTTTGTTTGTTTTTGCAAATTCTTTTGTGAGCTTGTTTAGAGTATAAAAATTGTTTAAAAATGATTTTAGGGTTAAAACCTTTGCAAAATGGTTTGTGAAGAACTTACTGACCCTAGGAACCAACCCATAGTTTGGAAAATGTATTTGGTAAAGTTTAGGATGGAAAACTTGATTTAGCCCATTTCTAGCCAAATGAAAATAAAGATTTTTGTTATGAAAAGGTTTTTGTAAAGAAAACTTTGGGAAAATGTTTTGGATCAAACCTACTGACCATAGGAAACACTTTGTGGTTTCAAAAATGTATTTGGTGAAGGAAAAGAATGATTCTTTGATTTAAAACCATTTCTAGTCAAATAGAAATGTGGTTTAATTATTAAAAATACTTTTGGAAGAAAACCTTTGGAAAATGTTTTTGTTTTAAACTCACTGACCCCAAACCCCAAGTTTTGTGATTTGAAAACATATTGGGTGAACCCTATAGGTTAAAGCCTTAGTAAAAATATTTCTACACCACATAAAATGATACTTTGTTTTGAAAATGGCTTATGAAGAGAAACCTTTTGCAAATGACTTTGCCACTTTATAAAATGACCATTAGGTGTTTTCAAAAGTTTATGACCCACTAGGAACCACTTTTTCAAACAAAACAAAGCTTGGCATGCTTGCATGCAATACTTTGACTTTGTCTTTTTATGTGTGTTGTTTTGCTTGGTTGGAATGTTAGTTGATTTTGTGTTTGCTTGATTGACTTGTAGTGAAGTTAGAGAAGTGTGAGACTAGCAAGATCAAGGAGTGAATCACCATTCCCTACCAAAAAGGCAAGTGATGCTTCATATCTTTTTGTCCCATTACTTTCAATATGCATTAGTGACTTTGCTAAGTAAAACTTGCATGGAATTTTGCTAAAGTATAGACCTTGCTATAGTAGCACCTAGTAGATGAAACCTTAGTGGAAATCTTCCTAAGTTAAGATTCCTATTACTATCAAGCTTAGCCTAGCTAATAGAAAACATGGGTGGAATATATATTCACACTATGGAAAAATATTCTTAGTCTGAGGACTTGTGTTTTGTTTAATAAAACATCTAAGTTAATGAATCACCTGGGTGGAATGGGATTGCTTGGTGGTTTTGGTTGAGTGGTTACACAAGGCCAGGGGACTGGTGAACCTTGTGTATCACACTTGTGGATGGCCACCCAGGAACAAAGATATTTGAGATGTCAAATGTTGAGAAGCTTCAAGTGCAACCACTTGGCAATATGGGCTCTGCCATGATCATATAGGTTGCAAGAACTTAGCCATATGGACAGTGGGTGGTAGTGTTTGATAGGATGGAGCGCGTCCATTTTGGTCTAAGGGAAAGCTTCTGAAAGATCTTGTCTTGGGAAACCAAGTCTTGTGGGGAAAGTGCACCACCTCTACAGAGTGTAAAATCAAAGTACTTAGCCATGTCCCTGGTAAAGGACAATTTGAGCATCAAGACATGGAAGCAATCAAGAATCTCATCACTCCAACTTCTAAGTAAAACTTGTGGTTTGAACAAGGGTTGTGTGAAATCTTCAATCTTTGATTGAGAGATGCCTTGTAAAGGATCTCCAATCTTTGATTGAGAAAAATGATTTTATCAAAGCAAAAACTTAGTATTTTCAAATGTTAAGGAAAAATCTATTTTGAGCAATGCAAGCCTCAACTCCACTTAGCCAAATGCATATAGATGGTAGACTCCACTATACTACCATAGTATCACTTGCCAATACAATTCAAATGTATTGACCCTTGTGGCTGTAACTTGTTATGTTGCAGGTTTGATTGATATTAGTGAAGTTTAATGATTAGGATTACAAGTCTACAACCAACATGTCTGCCTGTGGCACTTTGAAGATGAAGGACCCCATGCTTATAGATATTCTGCTGCAATGTAATGTAATAGCCAAATGAGCTATGTATGATGTAATAAAATTATGTTATTCCTGGTTATAAAGTTATATTATGACCTTTGTTTCTTGATATTACATCTAAACTGTGGATGCTAGCTATTGATCCAGGGACTAGCATTGTAAACACAGGGGGCTCTACCTTATTAAAGGTTGGGGACCCTATAACATTGATCCACTAGATGTCATTGCATGTGTGTTCTTTTCATAAACCACATGGATCCACTAGATGTCGTTGCATGTGTGTTCTTTTCATAAACCACATGGATCCACTGATGTCAGTGCATGTGTGTTCTTTTCATAAACCACATGGATCCAATAGATGTCATTGCATGTGTGTTCTTTTCATAAACCACACTCATCCACTAGATGTCATTGCATGTGTGTTCTTTTCCTAAACCACATGGACCCACTACTATCATTGCATCTGTGTTCTTTTCATAAACAACATGGATCCACTGGATGTCATTGCATGTGTGTTCTTTTCATAAACCACATGGATCCACTAGATGTCATTGCATGTGTTTTCTTTTTATAAACCATGTTGAACCACTGATGTCATTGCATGTGTGTTCATTTCAAAAAACACATGGATCCACTAGATTTCATTAAATGTGGGTGTTCTTTTCATAAACAACATTTATCCACTAGATGTCATTGCATCTGTGTTCTTTTCATAAACAACATGGATCCACTAGATGTCATTGCATGTGTGTTCTTTTCACAAACCACACTGATCCACTGATGTCATTGCATGTGTGTTCTTTTCATAAAACACACTGATCCACTAGATGTCATTGCACGTGTGTTCTTTTCATAAACCACACTGAATCACGGATGTCATTGAATGTGTGTGTTCTTTTCATAAACCACTTGGATCCACTAATGTCATTGCATGTGTGTTCTTTTCATAAACCACATGGATCCACTAGATGTCATTGCATGTGTGTTCTTTTCATAAACCACATGGATCCACTAGATGTCATTGCATGTGTGTTCATTTCATAAAACACATGGATCCACTAGATGTCATTAAATGTGTGTTCTTTTCATAAATAACATGGATCCACTAGTGTCATTGCATGTGTGTTCTTTTCATAAACCACATGGATCCACTAGATGTTGTTGCATGTGTGTCCTTTTCATAAACCACACTGATCCACTGATGTCATTGCATGTGTGTTCTTTTCATAAACCACACGAATCCGAAAGATGTCTTTGCGTGTGTGTTCATTTCATAAACCACACTGATCCACTGGTGTCATTGCATGTGTGTTCTTTTCCTAGACCACATTGATCGACTAGATATCATTGCATGTGTGTTCATTTCATAAACCACATGGATCCACTAGATGTCATTAAATGTGTGTTCTTTTCCAAAACCACATGGATCCACTAGAGGTCATTGCATGTGTGTTCTTTTCATAAACCACATGGATCCACTAGATGTCATTGCATGTGTGTTCTTTTCATAAACCACATGCATCCACTGATGTCATTGCTTGTGTGTTCTTTGCATAAACCACATGGATCCACTAGATGTCATTCCATGTATGTTCTTTTCATAAACCACACTGATCCACTAGATGTCATTGCATGTGTGTTCTTTTCCTAAACCACATGGATCCACTAGTGTCATTGCATGTGTGTATTTTTCATAAACAGCATGGATCCACTTGATGTCATTGCATGTGTGTTATTTTCCAAAATCACATGAATCCACTGGATGTCATTGCATATGTGTTCTTTTTATAAACCATGTTGAACCACTGATGTCATTGCATGTGTGTTCTTTTCATAAACATAACTGATCCTCTAGATGTCATTGCATGTGTGTTCTTTCTATAAACCACACTGATCCACTGATGTCATTACATGTGTGTTCTTTTCATAAACCACACTGATCCACGGATGCCATTGCATGTGTGTTCTTTTCCTAAACCACATGGATCACTAGATGTCATTGCATGTGTGTTCTTTTCATAAACCACACTGATCCACGGATATCATTGCATGTGTGTTCTTTTCATAAACCACATGGATCCACTAGATGTCTGTGCATGTGTGTTCTTTTCATAAACCACACTGATCCACTAATGTCATTGCATGTGTGTTATTTTCATAAACCACACTGATCCGAAAGATGTCATTGCATCTGTGTTCATTTCATAAACCACACCGGTGTCAATGCATGTGTGTTCTTTTCCTAGACCACATTGATCCACTAGATGTCATTGCATGTGTGTTCTTTTCATAAACCACATGGATCAACTAGATGTCGTTGCATGTGTGTTGTTTTCATAAACCACATGGATCCACTGATGTCAGTGCATGTGTGTTCTTTTCATAAACCACATGGATCCACTAGATGTCATTGCGTGTGTGTTCTTTTCATAAACCACACTCATCCACTAGATGTCATTGCACGTGCGTTCTTTTCCTAAACCACATGGATCCACTAGTGTCATTGCATCTGTGTTCTTTTCATAAACAACACGGATCCAATGGATGTCATTGCATGTGTGTACTTTTCCAAAACCACATGAATCCACTAGATGTCATTGCATGTGTGTTCTTTTCATAAACCACATGGATCCACTAGATGTTATTGCATGTGTGTTCTTTTTATAAACCATGTTGAACCACTTATGTCATTGCATGTGTGTTCATTTCATAAACCACATGGATCCACTAGATGTCATTGCATGTGTGTTTCTTTCATAAAACACATGGATCCACTAGATGTCGTTGCATGTGTGTTCCTTTCATAAAACACATGGAACCACTAGATGTCGTTGCATGTGTGTCCTTTTCATAAACCACACCGATCCACTGATGTCATTGCATGTGTGTTCTTTTCATAAACCACACGAATCCGAAAGATGTCTTTGCGTGTGTGTTCATTTCATAAACCACGCTGATCCACTGGTGTCATTGCATGTGTGTTCTTTTCCTAGACCACATTGATCCACTAGATATCATTGCATGTGTGTTCATTTCATAAACCACATGGATCCACTAGATGTCATTAAATGTGTGTTCTTTTCCAAAACCACATGGATCCACTAGATGTCATTGCATGTGTGTTCTTTTCATAAACCACATGGATCCACTAGATGTCATTGCATGTGTGTTCTTTTCATAAACCACATGCATCCACTGATGTCATTGCTTGTGTGTTCTTTGCATAAACCACATGGATCCACTAGATGTCATTCCATGTATGTTCTTTTCATAAACCACACTGATCCACTAGATGTCATTGCATGTGTGTTCTTTTCCTAAACCACATGGATCCACTAGTGTCATTGCATGTGTGTATTTTTCATAAACAACATGGATCCACTTGATGTCATTGCATGTGTGTTATTTTCCAAAATCACATGAATCCACTGGATGTCATTGCATGTGTGTTCTTTTTATAAACCATGTTGAACCACTGATGTCATTGCATGTGTGTTCATTTCATAAACCACATGGATCCACTAGATGTCATTGCATGTGTGTTCATTTCATAAAACACATGGATCCACTAGATTTCATTAAATGTGGGTGTTCTTTTCATAAACAACATTTATCCACTAGATGTCATTGCATCTGTGTTCCTTTCATAAACAACGTGGATCCACTAGATGTCATTGCATGTGTGTTCTTTCTATAAACCACACTGATCCACTAATGTCATTACATGTGTGTTCTTTTCATAAACCACACTGATCCACGGATGCCATTGCATGTGTGTTCTTTTCCTAAACCACATGGATCACTAGATGTCATTGCATGTGTGTTCTTTTCATAAACCACACTGATCCACGGATATCATTGCATGTGTGTTCTTTTCATAAACCACATGGATCCACTAGATGTCTGTGCATGTGTGTTCTTTTCATAAACCACACTGATCCGAAAGATGTCATTGCATCCGTGTTCATTTCATAAACCACACTGGTGTCATTGCATGTGTGTTCTTTTCCTAGACCACATTGATCCACTAGATGTCATTGCATGTGTGTTCTTTTCATAAACCACATGGATCAACTAGATGTCGTTGCATGTGTGTTGTTTTCATAAACCACATGGATCCACTAGTGTCATTGCATCTGTGTTCTTTTCATAAACAACACGGATCCACTGGATGTCATTGCATGTGTGTACTTTTCCAAAACCACATGAATCCACTAGATGTCATTGCATGTGTGTTCTTTTCATAAACCACATGGATCCACTAGATGTTATTGCATGTGTGTTCTTTTTATAAACCATGTTGAACCACTTATGTCATTGCATGTGTGTTCATTTCATAAACCACATGGATCCACTAGATGTCATTGCATGTGTGTTCCTTTCATAAAACACATGGATCCACTAGATTTCGTTAAATGTGGGTGTTCGTTTGAGAAACAACATGTATCCACTAGATGTGATTGCATCTGTGTTCTTTTCATAAACCACATGGATCCACTAGATGTCATTGCATGTGTGTTCTTTTCATAAACCACACTGATCCACTCATGTCATTGCATGTGTGTTCTTTTAATAAACCACACTGATCCACTCATGTCATTGCATGTGTGGTCTTTTCATAAACCACACTGATCCAAAAGATGTCATTGCATGTGTGTTCATTTCATAAACCACACTGATCCACTGGTGTCATTGCATGTATGTTCTTTTCCTAGACCACATTGATCCACTATATGTCATTACATGTGTGTTCATTATATAAACCACATGGATCACTAGATGTCATTGAATGTGTGTTCTTTTCCAAAACCACATGGATCCACTAGATGTCATTGCATGTGTATTCTTTTCATAAACCACATTGATCCACTAGATGTTGTTGCATGTGTGTTCTTTTCATAAACCACATGGATCCACTAATGTCATTGCATGTGTGTTCTTTTCATAAACCACATGGATCCACTAGATTTCATTGCATGTGTGTTCTTTTCATAAACCACACTAATCCACTAGATGTCATTGCATGTGTGTTTTTTCCTAAACCACATGGATCCACTAGTGTCATTCTATGTGTGTTCTTTTTATAAACAACATGGATCCACTAGATGTCATCGCATGTGTGTTCTTTTCATAAATCACACTGATCCGAGATGTCATTGCGTGTGTGTTCATTTCATAAACCACACTGATCCACTGGTGTCATTGCATGTGTGTTCTTTTCTGAGACCACATTGATCCACTCGATGTCATTGCATGTGTGTTCTTTTCCTAAACCACATGGATCCACTAGTGTCATTGCATCTATGTTCTTTTTATAAACAACATGGATCCACTGGATGTCGTTGCATGTGTGTTCTTTTCCAAAACCACATTAATCCACTAGATGGCATTGTATGTGTGTTCTTTTCATAAACCACATGGATCCACTAGATGTCATTGCATGTGTGTTCTTTTTATAAACCATGTTGAACCACTGATGTCATTGCATGTGTGTTCATTTCATAAACCACATGGATCCACTAGATGTCATTGCATGTGTGTTCATTTCATAAAACACATGGATCCACTAGATTTCATTAAATGTGGGTGTTCTTTTCATAAACAACATTTATCCACTAGATGTCATTGCATCTGTGTTCCTTTCATAAACAACATGGATCCACTAGATGTCATTGCATGTGTGTTCTTTTCATAAACCACACTGATCCACTGATGTCACTTCATGTGTGTTCTTTTCATAAACCACACTGATCCACTGATGTCATTGCATGTGTGTTCTTTTCATAAACCACACTGATCCGAAAGATGTCATTGCATGTGTGTTCATTTCATAAACGACACTGATCCACTGGTGTCATTACATGTGTGGTCTTTTCCTAGACCACATTGATCCACTATATGTCATTGCAAGTGTGTTCATTTCATAAACCACATGGATCACTAGATGTCATTGAATGTGTGTTCTTTTCCAAAACCACATGGATCCACTAGATGTCATTGCGTGTGTGTTCTTTTCATAAACCACATGGATCCACTAGATGTCATTGCATGTGTGTTCTTTTTATAAACCATATTGAACCACTGATGTCATTCCATGTGTGTTCATTTCATAAACCACATGGATCCACTAGATGTTGTTGCATGTGTGTTCTTTTCATAAACCACATGGATCCACTAATGTCATTGCATGTGTGTTCTTTTCATAAACCACATGGATCCACTAGATTTCATTGCATGTGTGTTCTTTTCATAAACCACACTGATCCACTAGATGTCATTGCATGTGTGTTTTTTCGTAAACCACATGGATCCTCTAGTGTCATTCCATGTGTGTTCTTTTTATAAACAACATGGATCCACTAGATGTCATTGCATGTGTGTTCTTTTCCAAAACCACATGAATCCACTGGATGTCATTGCATGTGTGTTCTTTTCATAAACCACATGGTTCCACTAGATGGCATTTCATGTGTGTTCTTTTCATAAACCACATGGATCCACTAGATGTCATTGCATATGTGTTCTTTTCATAAACCATAGTGATCAACTATATAACATTCCATGTGTGTTCTTTTTAATAACCACATGGATCCACTAGGTGTCATTGCATGTGTGTTCATTTCATAAACCACATGGATCCACTAGATGTCATTGAATGTGTGTTCATTTCATAAAACACATGGATCCACTAGATGTCATTAAATGTGTGTTGTTTTCATAAAAAAATGGATCCACTAGATGTCATTGCATGTGTGTTCTTTTCATAAACCACATGGATCCACTAGATGTCATTGGATGTGTGTTCTTTTCATAAACCACACTGATCCACTAGATGTCATTGCATGTGTGTTCTTTTCATAAACCACACTGATCCACAGATGTCATTGCATGTGTGTTCTTTTCATAAACCACACTGATCCACGGATGTCATTGCATGTGTGTTCTTTTTATAAACCACATGGATCCACTAGATGTCAATGCATGTGTGTTCTTTTCATAAACCACATGGATCCACTAGATGTCATTGCATGTGTGTTCATTTCATAAACCACATGGATCCACTAGATGTCATTGCATGTGTGTTCTTTTCATAAACAACATGGATCCACTAGATGTCATTGCATGTGTGTTCTTTTCATAAACCACATGGATCCACTAGATGTCATTGCATGTGTGTTCTTTTCATAAACCGGACTGATCCCCTAGATGTCATCGCATGTGTGTTCTTTTCATAAATCACACTGATCCGAGATGTCATTGCGTGTGTGTTCATTTCATAAACCACACTGATCCACTGGTGTCATTGCATGTGTGTTCTTTTCTGAGACCACATTGATCCACTCGATGTCATTGCATGTGTGTTCTTTTCCTAAACCACATGGATCCACTAGTGTCATTGCATCTGTGTTCTTTTTATAAACAACATGGATCCACTGGATGTCGTTGCATGTGTGTTCTTTTCCAAAACCACATTAATCCACTAGATGGCATTGTATGTGTGTTCTTTTCATAAACCACATGGATCCACTAGATGTCAATGCATGTGTGTTCTTTTTATAAACCATGTTGAACCACTGATGTCATTGCATGTGTGTTCATTTCGTAAACCACATGGATCCACTAGATGTCATTGCATGTGTGTTCTTTTCATAAACAACATGGATCCACTAGATGTCATTGCATGTGTGTTCTTTTCATAAACCACATGGATCCACTAGATGTCATTGCATGTGTGTTCTTTTCATAAACCGGACTGATCCCCTAGATGTCATCGCATGTGTGTTCTTTTCATAAATCACACTGATCCGAGATGTCATTGCGTGTGTGTTCATTTCATAAACCACACTGATCCACTGGTGTCATTACATGTGTGTTCTTTTCTGAGACCACATTGATCCACTCGATGTCATTGCATGTGTGTTCTTTTCCAAAACCACATGGATCCACTAGTGTCATTGCATCTGTGTTCTTTTTATAAACAACATGGATCCACTGGATGTCGTTGCATGTGTGTTCTTTTCCAAAACCACATTAATCCACTAGATGGCATTGTATGTGTGTTCTTTTCATAAACCACATGGATCCACTAGATGTCATTGCATGTGTGTTCTTTTTATAAACCATGTTGAACCACTGATGTCATTGCATGTGTGTTCATTTCATAAACCACATGGATCCACTAGATGTCATTGCATGTGTGTTCATTTCATAAAACACATGGATCCACTAGATTTCATTAAATGTGGGTGTTCTTTTCATAAACAACATTTATCCACTAGATGTCATTGCATCTGTCTTCCTTTCATAAACAACATGGATCCACTAGATGTCATTGCATGTGTGTTCTTTTCATAATCCACACTGATCCACTGATGTCACTGCATGTGTGTTCTTTTCATAAACCACACTGATCTACTGATGTCATTGCATGTGTGTTCTTTTCATAAACCACACTGATCCGAAAGATGTCATTGCATGTGTGTTCATTTCATAAACGACACTGATCCACTGGTGTCATTACATGTGTGGTCTTTTCCTAGACCACATTGATCCACTATATGTCATTGCAAGTGTGTTCATTTCATAAACCACATGGATCACTAGATGTCATTGAATGTGTGTTCTTTTCCAAAACCACATGGATCCACTAGATGTCATTGCGTGTGTGTTCTTTTCATAAACCACATGGATCCACTAGATGTCATTGCATGTGTGTTCTTTTTATAAACCATATTGAACCACTGATGTCATTCCATGTGTGTTCATTTCATAAACCACATGGATCCACTAGATGTTGTTGCATGTGTGTTCTTTTCATAAACCACATGGATCCACTAATGTCATTGCATGTGTGTTCTTTTCATAAACCACATGGATCCACTAGATTTCATTGCATGTGTGTTCTTTTCATAAACCACACTGATCCACTAGATGTCATTGCATGTGTATTTTTTCCTAAACCACATGGATCCTCTAGTGTCATTCCATGTGTGTTCTTTTTATAAACAACATGGATCCACTAGATGTCATTGCATGTGTGTTCTTTTCCAAAACCACATGAATCCACTGGATGTCATTGCATGTGTGTTCTTTTCATAAACCACATGGTTCCACTAGATGGCATTTCATGTGTGTTCTTTTCATAAACCACATGGATCCACTAGATGTCATTGCATGTGTGTTCTTTTCGTAAACCATAGTGATCAACTATATAATATTCCATGTGTGTTCTTTTTAATAACCACATGGATCCACTAGGTGTCATTGCATGTGTGTTCATTTCATAAAGCACATGGATCCACTAGATGTCATTGAATGTGTGTTCATTTCATAAAACACATGGATCCACTAGATGTCATTAAATGTGTGTTCTTTTCATAAAAAAAATGGATCCACTAGATGTCATTGCATGTGTGTTCTTTTCATAAACCACATGGATCCACTAGATGTCATTGGATGTGTGTTCTTTTCATAAACCACACTGATCCACTAGATGTCATTGCATGTGTGTTCTTTTCATAAACCACACTGATCCACAGATGTCATTGCATGTGTGTTCTTTTCATAAACCACACTGATCCACGGATGTCATTGCATGTGTGTTCTTTTTATAAACCACATGGATCCACTAGATGTCAATGCATGTGTGTTCTTTTCATAAACCACATGGATATTGCATGTGTGTTCATTTCATAAACCACATGGATCCACTAGATGTCATTGCATGTGTGTTCTTTTCATAAACAACATGGATCCACTAGATGTCATTGCATGTGTGTTCTTTTCATAAACCACATGGATCCACTAGATGTCATTGCATGTGTGTTCTTTTCATAAACCGGACTGATCCCCTAGATGTCATTGCATGTGTGTTCTTTTCATAAACCAGACTGATCCACTAGTGTCATTGCATGTGTGTTCTTTTCATAAACCTTTGGATCCACTAGATGTCATTTCATGTGTGTTCATTTCATAAACCACATGTATCCACAAGATGTCGTTGCATATGTGTTCACTTCATAAAACACATGGATCCACTAGATGTCATTAAATGTGTGCTCTTTTCATAAACAACATGGATCCACTAGATGTCATTACATGTGTGTTCTTTTCATAAACCACATGGATCCACTAATGTCATTGCATGTGTGTTCTTTTCATAAACCACATGGATCCACTAGATTTCATTGCATGTGTGTTCTTTTCATAAACCACACTGATCCACTAGATGTCATTGCATGTGTGTTTTTTCCTAAACCACATGGATCCTCTAGTGTCATTCCATGTGTGTTCTTTTTATAAACAACATGGATCCACTAGATGTCATTGCATGTGTGTTCTTTTCCAAAACCACATGAATCCACTGGATGTCATCGCATGTGTGTTCTTTTCATAAACCACATGGTTCCAATAGATGGCATTTCATGTGTGTTCTTTTCATAAACCACATGGATCCACTAGATGTCATTGCATGTGTGTTCTTTTCATAAACCATAGTGATCAACTATATAACATTCCATGTGTGTTCTTTTTAATAACCACATGGATCCACTAGATGTCATTGCATGTGTGTTCATTTCATAAACCACATGGATCCACTAGATGTCATTGAATGTGTGTTCATTTCATAAAACACATGGATCCACTAGATGTCATTAAATGTGTGTTCTTTTCATAAACAAAATGGATCCACTAGATGTCATTGCATGTGTGTTCTTTTCATAAACCACATGGATCCACTAGATGTCATTGGATGTGTGTTCTTTTCATAAACCACACTGATCCACTAGATGTCATTGCATGTGTGTTCTTTTCATAAACCACACTGATCCACAGATGTCATTGCATGTGTGTTCTTTTCATAAACCACACTGATCCACGGATGTCATTGCATGTGTGTTCTTTTTATGAACCACATGGATCCACTAGATGTCAATGCATGTGTGTTCTTTTCATAAACCACATGGATCCACTAGATGTCATTGCATGTGTGTTCATTTCATAAACCACATGGATCCACTAGATGTCATTGCATGTGTGGTCTTTTCCTAAACAACATGGATCCACTAGATGTCATTGCATGTGTGTTCTTTTCATAAACCACATGGATCCACTAGATGTCATTGCATGTGTGTTCTTTTCATAAACCGGACTGATCCCCTAGATGTCATTGCATGTGTGTTCTTTTCATAAACCAGACTGATCCACTAGTGTCATTGTATGTATGTTCTTTTCATAAACCTTTGGATCCACTAGATGTCATTTCATTTGTGTTCAGTTCATAAACCACATGTATCCACAAGATGTCGTTGCATATGTGTTCACTTCATAAAACACATGGATCCACTAGATGTCATTAAATGTGTGCTATTTTCATAAACAACATGGATCCACTAGATGTCATTGCATGTGTGTTCTTTTCATAAACCACACTGATCCACAGATGTCATTGCATGTGTGTTCTTTTCATAAACCACACTGATCCACAGATGTCATTGCATGTGTGTTCTTTTCATAAACCACATGGATCCACTAGATGTCATTGCATGTGTGTTCTTTTTATAAACCACATGGATCCACTAGATGTCAATGCATGTGTGTTCTTTTCATAAACCACATGGATCCACTAGATGTCATTGCATGTGTGTTCATTTCATAAACCTTTGGATCCACTAGATGTCATTTCATTTGTGTTCATTTCATAAACCACATGTATCCACAAGATGTCAATTTGCATGTGTTGTCATAAAACACATGGATCCACTAGATGTCATTAAATGTGTGCTCTTTTCATAAACAACATGGATCCACTAGATGTCATTGCATGTGTGTTCTTTTCATAAACCACACTGATCCACTAGATGTCATTGCATGTGTGTTCTTTTCATAAACCACACTGATCCATAGATGTCATTGCATGTGTGTTCTTTTCATAAACCACACTGATCCACGGATGTCATTGCATGTGTGTTCTTTTTATAAACCACATGGATCCACTAGATGTCAATGCATGTGTGTTCTTTTCATAAACCACATGGATCCACTAGATGTCATTGCATGTGTGTTCATTTCATAAACCACATGGATCCACTAGATTTCATTGCATGTGTGTTCTTTTCCTAAACAACATGGATCCACTAGATGTCATTGCATGTGTGTTCTTTTCATAAACCACATGGATCCACTAGATGTCATTGCATGTGTGTTTTTCTATAAGCCACACTGATCCACTAGATGTCATTGCATGTGTGTTCTTTTCATAAACCACACTGATCCACAGATGTCATTGCATGTGTGTTCTTTTCATAAACCTTTGGATCCACTAGATGTCATTTCATGTGTGTTCATTTCATAAACCACATGGATCCACTAGATGTCATTGCATGTGTGTTCACTTGATAAAACCACATGGATCCACTAGATGTCATTAAATGTGTGTTCTTTTCATAAACAACATGGATCCACTAGATGTCATTGCATGTGTTTTCTTTTCATAAACCACATGGATCCACTAGATGTCATTGCATGTGTGTTCTTTTCATAAATCACATGGATCCACGGATGTCATTGCATGTGTGTTCTTTTCATAAACCACACTAATCCAAAAGATGTCATTGCATGTGTGTTCATTTTGTAAACCACACTGATCCACTGGTGTCATTGCATGTGTGTTCTTTTCCTAGACCACATTGCTCCACTAGATGTCATTGCATGTGTGTTCATTTCATAAACCACATGGATCCACTAGATGTCATTAAATGTGTGTTCTTTTCCAAAACCACATGGATCCACTAAATTTCATTGCATGTGTGTTCCTTTCATAAACCAAATGGATCCACTAGATGTCATTGCATGTGTGTTCTTTTCATAAACCACATGGATCCACTAGATGTCATTGCATGTGTGTTCTTTTCATAAACCACATGGATCCACTAGATGTCATAGCATGTATGTTCTTTTCATAAACAACATGGATCCACTAGTGTCATTGCATGTGTGTTCTTTACCAAAACCACATGAATCCACTAGATGTCATTACATGTGTGTTCTTTTCATAAACCACATGGATCCACTGGATGTCATTGCATGCGTGTTCTTTTTATAAACCATGTTGAACCACTGATGTCATTGCATGTGTGTTGTTTTCATAAAACACATGGATCCACTAGATGTCATTGCATGCGTGTTATTTTCATAAACCACACTGATCAACTAGATGATATTGCATGTGTGTTCTTTTAATAAACCACATGGATCCACTAGATGTCATTGCATGTGTGCTGTTTTCATAAACCACATGGATCCACTAGATGTCATTGCATGTGTGTTCTTTTCATAAACCACATGGATCCACTAGATGTCATTGCATGTGTGTTCTTTTCATAAACCACACTGATCCACTATATGTCATTGCATGTGTATTCTTTTCATAAACCACATGGATCCACTAGATGTCATTGCATGTGTGTTCTTTTCCAAAAAACACATGGTTCCACTAGATGTCATTGCATTTGTGTTCTTTTCATAAACCTAACTGATCCACTAGATGTCATTGCATGTGTGTTTTTCTATAAACCACACTGATCCACTAGATGTCATTGCATGTGTGTTCTTTTCATAAACCACACTGATCCACGGATGTCAATGCATGTCTGTTCTTTTCATAAACCACATGGATCCACTAATGTCATTACATGTGTGTTATTTTCATAAACCACATGGATCCACTAGATGTCATTGCATGTGTGTTCTTTTAATAAACCACATGGATCCACTAGATGTCATTGCATGTGTGTTCATTTCATAAAACACATGGATCCACTAGATGTCATTAAATGTGTGTTCTTTTCATAAACAACATGGATCCACTAGATGTCATTGCATGTGTGTTCTTTTCATAAACCACATGGATCCACTAGATGTCATTGCATGTGTGTTCTTTTCATGGACCACAATGATCCACTGATGGCATTGCATGTGTGTTCTTTTCATAAACCACACTAATCTGAAAGATGTCATTGCGTGTGTGTTCATTTCATAAACCACACTGAATCACTTGTGTCATTGCATGTGTGTTCTTTTCCTAGACCATATTGATCCACTAGATGTCATTGCATGTGTTTTCATTTCATAAACCACATGGATCCACTAGATGTCATTAAATGTGTGTTCTTTTCCAAAACCACATGGATCCACTAGATGTCATTGCATGTGTGTTCTTTTCATAAACCACATGGATCCACTAGATGTCATTGCGTGTGTGTTCTTTTCATAAACCACATGGATCCACTGATGTCAATGCTTGTGTGTTCTTTGCATAAACGACATGGATCCACTACATGTCATTGCATGTACGTTCTTTTCATAAACCACACTGATCCACTTGATGTCATTGCATGTGTGTCCTTTTCATAAACCACACTAATCCACGGATGTCATTACATGTGTGTTCTTTTCAAAAACCACATGGATCCACTAATGTCATTACATGTGTGTTCTTTTCATAAACCACATGGATCCACTAGATGTCATTGCATGTGTGTTCTTTGCATAAACCACATGGATCCACTAGATGTCATTGCATGTGTGTTCATTTCATAAAACACATGGATCCACTCGATGTCATTAAATGTGTGTTCTTTTCATAAACAACATGGATCCACTAGATGTCATTACATGCGTGTTCTTTTCATAAACCACATGGATCCACTAGATGTCATTGCATGTGTGTTCTTTGCATAAACCACACTGGTCCACTGATGTCATTGCAAGTGTGTTCTTTTCATAAACCACACTAATCCAAAAAATGTCATTGCGTGTGTGTTCATTTCATAAACCACATTGATCCACTAGTTTCATTGCATGTGTGTTCTTTTCCTAGACCACATTGATCCACTAGATGTCATTGCATGTGTGTTCATTTCATAAACCACATGGATCCACTAGATGTCATTAAATGTGTGTTCTTTTCGAAAACTACATGGATCCACTAGATGTCATTGCATGTGTGTTCTTTTTCAAAACCACATGGATCCACTAGATGTCATTGCATGTGTGTTCTTTTCATAAACCACATGGATCCACTGATGTCTTTGCTTGTGTGTTCTTTGCATACACCACATGGATCCACTAGATGTCATTCATGTGTGTTCTTTTCCTAAACGACATGGATCCACTAGTGTCATTGCATGTGTGTATTTTTCACAAACAACATGGATCCACTAGATGTCATTGCATGCGTGTTCTTTTCCACAACCACATGAATTCACTGGATGTCATTGCATGTGTGTTCTTTTTATAAAGCATGTTGAACCACTGATGTCATTGCATGTGTGTTTTTTTCATAAAACACATGGATCCACTAGATGTCATTGCATGCGTGTTATTTTCATAAACCACACTGATCAACTAGATGACATTTCATATCTGTTCTTTTCATAAACCACATGGATCCACTAGATGTCATTGCATGTGTGTTGTTTTCATAAACAATATGGATCCACTAGATGTCATTGCATTTGTGTTCTTTTCATAAACCACATGGATCCACTAGATGTCATTGCATGTGTGTTCTTTTCATAAACCACATTGATCCACTAGATGTCATTGCATGTGTATTATTTTCATAAACCACATGGATGCACTAGATGTCATTGCATGTGTGTTCTTTTCCAAAAACACATGGTTCCACTAGATGTCATTGCATTTGTGTTCTTTTCATAAACCTAACGGATCCACTAGATGTCATTGCATGTGTGTTTTTCTATAAACCACACAGATCCACTAGATGTCATTGCATGTGTGTTCTTTTCAAAAACTACACTGATCCACGGATGTCAATGCACGTGTGTTCTTTTCATAAACCACATGGATCCACTAATGTCATTGCATGTGTGTTCTTTTCATAAACCACATGGATCCACTAGATGTCATTAAATGTGTGTTCTTTTCATAAACAACATGAATCCAAAAGATGTCATTGCATGTGTGTTCTTTTCATAAACCACATGGATCCACTAGATGCCATTGCATGTGTGTCCTTTTCATAAACCACACTGATCCACTGATGTCATTGCATGTGTGTTCTTTTCATAAACCACACTAATCCGAAAGATGTCATTGCGTGTGTGTTCATTTCATAAACCACACTAATCCACTGGTGTCATTGCATGTGTGTTCTTTTCCTAGACCACATTGATCCACTAGATGTCATTGCACATGTGTTCATTTCATAAACCACATGGATCCACTAGATGTCATTAAATGTGTGTTCTTTTCCAAAACTACAAGGATCCACGAGATGTCATTGCATGTGTGTTCTTTTTCAAAACCACATGGATCCACTAGATGTCATTGCATGTGTGTTATTTTCATAAACCACATGGATCCACTGATGTCTTTGCTTGTTTGTTCTTTGCATACACCACATGGATCCACTAGATGTCATTCATGTGTGTTCTTTTCCTAAACGACATGGATCCACTAGTGTCATTGCATGTGTGTATTTTTCACAAACAACATGGATCCACTAGATGTCATTGCATGCGTGTTCTTTTCCACAACCACATGAATTCACTGGATGTCATTGCATGTGTGTTCTTTTTATAAACCATGTTGAACCACTGATGTCATTGCATGTGTGTTGTTTTCATAAAACACATGGATCCACTAGATGTCATTGCATGCGTGTTATTTTCATAAACCACACTGATCAACTAGATGACATTTCATATCTGTTCTTTTCATAAACCACATGGATCCACTAGATGTCATTGCATGTGTGTTGTTTTCATAAACAAAATGGATCCACTAGATGTCATTGCATTTGTGTTCTTTTCATAAACCATATGGATCCACTAGATGTCATTGCATGTGTGCTCTTTTCATAAACCACACTGATCCACTAGATGTCATTGCATGTGTATTATTTTCATAAACCACATGGATGCACTAGATGTCATTGCATGTGTGTTTTTTTCCAAAAACACATGGTTCCACTAGATGTCATTGCATTTGTGTCCTTTTCATAAACCTAACGGATCCACTAGATGTCATTGCATGTGTGTTTTTCTATAAACCACACTGATCCACTAGATGTCATTGCATGTGTGTTCTTTTCATAAACCACACTGATCCACGGATGTCAATGCATGTGTGTTCTTTTCATAAACCACATGGATCCACTAATGTCATTGCATGTGTGTTCTTTTCATAAACCACATGGATCCACTATATATCATTAAATGTGTGTTATCTTCATAAATAACATGAATCCAAAAGATGTCATTACATGTGTGTTCTTTTCATAAACCACATGGATCCACTAGATGCCATTGCATGTGTGTCCTTTTCATAAACCACACTGATCCAGCAATGTCATTGCATGTGTGTTCTTTTCATAAACCACACTAATCTGAAAGATGTCATTGTGTGTGTGTTCATTTTGTAAACCACACTGATCCACTGGTGTCATTGCATGTGTGTTCTTTTCCTAGACCACATTGATCCACTAGATGTCATTGCACGTGTGTTCATTTCATAAACCACATGGATCCACTAGATGTCATTGCATGTGTGTTCTTTTTCAAAACCACATGGATCCACTAGATGTCATTGCATGTGTGTCTTTTCATAAACCACATGGATCCACTGATGTCTTTGCTTGTGTGTTCTTTGCATAAACCACATGGATCCACTAGATGTCATTGCATGTGTGTTCTTTTCCTAAACGACATGGATCCACTAGTGTCATTGCATGTGTGTATTTTTCACAAATAATATGGATCCACTAGATGTCATTGCATGTGTGTTCTTTTCCAAAACCACATGAATTCACTGGATGTCATTGCATGTGTGTTCTTTTTATAAACCATGTTGAACCACTGATGTCATTGCATGTGTGTTGTTTTCATAAAACACATGGATCCACTAGATGTCATTGCATGCGTGTTATTTTCATAAACCACACTGATCAACTAGATGACATTTCATATCTGTTCTTTTCATAAACCACATGGATCCACTAGATGTCATTGCATGTGTGTTGTTTTCATAAACAAAATGGATCCACTAGATGTCATTGCATTTGTGTTCTTTTCATAAACCATATGGATCCACTAGATGTCATTGCATGTGTGCTCTTTTCATAAACCACAATGATCCACTAGATGTCATTGCATGTGTATTATTTTCATAAACCACATGGTTGCACTAGATGTCATTGCATGTGTGTTTTTTTCCAAAAACACATGGTTCCACTAGATGTCATTGCATTTGTGTCCTTTTCATAAACCGAACGGATCCACTAGATGTCATTGCATGTGTGTTTTTCTATAAACCACACTGATCCACTAGATGTCATTGCATGTATGTTCTTTTCATAAACCACACTGATCCACTAGATGTCATTGCATGTGTGTTATTTTCCTAAACTACATGGATCCACTAGTGTCTTTGCATGTGTGTATTTTTCACAAACAACATGGATCCATTGGATGTGATTGCATGTGTGTTCTTTTCCAAAACCACACGAATTCACTAGATGTCATTGCATGTGTGTTATTTTTATAAACCATGTTGAACCACTGATGTCATTGCATGTGTGTTGTTTTCATAAAACACATGGATCCACTAGATGTCATTGCATGCGTGTTATTTTCATAAACCACACTGATCAACTAGATGACATTGCATGTGTGTTCTTTTTATAAACCACATGGATCCACTAGATGTCATTGCATGTGGATTGTTTTCATAAACCACATGGATCCACTAGATGTCATTGCATGTGTGTTGTTTTCATAACCACATGGATCCACTAGATGTCATTGCATGTGTGTTGTTTTCATAAACCACACTGATCCACTAGATGTCACTGCATGTGTATTCTTTTCATAAAGCACAATGATCCACTAGATGTCATTGTATGTGTGTTCTTTTCCAAAAACACATGGTTCCACTAGATGTCATTGCATGTGTGTTCTTTTCATAAACCATACTGATCCACTGATGTCATTGCATGTGTGCTTTTCTATAAACCACACTGATCCACTAGATGTCATTGCATGTGTGTTCTTTACATAATCCACACTGAATCACGGATGTCATTGAATGTGTGTTCTTTTCATAGACCACATGGATCCACTAATGTCATTGCATGTGTGTTTTTTTCCAAAAACACATGGTTCCACTAGATGTCATTGCATTTGTGTCCTTTTCATAAACTTAACGGATCCACTAGATGTCATTGCATGTGTGTTTTTCTATAAACCACACTGATCCACTAGATGTCATTGCATGTGTGTTCTTTTCATAAACCACACTGATCCACGGATGTCAATGCATGTGTGTTCTTTTCATAAACCACATGGATCCACTAATGTCATTGCATGTGTGTTCTTTTCATAAACCACATGGATCCACTAGATGTCATTAAATGTGTGTTATTTTCATAAATAACATGAATCCAAAAGATGTCATTACATGTGTGTTCTTTTCATAAACCACATGGATCCACTAGATGCCATTGCATGTGTGTCCTTTTCATAAACCACACTGATCCAGTAATGTCATTGCATGTGTGTTCTTTTCATAAACCACACTAATCTGAAAGATGTCATTGTGTGTGTGTTCATTTTGTAAACCACACTGATCCACTGGTGTCATTGCATGTGTGTTCTTTTCCTAGACCACATTGATCCACTAGATGTCATTGCACGTGTGTTCATTTCATAAACCACATGGATCCACTAGATCTCATTAAATGTGTGTTCTTTTCCAAAACTACATGGATCCACGAGATGTCATTGCATGTGTTTTTTTTTTCAAAACCACATGGATCCACTAGATGTCATTGCATGTGTGTTCTTTTCATAAACCACATGGATCCACTAGATGTCATTGCATGTGTGTTCTTTTCCTAAACGACATGGATCCACTAGTGTCATTGCATGTGTGTATTTTTCACAAATAATATGGATCCACTAGATGTCATTGCATGTGTGTTCTTTTCCAAAACCACATGAATTCACTGGATGTCATTGCATGTGTGTTCTTTTTATAAACCATGTTGAACCACTGATGTCATTGCATGTGTGTTGTTTTCATAAAACACATGGATCCACTAGATGTCATTGCATGCGTGTTATTTTCATAAACCACACTGATCAACTAGATGACATTTCATATTTGTTCTTTTCATAAACCACATGGATCCACTAGATGTCATTGCATGTGTGTTGTTTTCATAAACAAAATGGATCCACTAGATGTCATTGCATTTGTGTTCTTTTCATAAACCATATGGATCCACTAGATGTCATTGCATGTGTGCTCTTTTCATAAACCACACTGATCCACTAGATGTCATTGCATGTGTATTATTTTCATAAACCACATGGATGCACTAGATGTCATTGCATGTGTGTTTTTTTCCAAAAACACATGGTTCCACTAGATGTCATTGCATTTGTGTCCTTTTCATAAACCTAACGGATCCACTAGATGTCATTGCATGTGTGTTTTTCTATAAACCACACTGATCCACTAGATGTCATTGCATGTATGTTCTTTTCATAAACCACACTGATCCACTAGATGTCATTGCATGTGTGTTATTTTCCTAAACTACATGGATCCACTAGTGTCTTTGCATGTGTGTATTTTTCACAAACAACATGGATCCATTGGATGTGATTGCATGTGTGTTCTTTTCCAAAACCACACGAATTCACTAGATGTCATTGCATGTGTGTTATTTTTATAAACCATGTTGAACCACTGATGTCATTGCATGTGTGTTGTTTTCATAAAACACATGGATCCACTAGATGTCATTGCATGCGTGTTATTTTCATAAACCACACTGATCAACTAGATGACATTGCATGTGTGATCTTTTTATAAACCACATGGATCCACTAGATGTCATTGCATGTGTATTGTTTTCATAAACCACATGGATCCACTAGATGTCATTGCATGTGTGTTGTTTTCATAAACCACATGGATCCACTAGATGTCATTGCATGTGTGTTGTTTTCATAAACCACACTGATCCACTAGATGTCACTGCATGTGTATTCTTTTCATAAAGCACAATGATCCACTAGATGTCATTGTATGTGTGTTCTTTTCCAAAAACACATGGTTCCACTAGATGTCATTGCATGTGTGTTCTTTTCATAAACCATACTGATCCACTGATGTCATTGCATGTGTGCTTTTCTATAAACCACACTGATCCACTAGATGTCTTTGCATGTGTGTTCTTTACATAATCCACACTGAATCACGGATGTCATTGAATGTGTGTTCTTTTCATAGACCACATGGATCCACTAATGTCATTGCATGTGTGTTCTTTTCATAAACCACATGGATCCACTTGATGTCATTGCATTTGTGTTCTTTTCATAAACCACATGGATCCACTAGATGTCATTGCATGTGTGTTCATTTCATAAAACACATGGATCCACTAGATGTCATTAAATGTGTGTTCTTTTCATAAATAACATGGATCCACTAGATGTCATTGTATGTGTATTCTTTTCATAAACCACATGGATCCACGCGATGCCGTTGCATGTGTGTCCTTTTCATAAACCACACTGATCCACTAATGTCATTACATGTGTGTTCTTTTCATAAACCACACGAATCCGAAAGATGTCATTGCGTGTGTGTTCATTTCATAAACCACACTGATCCACTGGTGTCATTGCATGTGTGTTCTTTTCCTAGACCACATTGATCCACTAGATGTGATTGCATGTGTGTTCATTTCCAAAACCACATGGATCCACTAGATGTCATTGCATGTGTGTTCTTTTCATAAACCACATGGATCCACTAGATGTCATTGCATGTGTGTTCTTTTCATAAACCACATGGATCCACTAGATGTCATTGCATCTGTGTTCTTTTCATAAACCACATGGATCCACTAGATGTCATTGCATGTGTGTTCTTTTCATAAACCACACTGATCCACTCATGTCGTTGCATGTGTGTTCTTTTCATAAACCACACCGATCCACTCATGTCATTGCATGTGTATTCTTTTCATAAACCACACTGATCCAAAAGATGTCATTGCATGTGTGTTCATTTCATAAACCACACTGATCCACTGGTGTCATTGCATGTGTGTTCTTTTCCTAGACCACATTGATCTACTATATGTCATTGCATGTGTGTTCATTATATAAACCACATGGATCACTAGATGTCATTGAATGTGTGCTCTTTTCCAAAACCACATGGATCCACTAGATGTCATTGCATGTGTCTTCTTTTCATAAACCACATTGATCCACTAGATGTCGTTGCATGTGTGTTCTTTTCATAAACCACATGGATCCACTAATGTCATTGCATGTGTATTCTTTTCATAAACCACATGGATCCACTAGATTTCATTGCATGTGTGTTCTTTTCATAAACCACACTGATCCACTAGATGTCATTGCATGTGTGTTTTTTCCTAAACCACATGGATCCACTAGTGTCATTCCATGTGTGTTGTTTTTATAAACAACATGTATCCACTAGATGTCATCGCATGTGTGTTGTTTTCATAAATCACACTGATCCGAGATGTCATTGCGTGTGTGTTCATTTCATAAACCACACTGATCCACTGGTGTCATTGCATGTGTGTTCTTTTCCGAGACCACATTTATCCACTCGATGTCATTGCATGTGTGTTCTTTTCCTAAACCACATGGATCCACTAGTTTCATTGCATCTGTGTTCTTTTCATAAACAACATGGATCCACTGGATGTCGTTGCATGTGTTTTCTTTTCCAAAACCACATGAATCCACTAGATGGCATTGTATGTGTGTTCTTTTCATAAACCACATGGATCCACTAGATGTCATTGCATGTGTGTTCTTTTTATAAACCATGTTGAACCACTGATGTCATTGCATGTGTGTTCATTTCATAAACCACATGGATCCACTAGATGTCATTGCATGTGTGGTCATTTCATAAAACACATGGATCCACTAGAATTCATTAAATGTGGGTGTTCTTTTCATAAAGAACATTTATCCACTAGATGTCATTGCATCTGTGTTCCTTTCATAAACAACATGGATCCACTAGATGTCATTGCATGTGTGTTCTTTTCATAAACCACACTGATCCACTAATGTCACTGCATGTGTGTTCTTTTCATAAACCACACTGATCCACTGATGTCATTGCATGTGTGTTCTTTTCATAAACCACACTGATCCGAAAGATGTCATTGCATGTGTGTTCATTTCATAAACGACACTGATCCACTGGTGTCATTGCATGTGTGGTCTTTTCCTAGACCACAATTATCCACTATTTGTCATTGCATGTGTGTTCATTTCATAAACCACATGGATCACTAGATGTCATTGAATGTGTGTTCTTTTCCAAAACCACATGGATCCACTAGATGTCATTGCGTGTGTGTTCTTTTCATAAACCACATGGATCCACTAGATGTCATTGCATGTGTGTTCTTTTTATAAACCATGTTGAACCACTGATGTCATTCCATGTGTGTTCATTTCATAAACCACATGGATCCACTAGATGTTGTTGCATGTGTGTTCTTTTCATAAACCACATGGATCCACTAATGTCATTGCATGTGTGTTCTTTTCATAAACCACATGGATCCACTAGATTTCATTGCATGTGTGTTCTTTTCATAAACCACACTGATCCACTAGATGTCATTGCATGTGTGTTTTTTCCTAAACCACATGGATCCACTAGTGTCATTCCATATGTGTTCTTTTTATAAACAACATGGATCCACTAGATGTCATTGCATGTGTGTTTTTTCCAAAACCACATAAATCCACTGGATGTCATTGCATGTGTGTTCTTTTCATAAACCACATGGTTCCACTAGATGTCATTTCATGTGTGTTCATTTCATAAACCACATGGATCCACTAGATGTCATTGAATGGGTGTTCATTTCATAAAACACATGGACCCACTAGATGTCATTAAATGTGTGTTCTTTTCATAAACAAAATGGATCCACTAGATGTCATTGCATGTGTGTTCTTTTCATAAACCACATGGATCCACTAGATGTCATTTCATGTGTGTTCTTTTCATAAACCACACTGATCCACTAATGTCATTGCATGTATGTTCTTTTCATAAACCACACTGATCCAAAAGATGTCATTGCGTGTGTGTTCATTTCATAAACCACACTGATCCACTGGTGTCATTGCATGTGTGTTCTTTTTCGAGACCACATTGATCCACTAGATGTCATTGCATGTGTGTTCATTTCATAAACCACATGGATCCACTAGATGTCATTAAATGTGTGTTCTTTTCCCAAACCACATGGATCCACTAGATGTCATTACATGTGTGTTCTTTTCATAAACCACATGGATCCACTAGATGTCATTGCGTGTGTGTACTTTTCATAAACCACATGGATCCACTGATGTCATTGCTTGTGTGTTCTTTTCATAAACCACATGGATCCACTAGATGTCATTGCATGTATGTTCTTTTCATAAACCACACTGATCCACTAGATGTCATTGCATGTGTGTTCTTTTCCTAAACCACATTGATCCACTAGTGTCATTGCATGTGTATTTTTCATAAACAACATGGATCCACTAGATGTCATTGCATGTGTGTTCTCTTCCAAAACCACATGAATCCACTAGATTTCATTGCATGTATGTTTTTTCATAAACCACATGGATCCACTAGATGTCATTGCATGTGTGTTTGATACATTGCAAATGTATCTATAATTTTTTATGTTCCATGCTTGGTTTTATCTACTTTCTTGTATTCTATCCACACTTTGGAGTACTTTTCATATGATTTCTTGGACTAACCTATTAACAAGATGCCACAGTGCCAGTTGTCTGTTTTCTGCTGTTTTTGGTTCCAGGAAAGTCAGAAAATCAATATTCTCGGAATTGGACTGGACAAAAGCCAAAGTTGATATTTTCCCGGAAGATTCACGGAGCCAGAAGGAGACATGAAGGGGGGCCACAGGGTGGCCACACCACCCCTTGGCGCGGGCCAGCCCAGGCCGCGCCAGGGCATGGTGTGGGCCCCCTGGCCAACCATCGACCTTGCCTCCTTCGCCTATAAGAGCCTCCTGGTACCAAAACTCTAAATGATCGATTAGAAATCCACAAAAAGTTCTGCAGCGCCGCCGCCACCGAAGGGGAGATTCGGGGGACAGAAAGTCTCTGTTCCGGCACCCTGCCGGGACGTGGAAGTGCCCCTGGAGCCATCTCCATCGATCTCTACCGCCATCTCCATCACCGTTGCTGATTCGCATGATAAGGAGGGAGTAGTTCTCTCTCGAGGCTAAGGGTTCTACCGGTAGCTATGTGTTCATATCTCTCTCTATGCATGATATTATTGAGATCATGAGCTTGTAATCTATAGATCTACCTTGCTACTCAAGTGCTTTAATAGATCTTTGCTCTCCCCATGTGTGTGAAAGTGACAGCATGCACACCATGGTGGCACTTAGGCTAGAGATTACAAATACTTGTTATGAATTATATTTGGAGTTGGATGTCTTTATGAAATTGTGGTGTTTTGTACTCATCTAGTACTCAAGGTGACAGTGTGGGGTTTTCTAGATGTGAAAGGCTTACTTTGAGGAGTGTTGTTATAGCCCTACCATGGATTATAGTGTCCAACCGGAGAGTAGTTAAGAGTAGTATCATGAAGATAATATATTTATATGAGAGTGTTCACTAGTGAAAGTATGATCCCTAGTCCTTGTTTCTAAGCACTGAAACACCGTTTGCTATTAGATCTGTTACATGTTTTCTTGCTTCCATCTTTATTTCAGTTTTACTTTAGTCTTTTCCATGCCATCAAGCTACTTTCTATCACCGATTACCACTTGTATTTCACTATCTCTTCGCCGAACTAGTGCACCTATACACCTGACAAGTTTATTGGGTGTGTTGGGGACACAACAGACTTCTTGTATCTTGATTGCAGGGTTACTTGAGAGGGGATACCTTTGACCACTTCCTCCTTGAGTTTGACAAACCTTGGGTGATCCACTTAAGGGAAAACTTGATGTTGTTCTACAAACCTCTGCACTTGGAGGCCCAACAACTGTCTACAAGAATGGAAGTGCGTAGACATCAAGCTATTTTCTGGCACCATTGCGAGGGAGGTAAGGTAAAAGGTATTCACACCGGAGTATTAAAGAACAAGAACCTCCCACGGCAAACGCCAATTTTCTGGCGCCGCTGCCGGGGAGGTAAGGTAAAAGGTACTCACATCCTCCGCTGTGAGTGCTCGAAGTTATTTCCTTTAGATTCTGCAATTTTGTCTTTTTGTTTCTTGTTTTCACTAGTTAGGCTTAATGGGAAAAACAAAAAAATTAGATAGCTTTATAGTATTTATCTTAAGCTAGGACATGAAGTGTTTGAAGAGAAAATTAAAAAACCTATGGAACTTTATTTGCATGCTAATAGCAATGTTGTTAGTATGAATTCTTTGGACACCATTATTGCTAATGCTATGGAAAAGTCTAAGCTTGGGGAAGCTAGTTTTTATGAAAATGATCTTTTTAGTTCCCCATCTTTGGAAGATAGCTATTCTATTGCTTATGATGATACCAAACCTCCAATATATGATGATTACAATGATGAATATGATATTTTCAGTCCACCTACTATTGTGGAGAAAATTAATGATTACAATATGCCTCCTATATTTCATGATTATGGTGATGAAAATAATAATGATAGTTATTTTGTTGAATTTGCTCCCACTACAATTAATAAGAATAACTATGCTTATGTGGAGAGTAATAATGATTATATGCATGTGGCTCATGATAAGAATGTTTCATGTGATAGTTATATTGTTAATTTCATTCATGATGCTACTGAAAGTTATTATGGGAGAGGGAAACATGGTTTTATGCATCTCAACAATATTAAGTTTCCCCTCTCTATGTTGAAAATTTTGAAGTTGCACTTGGTTTGCTTTCCTATGCTTGTTGCTTTGTTATTTCATGACTTGTTTCTTTACAATATTCCTATGCATAGGAAGTGGGTTAGATTTAAATATGCTTTGAATTTGCTTCTTGATGCTCTCTTTTACTTCAATTCATATTTCTTATGCGAGCATCTTCTCAAACTATCATGCCTAACTTAAAGGCGTTAAAGAAAAGTACTTATTGGGAGATAACCCAAAATTTTTAGATGAGTCTTGGAAGTTATTACCACAGTAATAACCGCTCCTTATCCTTTTTATTTTCTTTTTGTGCCAAGAGTAACCTCTAAGGAGAGAGAAGTAATGATTGGTAAAGTTGCTGTCCCGAAACAGATTTATGTGCTTCACCGTAAAAATTCGTGTAAAATATCTGAGCGTCCTTTTGAGGCGTGAATTTTTGTGCTTCGGACCCAGGTTATTATCTAACTTCCGTTAGTTTAACACTTCTTGATTTGAGCAACAGAAGGTCTTCGAAAAAATTCGTCTTTACCTGCTGGTCTGTTTTGACAGATGTCTGCCATTTTCTGCATTTGCTTCTTGTTGGTTCCTTTTTGAGTTCTTTTGGGGAATTGAGGTTTTTGAGGGAAGTGCTACAGTAGCTAGTGTTCTAATGGAAGTTTATTTGGTGTTAGAACTGAACCTTAAGACTTATTTATCTTGAGTGCACTAATGTTGCTAATAAAGATTGTGTGAAGTTTTGTATGAAGGAAAATTTTCAAGTGTATGGAAGGAATGAGTAATGAGATGAAGGATGGACTATAGCTCAAGCTTGGGGATGCCACCCGTGTCACCCCAAGAAATATCCAATAAGTACAAGCGTCAAAGCATGGGATGCCCAAGGCATCCCCCTCTTCATCAATAAAAATCCCAGGTTTCTTCCAAACGCTTCATTTTTATTGTTTCATGCATAGTTGTGTTGTTCTTGGAGCGACTTCTTTTTCGTTTTCATTTTGGTTTTTCATTTTCTTTGTTTTCTTAGTTTGCTGAATAAATTGGTTGGACCCCCTCTTTCATACATTGGTTTTCAAATAGTTTGGTTTGGATTGGAAAAGAGTAGGAAAGTTCATGCTTAAGTGGTAAAGAGAGCTTATTTTTGACTGTGGCCTATGCTTTGTCATGCCATGCTTGATATTGTTTTTGTCTTTATGCTTAGTATTCTTTTCTGTAGCATGACTTGTTATAAACAATTGAGATTACTTAATGTGCCTTGGATGAATCATGCGTTGTTTTAGCATATTAAAGCATAGTATAGTGGTATTCTCCTTTGATGCTTTATTTGGGTTGACTTGACGCATGCTCACACCATGTTATGACTATCCAAAGTCACCATAGACTTTATGATCCTTTAGTTTTCAACTTGTAGTATCACTTTATGCTTTGATCAATGATGTTTGTTGCTCTGCATGATTATGGCCATTATTGCTCTCTTAGTTTGTCGCTCCCAGTCTTTTGCTAGCCTCCTCAACAAAGTATGAGTTCCACTCATGCATCCAACTCCCTAAACCAAGTTATTCCAAAGAGTCCACCATACCTACCTATTAGCTTATGCTATTCCAAATATATTCATGCTTTTGTTTACCTTCCAAATTAAACTTGTTATGAGAAAACTAGTGATTAAATCTCTCACGAACTTGATGGCACACTTTACTTTACTTGCCCTTAATAAACTTGAACCATTGTGTCTTCTATGTTGTATATGCTTGCACTTATTTGTTGGGAATTAGCAGAACCATGCTTTCATCAGGAACGCTTTCAACGTTGCACTTGGTACTTGTACCTAGTTGATATCATGCTCTTTTGTATATGGATGTCGTCGGTGTGAACTGAAAGGGGAGCTTGTAAGTCCATGGAGTTATGTATATGTGTTAGAGAAACGCCTGGGCCGCTGGTCTAATCCATGCTGACATGGTGGAAACCTACAACGTAACCATAATGAGATGTCTCTGAAGCATTCTTCTTATAAAAAAAGAGTCCTATATTGAGAAAAAGAAAGAGAAAAGAAAAAAAAGAGATACTATGAAAAGAGGAAAGAGAGAAAAAAAGCACCATATGCCCATGGTAAATAAGAAGAATGCTGAGATGCTCGTTGTCTGCTTGCCTTGTCATTTTGATTTGGGGATTCTTCTGTATCATCGGGCAAGGGGTACCCCGTTGGTGGTTCTCTATCATACACATGTACTTACGATGATAAAAACTTACCGGTGACTAAACTTGAGTAGCATGAGGAGCGGCCCTCGTATACAAGGGACATGAGATTTCCAACTTATACTTCATCAAGCATGTACCGTAGTTTGTTCACTTTAACCTTAATCACTTCAAGATGCTTATGATAGGGGCAATCAGAGCTGAAAGCTATAAGTACCGTAATTTTTGGAAGCTCTTTATGAAACTTTATGAGGGACAAGGTGAATACTATTATGTTATGTTTTCTTTATGAGAAACAAACAAACATCTTGCAAAGCATTTTTATTCATGAATCTTTTGTTTGTGACTTTTCATGTTGCATCATAGTTTCTTTGTCTTATTGCTAGAACTTTGTCTTTCATGTTATGATTGAAGTACTATGATCCCAACTTTGAATGTTTTACAGATACTTTGATAAAGTTTTTGATGGTGCATGTCACCTCAAAAATTATTCTTTCTTTTTATCCCTTACCTACTCGAGGACGAGCAGGAGTTAAGCTTGGGGATGTTGATACATTGCAAATGTATCTATAATTTTTGATGTTCCATGCTTGGTTTTATCTACTTTCTTGTGTTTTGTCCACACTTTGGAGTACTTTTCATATGATTTCTTGGACTAACCTATTAACAAGATGCCATAGTGCTAGTTGCCTGCTTTCTGCTCTTTTTGGTTCCAGGAAAGTTAGAAAATCAATATTCTCGGAATTGGACCGAACAAAAGCCAAAGTTGATATTTTCCCAGAAGATTCACAGAGCCAGAAGGAGACACGAATGGGGGCCACAGGGTGGCCACACCACCCCTTGGCGCGGGCCAGGCCAGGCCCCGCCAGGGCATGGTTTGGGCCCCCTGGCCGGCCACCGACATTGCCTCCTTCGCCTATAAGATCCTCCCGATACCAAAACCCTAAATGGTCGATCCGAAATCCACGAAAAGTTCCGCAGCACCGCCGCCACCGAAGGGGAGATTCGGGGGACAGAGAGTCTCTGTTCCGGCACCCTGCCGGGACGGGGAAGTGCCCCCGGAGCCAACTCCATCGATCTCCACCGCCATCTCCATCACCGTTGCTGATTCGCATGATGAGGAGGGAGTAGTTCTCTCTCGAGGCTAAGGGTTCTACCGGTAGCTATGTGTTCATCTCTCTCTCTCTATGCATGATCTTATTGAGATCATGAGCTTGTAATCTATAGATCTACCTTGCTACTCAAGTGCTTTAATAGATCTCTGCTCTCCCCATGTGTGTGAAAATGACAGCGTGCACACCATGGTGGCACTTAGGCTAGAGATTACAAATACTTGTTATGAGTTATATTTGGAGTTGGATGTCTTTATGAAATTGTGGTGTTTGTTGGACTCATCTAGTACTCAAGGTGACAATGTGGGGTTTTCTAGAAGGGAAAGGCTTACTTTGAGGAGTGCTGTTATAGCCCTACCATGGATTAGAGTGTCCAACCGGAGAGTAGTTAAGAGTAGTATCATGAAGATAATATATTTATATGAGAGTGTTCACTAGTGAAAGTATGATCCCTAGGCCTTGTTTGTAAGCACTGAAACACCGTTTGCAATTAGATCCGTTACATGTTTGCTTGCTTCCATCTTTATTTCAGTTTTACTTTAGTCTTTTCCATGCCATCAAGCTACTTTCTATCACCGATTACCACTTGTATTTCACTATCTTTTCGCCGAACTAGTGCACCTATACACCTGACAACTGTATTGGGTGTGTTGGGGACACAAGAGACTTCTTGTATCTTGATTGAAGGGTTGCTTGAGAGGGGATACCTTTGATCACTTCATCCCTGAGTTCGATAAACCTTGGGTGATCCACTTAAGGGAAAACTTGCTGCTGTTCTACAAACCTCTACAATTGGAGGCCCAACAACTGTCTACAAGAATAGAAGTGCGTAGACATTAGTGTTCTTTTCATAAACCACATGGATCCACTAGATGTCATTGCATGTGTTCTCTTTTCATAAACCACAGTGATCAACTATATAACATTGCATGTGTGTTCTTTTCAATAACCACATGGATCCACTAGATGTCATTGCATGTGTGTTCATTTCATAAACCACATGGATCCACAAGATGTCATTGCATGTGTGTTCATTTCATAAAACACATGGATTGTCACATCCCAAGATTTTAGAAATTTGGGACTAGAAAAAAATCTGCATTTGCATTGCATTGGCAGGACATCAATTGCATTCATGAAATATTTGGATTAAAACACTAGTTTTAAACCCTAAATTGGATTACTAAAATGCATCTACAAAAGGAATACACATGGATTTATATTAATAATTAGTCAAATTATTGACAAAAAGGATCCTAAGATGACCCCCTGCTTTTTAGAAAAATTTAGAGACAAAAATGAACTCATTTGGAGTTTATTTGCAAACGTTATTAAAGAAATAAGAAATGAAAAGGAAAAAAAAGAAACAGAAAAATAATAAACTAACCTACCCTACCCGGCCCAGCCCCCAACCTATCTACCACACATGAAAGCAGAGAAGCAACATGACGACATAGTAGCCAAACGGCCCACCTCTCCACGTGCGGTAGCCTTGACAGAGCCTGACCAGCCCGCCAGCGTCCCACCTTGTGGCATCGATAGGTGGGGTATGTAGCATCCCAATTGTCTAACAATTGCAATGCTACTAGCCTAGCCTAGATATATGCTACTTCAAATATAGAATTGTTGCATCATCATCATATTATGCTCATGTCATCATGCCTCCTTGCATTTGAGCATCATACAAAACCCTTGTTGATTTGGTTCTTCTCTCATATGCATTGTAAATTGTATTTGCCTCTTGATATTATATTTGGGTCTTGATATATTGTTTAATGCCCAAGTTGAGTTGGGGGCATATCTCTTATTAACTCCACCACCTTTCTTTCACCACCTTATAATTCCACCATCCAACTAAATATGAGCTTGGCTTTATTTGAGTTTATCTCTAGCTCATGTGGGTTGGGATGGATCCAATTCTTTATCCACATACTCTCATCTTAGCATCATGTTGTTTTCACAATATTGAAACATGAGAGCCACATGGCCACCTTTGCATGCCTTGTGGGTGGAACCTTTTTCCTAGCTTCCATATGTGTGTTTTTGGGGTTATCATCATGTTGGGATATTTTGTGGGCTTATTAAATACCTAGTGGCATATACACACTAGCAAGTCCCAAATATAATCCAATGTGATCATCTCAATATACTCCACTTGGAATTCTTTCTACAATTCCTTTGCTTGGGCCTTACTCCAATTTTTGGAATGCATAATAATAATGCCATGTATTAATATTGTTTTCACAATAATCAACATGGCCATAAATGTTTTGCATGGGCCATGCAAGCCCCACCTATTGCTTGTTCTTTGGATCTTATTTGAATTTTGAGTGAATTTAAACCACATCTCTCTCTCCTCTTAGCTTGATCTTGTTTGTGCTTGCTTAAGACCATCATCACCACACCCCTCTCTTGCTCTGCTTGACCTAGTTGGAGCATGCCATCTTCTTTTAACCCTAGCTCTCACCCTCTCTCTTATCCTCTATCTAGCATCTACCCTATCACCATACCCCCTCTCTCCTAAACCCCATCTAATCCTAAACCCTAAGTCTACCCCCTCTCTCTCGGCCTCCCCCTCTCTCTCACTAGCTGGCCCCACCTGGCCACCTACACCCCTGCCCTAGCTACCCTCTACCAAGCCCTGGCCCGAGCCCACCAACCCTAGCCCGAGCCTAGCTCTACCCGAGCCTACCCCTCTCCCTCTCTTGCTCTCTCTCTCTGCCCTAGGGGCCCCTCAAACCCGAGCCTGCCCCTGCCCTTGGCCTCACCCTGGCCCCACCCCACCAGAAGCCCAGTGCACCCCTGCCCCTGCCTGAGCACGTGAGGAGGAGAGAGTAAAAGGTGGCCGAAGCCACCTTTATCTCCACCTGCTCCCACACGGCACCCACGCCGCTCCCTCGCTTTACCCTCCCTCTCTCTCGCCTCTGGCCTCTTCCAGATCTGCCCCGGCGCCCTGCTCCCTCCTCTCTCTTCTCCACCACCGTCTACACCCCCAACACCGGCCACCGTCTGCCCCAACCTTGCTACGCCGATCCAGTCGAGCCGCGCGACCGTGGAGTGACCTGGGAGATCGAGGAGGGTCCCCCGCATCGCCCTGTGCTCGCCGTCGAAGAGGAGGAGGACCGGAGCCACCAGATCGTCGTCGCCGCCGAACAGAAACCCTAGCCGCCGTCCGCGAGCTCCGTCGACGATCGTCTGCTCGCCGACCCGAACCAGCGCCACCGACAACCTCTCGGTGAGCCCCTGCATCCCCTAGACACGGCCCGCCTCGCTGCCGTTGCCTGGTCGCGCCGGACCGTCCGTCGAACGCCCTCTCATGCGCGGGCGTTCGTTAAACGCGCCCTCGCTCCGCGTAAGCCCTATCCAGCCGCCCGCCAACCTCCTAGCAGCTACCCCCAAAGCCACCGCAGTGGCCAGAGCCTCCGCGCCCGAGCCCGAGGTCACGGGATCGAGCCCCGTCTTGCAGCCGTCGCGGTCGTTTTGACAGAGAGGAAGAGAAGCATCAAGGCGTGGCCATTTTGCACTTTTCCCCCACACCTTTTTCTGCATCAACCCGCACTCCCCTTGGCCCACATGTCATTCCCCGTGGCGTTTTTGCAAAAAGGATCCCGGGGTTTCGAACCCTCAACCCGCACTACCCGGCTTCCCCACGTGGCACGCCATGGCAGCGCTGTAATATTCGAGGACGCCTGCCCACTGTCTGCCTCGTGGCTAGTGCAGCGGTGTAAAAGCTTTTCACACAGTGGTCCCAACAGCATGGCCCCACTGGTCATTGGCTGTGGCTAGGATCGAGCTGAGTAACAAAAGTATTTTCCTGTATTCTGTTTTAATTCAAACCTTTTCAAAATTATTTTCAAATTCAAATTTGTTTCTGTTTTAAATAACTTTTAAAATACAAATCTAAATAATACAAATAATATATGTTTTCAAATCAGGAAAATGTGAGGGATTCAAATATGCAATCCAAAATATATTTTGGGAACTTTATTTCCCAAGTTTGATAAAATTACAATGAATGCCCTTCTTCCTTAATTAATTAATAACTTTTGTTTTATAACTCCAAATTTAACAAATGATATGTCTAAAATGATTAGCTCGACGAGACCTTTCTGTTTATGCATTCCATGGTTTGATTTGAAGCATGCATCATATAAATATATTGTATGCAGCAACTTAATTGAGGTTAAAATAGGGCCAAAACTTAATAAAATGTTTAATCTTGTACTTCACACCTCACCCATGCCATGCTACCTTATTGCCATGCAAATTGTGCATCATTCATCATGGCATGATTGTTTGTTTGTCGCATTTATTCATATGCTTGTGCACTTTATTTATGTTGGCCCTTGTTTGTTTGGTTCTTCTTCGGATAGACGCTGAGCAGAGGATATATCAAGAGAACCAGGAGCACTACCAGATCCATCTCTCGCTTCAAGCTGCTACCAAGCACTACCACATGCTTGCATACATATAGTACCTATTGCCTCTATCTTATTCTTGCATCATTGAGTCGCGATTGCATTAAATTGAATCCCAAGTATTGCATAGCCTTTATTTTAAACCCCAAAGCTTGTTCCTCCATCCCATGAGCCATTACTACAGAGTTGTTTGAGCCATGCAGTCGTAGAACAACATGTGTAGGGTATGTGAGTGTCGATGGATAACGAGGTACCTAAACAACTTAACCTGAGTAGTAATGGGATAACTAATGAAAGTGGCATCGGTGAGCCATATTCGCTATTTGGTTTTTCAGGCTCACTTGTGTCCCGTAAGACCCCGAGTACTTGATTCCTGTTCCAAGATTATTCGCGCTATCCACATCCGGGAGGCTTATGGACCCCCCTGAGCCAGAGCTTGATTCATTCTTATTTCTTGGGGCCACAAACTAGTTTGAGGTTTTATTTACGATCCTGTACCTATGCCATGCTTTACTGCTTTATTTAAGATTGTGCGAGGAGCACCTTTGTCTGTTAGGTCCGTGACCCGTTTTGCTGTATCGACAAGCCAGTCCACACTTTCGGTTCCCGATCGTTCTGGCCACACAAACCTTGAGTCCGTCTCAGAGGCGGCCAGCTTCGCTGGTAGCTTAATGGGTGGCCCCTGAAATATTTCTGAATCTTGTGATCGCTTTGTCGTGGATGCCTCGTTGGGTTTTGATTTGGTTTTTCCGAGGCATATCGAGTGTGTTGCTATTTGTGCACCCTAGGTAAAACTTTCAAAGCCGTGTC
This sequence comes from Avena insularis, assembly GCA_023614405.1. Classification (NCBI taxonomy): domain Eukaryota; kingdom Viridiplantae; phylum Streptophyta; class Magnoliopsida; order Poales; family Poaceae; genus Avena; species Avena insularis. The sequence continues at coordinate 434,265 of JAJUPC010000156.1, forward strand.
GCGGTTATGGACGACTTGGAGCAGTTTCTCGATCATAGACAAGCATAACTAAAGTACCGCTTTTAATCTGACTAGACTAGGTACCTGACTAGTAAATAGTGCAATACTCACGGAATGGATAATAAAACTGCCAACGGATGGGGGGTTTGTTCGTCCGCTTCCTCGTCGGTAAGCGAGGAGGAGGATGGATCTGTTAAGATTACCTTTATTACTGTTATAACTGTTGTTATTAATTCACGGACATCCGTCTATCTCTGGTTAGGCGGATGGTTAGCGAGTATCTGTAGAATTGTTAGGGTTTATCTTTTGCTGCATTTGCGTCACCCAGTTGTGTCCCCTTTAGAGGCATAAAGACTTCTGAAAACCCTAGGGTCTCACACGATAAATTATTGGTTCGTATGAACAGTACCCTCGCAAGATGGATACTTTGGGTGGAAGAGAGACGGCGATGTGGGCAACAATCATTCGGTGTAGAGATTCCGGGAACGGGGATCCGTGAGATCTGTGGGCGGGATGTGCTTATTTATGGGGCATCTTATGCCGATTTGCTTCTTGTCCGTACCCGGACTTTGTCTTCCGCTTCCGCTTGATACTCTGTTGATTGATGTATGAGGAGATATCCTAAACTATTATATCTATCTAGGATATTTGGATCTTGCCGTATGGCGTTGCTATATTTCCTTTCTTTTAGATGGAATGGCTCTGATGTACTATTGTATGGTGGCTTGCATACATACTCATTTGTGTATGTAGTTGATCCCTTCACGCCGATTCGCCTGCCGTTCTTGTCCCGATGTTTGAAATGGTTGGGACGGCCAAAGGTCTACCTGTGAGTGGCATTTGGGCCCCATACTATTTCAACCATTTCGATCATCCAGCTTGTACTAGGAGCGTAATTCACCGAGGTAGTTACAATTGGTATCAGAGCCATCCCGCCCTTCAGGGTCTCAGCCAAATGGTCGTTGTCTGTCTAGCAAATATTTTTGGTAGTTATGTATACTAGGGAAGAACAAAACGCGAGAGTAGGACTGCTTCCACTTTTCTCCTTATCCAACCACCACCCTTTTCTGGTAAGGAAGTGTAACGTTTTCAATCCTCTTCTAAAAATTCAAACTAGGATTCACGTGTTCTGGGTTTCCGTAGTACCATAGAAAGTGTGTGTGTGTGTGTAAATCCTTGTCTATCTGTTGCATCCAGTTTGTTATCACAATCTGCCTTTGGTTATCAACTGTTGGTACATTCCATATTGACAGGCTTTTGAAAAACCGGCGCGATCTACCTGACTCCTTGTCAACCGGTGCCATCTTCTTAAGGGTGTTCTTCCTTCTAGCAACTCCTCTTTGTGTGTAACCATCTGTTGCTAATCTCTATCTGCTAAGAGATTTTGCGCATCTATTGGTATTTTAATGCCGAAAAATGTGGAAAAATTTTCTTTGATACATCTGTGTTTCCACACTCCTCTCCAGTCGTGTGTGAAACATTATCTATCTCTCTTTTATCAGCATGTCCATGCTAACTCATTCTTTTGTCACCGGCGCTTAATCCTGGAGTTCTTTCATCTCCAATTCTCTTGGGCTAATTACATAACATGTGTCGATCCGATGCTGGTGATTGTAATTTGGTTCTCGGCATAGCTATATTCCACTCATGATAAGTGTCGATTGGAATATGGAAAATGCTACCACTCCGGATTGCCAAAGATACTCCTGTGATTTTGGGTACACCGTGATCCTATCTATGCTTATTCAAGCATCCTTGGAAATCCGGAGTTTCTCAAGGCACTACGGCGATCATCATCATGCTCATCATCGCACATCTTTTTCAGCTCCATATCTGCACATCTTTTTCGTCTCTGATAGCTCATACCATAAGCAAAGCTATATCATCGGTTCGTAACCAAGATCTCTTTATCTTTGTAACCGGTGACCCAATCGACAACGTGAACCAGGTGACATCTCTTTTCTTCCGAAGGACCAGATAATCAATTCTTCCAGTGCATCTTCTTCAATTCTGGAATTAGCAAGTCCATTGTTAATTCCATCCTCCATCTTCAACCAATCCGGGGTTGTTCCTTGTTGGCAAGTTATCATCGTCGTTCTGCTAAAGTTTTTCCCAAGACTGCCAAATCTCTCTCAATCATTTCAAGGAGAACATGGAGTTCTTTCACCTCAGTCTCGTCAAGTGATCTCTTGAAACTCACTTGTTCTATCGTCTATGCTCAATCCACCGGAGGCCATGAAGACTTTTCAGATCTTTCGTAATCCTTCTGTTCAAGTGGTGCTATCTTTTTCTTTGTCTGTGGAATCTTGCAGTTGTCTCCATGATCTTCCTTCATATCTTTCCGGTGGCTTGTTACATCAGGTATGACGACAACATCATCACCCTTATCTATCTTGGATCCGGGAATCGTTTGCATCTAACCTCGTTTTCTAACGGAGATCCATGAGCTCTTCTTATCAATACCTTCAGTCTGTTTCGGTAGTTGGGTTGCATGGTTTTCTTATTCATGTGCAGAGTAATGCTTTGAGTGCGGGATGGAGTAGCTACCATACCAATACTCTTATCATTCGCTCTTGTACAATGAATTGGGGAATTCATGTGATTTCGCTCATCCCACGGAAGTTAGAAGTGGTCTTTATCCCTTGATACTTTTACTTCTGTCCTTGTTTTTCCGGAGTGCTCTCTCGAAGAAAAGTAATCAATAATCTCTTGTTGGTGATCTCGTCCTTTCTACACGGAGCAAATCATCAATTATCTGGTGGAAACAAACGCAAACTCTTTTTCTATCCTCGTTTCTATCGGTGCTCGACATCCTCAAACAAGTTGGAAGGAAGATATCTCTCTCTTGGTTTCATCAATTCTTTGCTGTGGTAAAGCCAATTATGGTTCATGCCCTCATCCACAATCTATTGCGTTAGCCTCAAGGCTAAAGAAAGCAATAAGTATCTCTACAATAAACTCCAGATCCTCCATATTCTTTGCTTCTCAGGATTCCACCATGATCTGGCTTCACATCCGTCTCTGGAAGTTATATCCGCGCACCTCAATTGCGTGATCCTCTGGTTCTTACCGGCGCAACAAGAATCTAATCCGACGATGTCTAACTAAATCTTTCTGTCGATATCAAGGGACTCTATTGTTTGATGGCAATATTGTTTCCGAACTTCATTTCTCTAATCCGAGAGAGGATACGATGCTATTGTCATAGTGGTTCAAAACCTCTCCAATCTAGCTCTTTTCTTCCGGCGACACAAAGATCCATCCTCTCTTGTATCGGTAAATCTTTAATCTTAACGGCGTGTTTCTCTTATTCATGATCCATCATCTTTTCCTTTTCTTTCGCAAGTGGTTCTAGTCTTTTATCTTGTTCTCGAAAACCGGAGCTATGTCCATCCTATCCTTCTTGTCTCACGACAATCCTTCAACTCTTCTACCCGTTGTCTCTCCAGCAAAATGCAAGACTCGCAAAAAGTCTAGCAAGTTTTGCAAGGTGTAGTGGTCGCACCTTTCCATTCTTCATCATCTTGGGCACGTGAGGAGCACCTTCGTTCGGACACCCGCTTCTCTTTGTGTTGTTTTCTTTTTCCTAGGAATCTCGGGGCGAGATTCTTGTTTAGTGGGGGAGAGTTGTAGCATCCCAATTGTCTAACAATTGCAATGCTACTAGCCTAGCCTAGATATATGCTACTTCAAATATAGAATTGTTGCATCATCATCATATTATGCTCATGTCATCATGCCTCCTTGCATTTGAGCATCATACAAAACCCTTGTTGATTTGGTTCTTCTCTCATATGCATTGTAAATTGTATTTGCCTCTTGATATTGTATTTGGGTCTTGATATATTGTTTAATGCCCAAGTTGAGTTGGGGGCATATCTCTTATTAACTCCACCACCTTTCTTTCACCACCTTATAATTCCACCATCCAACTAAATATGAGCTTGGCTTTATTTGAGTTTATCTCTAGCTCATGTGGGTTGGGATGGATCCAATTCTTTATCCACATACTCTCATCTTAGCATCATGTTGTTTTCACAATATTGAAACATGAGAGCCACATGGCCACCTTTGCATGCCTTGTGGGTGGAACCTTTTTCCTAGCTTCCATATGTGTGTTTTTGGGGTTATCATCATGTTGGGATATTTTGTGGGCTTATTAAATACCTAGTGGCATATACACACTACCAAGTCCCAAATATAATCCAATGTGATCATCTCCATATACTCCACTTGGAATTCTTTCTACAATTCCTTTGCTTGGGCCTTACTCCAATTTTTGGAATGCATAATAATAATGCCATGTATTAATATTGTTTTCACAATAATCAACATGGCCATAAATGTTTTGCATGGGCCATGCAAGCCCCACCTATTGCTTGTTCTTTGGATCTTATTTGAATTTTGAGTGAATTTAAACCACATCTCTCTCCTCTTAGCTTGATCTTGTTTGTGCTTGCTTAAGACCATCATCACCACACCCCTCTCTTGCTCTGCTTGACCTAGTTGGAGCATGCCATCTTCTTTTAACCCTAGCTCTCACCCTCTCTCTTATCCTCTATCTAGCATCTACCCTATCACCATACCCCCTCTCTCCTAAACCCCATCTAATCCTAAACCCTAAGTCTACCCCCTCTCTCGGCCTCCCCCTCTCTCTCACTAGCTGGCCCCACCTGGCCACCTACACCCCTGCCCTAGCTACCCTCTACCAAGCCCTGGCCCGAGCCCACCAACCCTAGCCCGAGCCTAGCTCTACCCGAGCCTACCCCTCTCCCTCTCTTGCTCTCTCTCTGCCCTAGGGGCCCCTCAAACCCGAGCCTGCCCCTGCCCTTGGCCTCACCCTGGCCCCACCTGTAAGCCCCAGCTGCACCCCCTGCCTGCCCTGCCCCTGCCTGAGCACGTGAGGAGGAGAGAGTAAAAGGTGGCCGAAGCCACCTTTATCTCCACCTGCTCCCACACGGCACCCACGCCGCTCCCTCGCTTTACCCTCCCTCTCTCGCCTCTGCCTCTTCCAGATCTGCCCTGCTCCCTCCTCTCTCTTCTCCACCACCGTCTACACCCCCAACACCGGCCACCGTCTGCCCCAACCTTGCTACGCCGATCCAGTCGAGCCGCGCGACCGTGGAGTGACCTGGGAGATCGAGGAGGGTCCCCCGCATCGCCCTGTGCTCGCCGTCGAAGAGGAGGAGGACCGGAGCCACCAGATCGTCGTCGCTGCCAAACAGAAACCCTAGCCGCCGTCCGCGAGCTCCGTCGACGATCGTCTGCTCGCCGACCCGAACCAGCGCCACCGACAACCTCTCGGTGAGCCCCTGCATCCCCTAGACACGGCCCGCCTCGCTGCCGTTGCCTGGTCGCGCCGGACCGTCCGTCGAACGCCCTCTGTGCGCCGGCGACGCGTTCGTTCGGCACGCCCTCGCTCCGCGTAAGCCCTATCCAGCCGCCCGCCAACCTCCTAGCAGCTACCCCCAAAGCCACCGCGAGGTCACGGGATCGAGCCTCGTGCACAAGCCTGCTGGGTCGCTTCGAGAGAGAGAAGAGAAACAAGGGCGTGGCCATTTTGCACTTTTCCCCCCACACCTTTTTCTGCATCAACCCGCACTCCCCTTGGCCCACATGTCATTCCCCGTGGCGTTTTTGCAAAAAGGATCCCGGGGTTTCGAACCCTCAACCCGCACTCCCCGGCTTCCCCACGTGGCACGCCATGGCGCCCTGTAGGGTCCCGAGGACGCCTACCACCTGTCTGTCTCCGTGGCTAGTGCAGGCTGCGGTGTAAAAAGCTTTTCGCGCGCGTGTGGCCGCCCAGTCAGCATGGCCCCACTGGTCATTGGCTGTGGCTAGGATCGAGCTGAGTAACAAAAGTATTTTCCTGTATTCTGTTTTAATTCAAACCTTTTCAAAATTATTTTCAAATTCAAATTTGTTTCTGTTTTAAATAACTTTTAAAATACAAATCTAAATAATACAAATAATATATGTTTTCAAATCAGGAAAATGTGAGGGATTCAAATATGCAATCCAAAATATATTTTGGGCACTTTATTTTCCAAGTTTGATAAAATTACAATGAATGCCCTTCTTCCTTAATTAATTAATAACTTTTGTTTTATAACTCCAAATTTAACAAATGATATGTCTAAAATGATTAGCTCGACGAGACCTTTCTGTTTATGAATTCCATGGTTTGATTTGAAGCATGCATCATATAAATATATTGTATGCAGCAACTTAATTGAGGTTAAAATAGGGCCAAAACTTAATAAAATGTTTAATCTTGTACTTCACACCTCACCCATGCCATGCTACCTTATTGCCATGCAAATTGTGCATCATTCATCATGGCATGATTGTTTGTTTGTCGCATTTATTCATATGCTTGTGCACTTTATTTATGTTGGCCCTTGTTTGTTTGGTTTTTCTTCGGATAGACGCTGAGCAGAGGATATATCAAGAGAACCAGGAGCACTACCCAGATCCATCTCTCGCTTCAACTGAGCTGCCAGGCAAGCACTACCACATGCTTGCATACATATAGTACCTATTGCCTCTATCTTATTCTTGCATCATTGAGTCGCGATTGCATTAAATTGAATCCCAAGTATTGCATAGCCTTTATTTTTAAACCCCACCGAAGCTTGTTCCTCCATCCCATGAGCCATTACTACAGGAGTTGTTTGAGCCATGCGAGTCGTAGAACAGCATGTGTAGGGTATGTGAGTGTCTGATGGATAACGAGGTACCTAAACAACCTAACCTGAGTAGTAATGGGATAACTAATGAAAGTGGCATCGGTGAGCCATATTCGCTATTTGGTTTTTCAGGCTCACTTGTGTCCCGTAAGACCCCGAGTACTTGATTCCTGTTCCAAGATTATTCGCGCTATCCACATCCGGAGGCTTATGGACCCCCGAGCTGGAGCTTGATTCATTCTTATTTCTTGGGGCCACAAACTAGTTTGAGGTTTTATTTACGATCCTGTACCTATGCCATGCTTTACCGCTTTATTTAAGATTGTGCGAGAGCACTGCATCATTTAGGTCCGTGACCTGCTTTTGCTATATCGACAAGCCCGATCCACTTTCGGTTCCCCATTTACAACCGCCACACAAACCTTGAGTCCGTCTCAGGCCGCCAGCTTCGTCATGGGTAGCTTAATGGGGTGGCCCCTGAAATATTTTCAATCTGTGATCGCTTTGTCGTGGCCTCGTTGGGTTTTGATTTGGTTTTCCGAGGCATATCGAGTGTGTGTTGCTATTTGTGCACCTCGCAGGTAAAACTTTCAAAGCCGTGTCCGCGGTTATGGACGACTTGGAGCACAGTTTCTCGATCATAGACAAGCATAACTAAAGTACCGCTTTTAATCTGACTAGACTAGGTACCTGACTAGTAAATAGTGCAATACTCACGGAATGGATAATAAAACTGCCAACGGATGGGGGGTTTGTTCGTCCGCTTCCTCGTCGGTAAGCTAGGAGGAGGATGGATCTGTTAAGATTACCTTTATTACTGTTATAACTGTTGTTATTAATTCACGGACATCCGTCTATCTCTGGTTAGGCGGATGGTTAGCGAGTATCTGTAGAATTGTTAGGGTTTATCTTTTGCTGCATTTGCGTCACCCCAGGTTGTGTCCCCTTTAGAGGCATAAAGACTTGCTGAGTACCCCTAGGGTCTCACACGATAAATTATTGGTTCAGATGAACAGGTACCCTCGCAAGATGGATACTGGGTGGAAGAGACGGACGATGTGGGCAATAATCATTCGGTGTAGAGATTCCGGGAACGGGGATCCGTGAGATCTGTGGGCAGGATGTGCTTATTTATGGGGCATCTTATGCCGATTTGCTTCTTGTCCGTACCCGGACTTTGTCTTCCGTTTCCGCTTGATACTCTGTTGATTGATGTATGAGGAGATATCCTAAACTATTATATCTATCTAGGATATTTGGATCTTGCCGTATGGCGTTGCTATATTTCCTTTCTTTTAGATGGAATGGCTCTGATGTACTATTGTATGGTGGCTTGCATACATACTCATTTGTGTATGTAGTTGATCCCTTCGCCTGCCGATTATGCCGCCCGTTCTTGTCCCGATGTTTGGAAATGGTTGGGACGGCCGAAAGGTCTACCTGTGAGTGGCATTTGGGCCCCACCGTACTATTTCAACCATTTCTGATCATCCAGGCTTGTACTAGGAGCATAATTCACCGAGGTAGTTACAGGGTCCACCTTTCATCTCCTTCCTCCATCGTGGACGGGAAGAACTCCCAACATAAACGAACCCGATACCGAAAAATCCGATGGATTTTGTTCGAATCCCTACCCCTCCGCCATAGAACTAGCTCTATATAAACTCCTCCCCTCCCCTTCTAGTTCTTTTTTCGAAAAACAGAAACCCTAGAGCCGCCCGGAGGATCTCACCATTGTCACCGCCGCGGAGCTCCTAGATCGATCTCGGAGATCGCGATTCCGGTGACCCCGCACCTTCCCTTCCTATCCTAGCTCATCTACTTGATCTCCCGCGTCTCCTCACCCCATTTTCCCCTTCGTAGAGCACCAGAACCACCTGCAGTTTCTCATCGGAGAGATCGTCGGAGCTAGCCGTTGTCCGAGCCACCTCCAACCGGCCTCTGTAGTCGCCCGAGGAAGCGCCGCACCGTGCCAAGACCACTCCCATGACCACCACTGTCCGGCACATCATCCACACCTTATCCGCCGCCAGGGACCACCGGAGATGCCGCCTGCACCGCCGCCTGACGAGCCCCGCCGCCGCCACGTCATCCTCGCTAGTGAACTCAGGAAGCTCTGATTCCCAGCCGTTGGATCAGGAACGAAGCGGTCAGACGATCACGACCGGTCGTGCTTACGCCAAGACCACGTCGTCGCCACAAGACGCCACGCCAAAGAAGCGTCGCCTTCTACCTAGTCAATCCACCGGGGTATATTCCAGGGAATATTCCCTTGTTATTTGAAATAGATTAAGATTGCAGAAATTGCATTTAACTTGTAAAATTCATAGAAAAATATTTACAGATCGAAAAATAGCAATAATATACCGTTGGATTCAAAATTTTGTGAAGAATATTAATATATAATTGTATCAGACAATTACTGTAACTATTAGTCGTGATTATTTAATTGATTTAATATCCTTTTGGAGCATTTAATTCATAGAAAATAAACTACAGATCATAAAAATACAAATGATATACCCATGGATTCACAAAAATAAAATTACGAATTCACAGTACAAATAATGTTTGACATATTAAAAGGCATATTGTAGTATTTTAAATCTAGCAAATAATTTGTAAACTATTTTGACATGAATCCTTTTGCTAAAGTCTATAAAACACAATACCTATAAAGGAGTATTTTTCTAAGATTTTGTCACACTGTTTACAACAGAGGTTGAATTAAATTGCATAAAACCTATTAAATGGATCTAATTGATGCAATAATTGGTTTTAATGCATTAAAAGCTTTCCATGCATATCATCTATAAGTATAATGATCATAGAACCTAAATACACTATTGAAACTTCTATTAAATTGTCATGCATGCATTTGTGCATTTGTTTATGATTGTGTATGGTTGTTTATGTATTGCAATTGTTTGATCGATAGATTACGAGGTGTGCAACATCTGTGATTGCAACGAGTTCTTGAATAACTCCAACAACTATGAAGGCAAGTAAATGCTATTTTGATCATACCTTGTCCTACTATTTTCTCATATGCATGTGTAGTGTATTTCTGTAGATATTGTGTAGGGATTACTATGCTATGCTATAGCCTATATATTGTGGTAGGAATTCCTTGTAGTTGAGCCTCGTTCAGTAGATGTGCTTAGACCTGTTGTGAAGATGGGGGAAAGGGATCACATTATGGTGGAGTATGTGTTTGTTTAAACTAAAAGAACATAATGTTAATGAACTACCTGCGTGGAGTGGTTGGATTGTCAACGGAGTATGGATAATGGTGGGGAATGCCTCCCAGGGTACTGAGAAGGATTGGTTCTCTTTATTAAAGTAGCTTACGTGTGCAACCATGTGCCAATAAGAAATGGGTGGCTGGTTGGACTTAGTAGGTCGTGGTGATCCGAACCCAGGGTAGCCAGAGATATAGTGAATGGTAGGTTGGGACCGGTGCATAGTGGGGTTTGGATATCTACTTCCCGAAAGGTCTCATCTTGGTCTGTGGTGGTATGAGCTGGGTTGGCCAGGTCATATGGGTAAAGTATACAAACCCCTGCAGGATGTAAAACTAAGTACTTAGCCGTGTCCCCGGTTACGGACGATTGAGTTGCTTATCTTGAGACTATGACATATTCTCACTCATCCTTATTTCCTAATTACTAAAACCTGATGGGTGAACCTAAAGGGTTGTTGTGAATCAAATGATTTACGAAAGTAGGATAAATGTGTTTGAAAAGTGCAAGCTAGCCAAAGATCCACTAGCCAAATAAGCATGTAGATGATAGGTTCATTGTCTCTTTTACTTGGCGCTACTTGCCATACATTTCATGTATTGACCCTTCGGGGCTGCTACGTTTTATGTTGCAGGTTATACCGATTATGAGTGATTGAATTAGGTCGCGGTACTCCACTCAACAGTTGTTCGCCTGTGGCACAATTGAAGATGGAGCCTACTATCTGTTTATGCTTCTGTATGCTACTTTGTTATTTGAGTTAGCCTTTGAGCTAAGCACTATGTAATAATTACAAATTCGGGATCATTCGATGTAATAATGATGCACTATTATATTCTTTGGTATTCATCTGTACTGTGTGTGCTAGTGAACCGATCCCGGGATTGGCACTATACACAGGAACTCAGCCTTATCAGGCAAGGGTGTTACAGGAAGGTATCAGAGCAGTGTGTTGACTGTAGGATCGTGACCTAGGATTGGAATAGGAATGCCATATGAATATAAACCCTATTTCATTCTATCCATTCTCATCTTACAATTCTTTCTTGTATCCTCTTATCACTTCAATTTCCATACTCCTGTTTCGAAATATAGAAGGAAGACTCTCTCTAGCAATGAACTTATAATTTTGTACTTATTAGATTCTTGTAATCCTTGATCTTTCTTTTCTAATCTCATCTTGTTCAAACTTGAGGATGAACACTTGTGTGAGGAAGCTCGAGATAAATAATAGTTAGATGATGACCACCATATAGTTTTGATAGGATTTCATTTAGATCTAGCAATCGATCGATACAGGAACTTGTGTGATAGTTGGTTTATTATGTTTAGGTTGTGCATATTGATACCTTAAAGTTCCAGAATATTTTTGATGGATTTCATAATGCATTAATGAAGATTTTGATTAAAAATTCGTGATAATTTCGCTGCAGTTTTCTGCCTGACCTGTTATACCGCGCGATTTTTCATTTCTTACTGGTAGCTCGGATTGCACTCATATTTTAGGATCTGGTTCGTAATTTACTGTAGTATAAGAAAAAAATTGGCTAAACTTTCTGATGAGTTTAAGGTGCCCAGAAAAATTCGTGAACACTGCTGTAGTTTCAGAACAGATTCTGTCCATTGCTTTTGAGATTGTAGGTTCACCCTTAAACGAACTCTAATCAAATGAAAACTATTTTGTGGATGGTATGCCACTAAAACAAAACTTCTGGAACATAAAATAAAAGTATTTTGACTTGAGTGTTCTCTATAATGACTGTTTGCTTGTGTGCCTATTGTTTGCTTCATATAGTTATGGGTAGTAATACTTCTCTAGTCTTTCTATCTATAACTCATCTATGCTGTCACGGAAAATGCCTCCCCATCGCCAGCCCGATGAGATCGCTCAGCTTATTGCTGCACAGGCACAGTTGACCAAGGTGATGACACAGTTCTTGGCAAATCAGAACAACAATAACAACAACAATGGGAACAATCAGCCCCAGGGAGATGCTCTCACCAGGTTCCTGAGGTTGAGGCCACCTAAGTTCTCCTCTACACCTGAGCCCATGGTTGCCCTTGACTGGCTCTATTTTGTGAATAAGGACTTGGTGACCGTTGGTTGCACTGATGCTCACAAGGTGAGGTTTGTTGCTCACTTGCTGGAAGGATCAGCTGTTTCTTGGTGGGATGCTTTCCAGATCACCCACCCGCTAGACACAGTTACTTGGGCCATGTTTGAGGAAGAGTTCAGAACCAACCACGTCTCTGCCGGGACCATGAGCCTGAAGAGGAAGGTATTCTGCTACCTGTGCCAAACCAATCGCACTGTGGCGGACTACATAGAGGAATTCAACAACTTGTCCCGCTATGCCCCTGAAGATGTGGGCACTAATGCCAAGAGGAGGGAGAGGTTCCTGGATGGTCTTAGTGATGAGCTTTCACTTCAGCTATCTGTGGTTTATTGCTCGACTTTTCAGGAACTAATGGACAAGGCTAGAATCGTGGAAGGGGAACATCAATAGGTGGAGAGACGCAAAAGGAAGCATAGCAATCACCACTCAGGATCACACCACCATGCTCACACTTCTTATGATGGAGACTCTAGACACAACAAGAATGGAGGCAATGGACACAACCACAATGGTGGCAATGGACATCAACACCATGGGGGAGGAAATGACCATAATTCTAGAGACAACAATGGTCATAACCACAACCATCAGAAGAAGGATATCAGCCAAGTTACATGTTTCAAGTGCAACTAGAAGGGACACTATGCTGATAAATGCCCAGAGAGGAAGATTGAAGCTGGAGATAAGACAGATTCAACCCCGAAGGCAACTGGCAATCATGTCCATGCTAATAAAGCAATCAACAAGCCAGGATTTGTGACTAGTAAGTTCCTGATTAATTAATTCATCGCACTCGTAATTTGTTCAATATTGGAGCACCGTATTCATCCATATCGATGCATTAATGGAAAAGAATAGTTACATATGGACTTACTTAGAGGATCTGTTAAAGAGAACCATTGGATAAGAATAGATAACTAGTACAAGATGTCACAATTAAATCCCGGAGATTGGTAGCACACAAATTTCCCATCAGCTGGATTATATTGGATTCACATGGCTTAGATTTAATTCTAGCATGGATTGGATGGTTATGAATCAAGGTCAGATAGATGGATACCATGTTCACAATCTCAAAAAGAAGAAGAATCAGATATAGATCAACAAATAGTCTTGGAGATGCAAGTTCAATTCTCTTAAGGGGTTTAACCCCAAGTATATCACCCACACCCTTGTTAGCCATTCTGAATCTCGGGATGAGATTCATCTTAAGGGGGTTAGTCTATCACATCCCAAAATTTTAGAAATTTGGGACTAGAAAAAAATATGCATTTGCATTGCATTGGCATGACATCAATTGCATTCATGAAATATTTGGATTAAAACACTAGTTTTAAACCCTAAATTGGATTACTAAAATGCATCTACAAAAGGAATATACATGGATTTGTATTAATAATTAGTCAAATTATTCACAAAAGGGATCCTAAGATGACCCCCTGCTTTTTAGAAAAATTTAGAGACAAAAATGAACTCATTTGGAGTTTATTTGCAAAAGTTATTAAAGAAATAAGAAATGAAAAAGAATAAAAAGAAACAGAAAAAAATAAACCAACCTACCCTACCCGGCCCAACCCCCAGCCTATCTACCGCGCGCGCGAGCAGAGCAGCATCCGCGTGAGCGACGCATAGCAGCAGCCAAACGACCCACCTCTCCCGTGCGCAAGGCGACAGGCCAGCCTGGCCCGCCACCAAAGAACCCATCCATTGCATCCCGATCCCTTGTCCAGGCAGGTGTGTGGGTCCACCTGTTATCTTCTTCCTCCATCATGGATGGGAAGAACTCCGAATAGAGACGAACCTGATCCCGCAAAATCTGATGGATTTTGTTTGAATCCCTACCCCTCCGCCACAGAACTAGCTCTATATAAACTCATCCCCTCCCCTTCTAGTTCTTTTTTTTTGAAAAACAGAAACCCTAGCGCCTCCCGGAGGATCTCACCATTTCCGCCGCCGCGGAGCTCCCAGATCAATCTCGGATATCGCCATTCCGATGACCCTGCACCTTCCCTTCCTAACCTAGCTCATCTACTTGATCTCCCGCGTCTCCTCACACCTTTTCCCCTTCGCAGAGTACTAGAACCACCTGCAATTTCTCGTTGGAGAGATCGTCGGAGCTAGCCGTTGTCCGAGCAGCCTCCAGCTGTCCTCCGCAGTCGCCCGAGGAAGCGCCGCATCGTGCCAGGACCTCTCCCGTGACCACCATTGTCCGCCGCACATCGTCCACACCTTATCCGCCGCCAGGGACCACCGGAGACGCTGCCCGACGAGCCCCGCCGCCGCCACGTCATCCTTGCCGGTGAGCTCAGGAAGCTCAGATTCCTAGCCGTTGGATCAGGATCGAGCGGTCCTGTAACATCCCAAAAATCATGTTTCAAAAACTCATTCATTTCATTCTTGCATCATTCATTCATTTAGGGTTTTTCTCAAAATCATTTGGAGACAGAAGTTTGAGCTATGATTTCATGTGGGCAAATTGTCTCAATTGGCCAACACCCTTTGGGATTTGATTGTTCATGATCTTGTTTGCTTGCCACCATGGTTGGAAAGAATAGGAGTAACATTTAAACCCAAGACTTCAATTTAGAAATATTTTCTAAACCCTATTCCAAATATTTGCAACTAGAGCAAATCTCTGTTTATTTTGAAACCCAAGCTTGACCAAGCCTTTGCAAGGTAACCACTAGGTTATTTGATTGTTTGTGAACCCACAGAACCCTGCAAAAATCCCCAAAGAAGTTTGAATTCAAAAGGATTTGAATTCATATCAAATTCTATTCAGAAAATGAAATTAGAAAAGAAAAGGCTTAAAGAAAGGAAAAGGCCGGCGGCGAATCAGCCCAAAGCGGATCAAGCCAGAAGCCCACCCGGGATCTCCTTTTTCTTCTCACAGCCATGAGCACCTGAACAGACCGATAGCCCGACCCCACCTGCACTCGCGCTCCTCGGACAGCGGGCCTTCTCCACGTCAAGATCGTCTTCCCTATCTCCGCAAGACAATCTCCGCCACGCTGCCGCAGTGATGCCGGAGTAATTGGGCATTAATCGGGACATTTCGCCGAGCATCCGCTATAAGACCCCCTCGGCCTCGCGATCATTTTCCCCCAAACACCTCGCTCGCTCCGCCACCAGGCTGTCCTCAATCAACTTTGCACCGCCGCGGACAGAGCCTCTCTGGCGATTGATTCCGGTGAGCCTAGCGTCCCCCTCTGCCTCTCGTTCTTACAATCTGACTCAGCATGTCTTTGCGCATCTCCGACCTCACTAGTCATCTGTCTTGCCCAGTCGCCGGTTCCACGACACATGAGCACCGACGGCGACATCAACTCCGACGAGTTTTCCCGGTAGGTACAGACCGCCCCTCGCCTTCCCGTTCATGCTCACTACTCTGCCTTGACCCTGTGAACCTAACCGTGTCATTATCTTTCCTCGGGGTGATTCACAGCGACGTCCACGACGACCACCCGACGCAACGCCGCCCACAAAGAATCTCCGGTGAGCAATCGCGTGCCCGAGCGCCCTCGACCAACCACAAGTACGAAGCCATGACCTCCCGAGCCCGGTGAGCTACTCCTCCTTCTCCTCACCGTCGTGCATCGCCGGCAACGTCGTCGACCAGTTCGCCGCGGTAGCCACCAAGAAGGTCGCCCATCTGTGGCGAGCGGTAGTAGCCGTTAGATCTGGATCGAACGCCACGATAGATCACTTAACCCAAGCGATGCAGCGATCTGAGCCGCCAGATTTTATTTAGATCCCTACGGCTGTGGAGCTCGATCCGGTCTGAACGATGCGGGCGAATAAGAACATGACGTGGCTAGGAGCTGATCTGAAAATAGAATTTAAAACAGATTTTGATCCAGATTTCAAATGCCTATATCTTTTGAATCCCGTTAGAATTTTGCAAACTTTATACCGTTGGATTCAGAAAAACAAGACCTTTCTGCCCATCCTTTTGTTTAGCAAATAGTAGCCATTAGATGTGCTAAAATTGCAGAGACTTGTTTGAGGCCTTTTGAGTATAGATTTAGTTTAGTATTTTGTTTTAGGGTTATTTAAGTTGTCTTGGCTATTTTGTGACTTGTTTAGTTTCTGTATTCATGCACTTGCTTGGTTGAGTTTTCAACAATCATCACTTGGTAGATTCATGCATGCATGCATTCATAATATTTTTGTTTGTATATATTTGTGTGTAATTGTGTGCTATAACTTTGTGTGTAGATTTTGCTAGTGATTGTGATTGTGACGAGTGCTACTCTCCACACTACCAAGGCAAGTGATATCTTCATGAATATTCCATACCTATATTTTATACTTGCATTAGATATATTTTGTTAGGACTTGCATTCTACTTTTGTCAATTGATAATGGGAAATCCTATTTAGAATAGAATGCTAGAATTGCTAGGAGAATTCCCTAAAGATAAGTTGCCATGCCATGCTTAGCCTAGCTACTAGAAAACAAGGGTGGTTTATATATTCACACTATGGAAAAATATTCTAAGTCTAAGGACTTGTTTTTATTTAACAAAACAACTAAGTTAATGAATCACCGGGTGGAATGGAAAGAATGGGGTATGTTGAGTGGTTACACAAGGCCGGGGTACTGGTGAACCTTGTGTATCTCACTTGTGGATGGCCACCCAGAAACAAAGAGATTTGAGATGTCTAATGTTGAGAAGCTTCAAGTGCAACCACTTGGCATTATGGGCTGCCATGATCTTAGGATGTGGAACTTAGTCTTTGGACAAGGGTGGTAGATGGGATGATAGGTTGGAGCAACGTCCATCCTGACTAAGGAAAGGCTATCAAGGATCATCCTTGGGAAACCAAGGCTTGTGGGAAAAGTGCACCACCTCTGCAGAGTGTAAAACCTAAGTACTTAGCCAGGTCCCCGTAAAGGACAATTTGAGCATCAAGACATGGAAACTTCAAGAATCTCATCACTCCAATTTCTGAATAAAACTTGTGGGTGAACAAGGGTTAAAGGATCTTCAGTCTTTGATTGGTAGATGCCCTGAGTGGATCTTCAGTCTCTGATTGGTAGATACCTTGGGATGGACTTTGTCAAGCAAAAACTTAGTGTTTTCAAAAGTTAAGGAAAATCTATTTTGAGCAATGCAAGCCTAAGCTCCACCAGCCAGATGCATATAGTCTTATAGTCCACTTAAATATATACTAAGGTATCACTTGCCAATACTATTCCAAAGTATTGACCCTTGTGGCTGTAACTTATGATGTTGCAGTTACTCGATGATGATTAGGAGTCATGAGTCTACACTCAACATGCTTGCCTGTGGCACATGAAGATGAAGACTTATGTTTATTTACTTATTCCATAAACTCTTGTACTAGGCCTTTGGCCATGAGTTGTATAAGACTATGTTTTATCTCTGGAATGACTGTAATAAACGACCTTTGTATCTGTGGTACTTCATCTTAAACTGTGGATGCTAGCATTGATCCAGGACTAGCATTGCAATCACAGGATCTTTTCCTTTAATAAGGAGGGATCTTATGATGGTATCGAACCACTGTGTTGCCTGTAGGATTATGACCCTAGGATTGGAAACCACTAAGGAAAAATTTTACTTCTTCTACACTTGTCTATTCTTCTCAGAACTTTTCTAATCTTCTCCTTCTCATCTCTATTTGTAGATGAACTCCGCCAAGCCGTGAAGAAAGGACCACTCATGACCATGACCTTGGAGTGTGAGACCGAGTTTCCCAAGATTCTCAAGGACCTCATGGAAACCATGGGAGTACATGGTGCAGCGTGTACAAAGGCTTTCCAGTGATGGAGGATGGAGTGGAGTATTGGTGGGTGCAACTTCACTTGTACAAGAACAAGGAAGACAACCACAAAGAAAAAGGCTTCTGCATGTACACCAACACTTTTATGCACACCACATTCTTTGAGTCAGCAAAAGAAGCAGTTGGAAGACTATCAAGGAACTAAGTGCTAGAGTCAAGTGCGGGATGCTCAACCTTCAAAAGACTTAGAGAAAGAGAAGGAACATACCCAAGAGTTGGAAATCACCAACCAATCCTTAAGAGGAGATATTATAGACTTAGTGATAGAAGCATGTGAACAAGATAGGGTGATTGCCACTAGGAACATTGTGCTAGCCACAGATCCAATGAGATAGGATTGTAAGCGCCCGTTAGTTGGACCACCACCTATCACCTTATTTTCCAAAATGATACCTTAAATAAGTTTGAACCTTGGTTGATGTAAGGGATTCTTGTATGCATGACTTGTATGATTTTTGTGTGTCCCAAGATTGTGTTTGAATGTTTGTCTTGTTTATCTTAAATTGTGTTGTTCTAACTTTTTCAATCTTATAAATAGATGCCTATTGCCATCAAACTGTTGAGGAGTTCCAGTTACCCGTTTTGGTCCTCGTATCGTAGAGCTTACTACTTTACTCGATCTCCCTCTTCCTATCATTACGGTGCACCCACTCACCAAGTTTGAGAGGAAGGACCTTTGGGGCTTCAAGGTGAACCAGCCAGGACGCCAGACAGAGCCTACTACGGAGGCCATCGTCTTCAAGCTTATGCGATGATGGAGAGAGGCATGGAGGTTGTCATGCAGATCCGATAGGACGATCTAGGCGTCACTCCCGACAGGTTAAAGGCACTCACTTCCACGCCTTCGGAAGGCGTGATGATGACGGAGAGTCCATTGACTTTGAGGACGACTCGAGGGTCACCGCAGAGCCGATACGCCTGTACCTCCAGGACTTAGAGACTCTTATTAGGCACGTGGATACCGATAGGACCAACGTCATGCTTAGTAATGATTTAGCTCAGTGCAGCTTGAGAAGGACAAACTCTTCAAGCAAAGCAGGACGAGATAGTCAAGGAGATGGAGGCAAAGTTCGAGACCCAAGACCGTAAGTTCAAGAGTCAAGAGAAGCGTGTCCAGGATAGGAACAAGAGGATTCGTGATATGACCGAGGAACTACAGTCCAAGGACTTCGAGTTAGAGCAGCAGCAGACAGTTATTGAGAGGCTTCGTTCCCATAAGAGGGCTCTCAAGGCCAAGATCGACTCTTTGACCACTACCATCGAGGAGAACAAGACCGCAATGGAGAACGCAGGTCTTACCTTTGTCGAGGAGGAGATTGATGCCGATTTAGTAGATCCGACTACTCGCTTATCTTTATTTACCGCACTTGTTATTTGTGAACTTATTGTTGGACCATCCGACATGTGGATGGCTTGCCACTTGTGTGTTTGTACATTGAGACTTTTGTTATCTTGTTGTTTAGCTTTTATCCTAGTGTTGCTTGCTATGTGTTTGCTTGTGTAATGTATTGTGCATAAATCATGTAAGGGTATCTCATTCTTATCTCTATATGAATAAACCACAGATGCCTCCCCGTCGCGCAAACACCAACCCCAACCCCAACCCCAACATTACCCCGGAAATGCAACAAATGATGAATGCGCAGACACGCTTATGCAAATGATGACGACGCTCATCGAACCAGAACAACAACAACAACCCCAACAACAATAACAACAACAACAACAACAACAACCCTCCGTGTTTTGATATGCTCACCAGATTTCGCCTAAGGCCAGCTAAGTTTTCAGAACGATCGATCCCATGGTGGCCAATGATTGGCTACGCTCGTGAACAAAGACTTAGTGACCGTAGGATGCACAGATGCTGATAAGGTCAGGTTCGCAGACATCCGTTGGAAGGACCAGCCGCGATGGTGGGACAACTTCCAGATTACCACGCCTATTGATGAGGTGACTTGGGCTATCTTTGAAGATGGATTTCGTACTACTCATATCTCACCAGGTATGATGAGCCTGAAAAAGAAGGAATTTCACAACCTGAAACAGCGCCACCACAGCGTGGCTGAATACATCGAAGAGTTCAACAATCTGGCGCGCTATGCACCGGATGAGGTTGACACTGATGCCAAAAGGAAGGAAAAGTTTCTAGAAGGCTTGAATGATGAGCTAAATCTGCAGCTGTCTGTGGCATATGTTCCAACTTACCAGTCGCTGTGTGACAAGGCTGTTATTGTGGAGAATAAAATGAAGCAAGTTGAGAGTAGAAAGAGGAAACACTCCGACAAGCATAGCTCGATCGATCATAAACGATCTCACTATGATGATAGTGTCACTCAGATCCCTGGCGGGAAGTTTAACAAGCACCACAACCACAACCGTCATGACAACAAGCATCATCGCAGACATGACAATGATAAGTACAAGAACCACAAGAGTGGATATAAGAGCCACCATAGTGGAAGTGGAAGTGGAAGTCAACCTAAGAAGGACAACAGTCAGGTTGAATGCTTCAAATGCAAGAAGTCAGCATTATGCTAATGAGTGCCCTGAGAAGAACGTTGAAGGACCTAACAAACCCAACCCTTTTCAGAAAGGACAGGTTAACCACATCAATGTGGAGGAAGTCTATGAAGAACCTGATGCCGTTGCTGGTAAGTTCAGACTCAATTCCATCTCAGCATTTGTACTCTTTGACACTGGTGCATCTCATTCATTCATATCAAAAGCATTTGTCGAAAGAAATGAACTACCAGTAGAAACCATTGGGTGTCCTATAAGAGTAAGTTCTCCTGGTGGAGAAATGATAGTAAACTCAGGATGCCATGACCTGGTCATAGAGTTTGGAAAACATAAGTTTCCAGTAAACCTAATAATCCTAAATTCCCAAGGATTGGATGTGATTTTGGGAATGGATTGGATGACTAAGTATAAGTACTAGATTGTGCAAATCATACAGTTCACTCACAACCCCCGAAGGTAAGAGGATAATATTCAAGTCCAACTTTAAGTCAAAGGTAAGCTGAATTCTCTTAAGGGGTTAGCATGGACACGGTGCCAATTGTGTGAGTATCCGGATGTGTTCCGGAAGAATTACCAGAATGCCACCAGATAGAGATGTGGAGTTTATAATAGATTTGGTACCAGGTTCGACCAAGGGCAAAGAGGCCTTATAAAATGTCACTGATTTAACTTAAGGAACTCAAGAAACAACTTGGAGAACAATTGCGAAAGGATTCATCCAGCCAAGTTCTTCATCTTGGGAGCTCAGCTTTGTTCAGAGAAAAGAGAGATAGAACTCAAAGATTATGCATAGATTACCGCTCTCTCAACGAGGTAACCATCAAGAACAAGTATCCTTTGCCAAGAATAAATGACTTGTTTGATCAGCTAGAAGGAGCATGTGTGTTCTCGAAGATTGATCTTCGGTCAGGTTATTTTCAACTCAAGATAAGAGAGCAAGACATACCTAAAACAGCATTTACCACAAGGTATGGATTGTATGAGTACCGTGATGCCTTTTGGTTTAACCAATGCTCCAGCATACTTCATGAATATGATGAACAAAGTGTTCATGGAATTTCTCGACAAGTTCGTTGTCGCTTTCATCGATGACATCTTAGTTTACTCCAAGAGCAAGGAAGAACATGAAAGACATCTACGCTTGATACTTGAGAAACTAAGGGAACATAAGCTTTATGCCGATTCAGCAAGTGTGAGTTTTCGTTAGAGGAAGTTGGATTTCTTGGTCATGTTATGACAAAGGATGGTGTAGCATTGATCCCGCTAAAGTTTCGGGTGACAGAATGGAAAAGTCCCAAGAACGTAAAGAGGTTCGTAGTTTCCTTGGTTTAGCAGGTTACTACGTAAGATTCATTGAAAATTTTCTAAGGTTGCTAAACCAATGAGAATTGTTAAAGAAAGATAAGAAATTTTCTTGGTCCAAGGATGTGAACTCAGCTTTCAAGAACTAAAGGAGAGACTTGTGTCAGCCATTCAGGTTTACCAGATTTGGAAAAGGATTTAAGTATATTGTGATGCTTCAGATCAAGGATGAGGAGCCGTACTTATGCAAGGCGGAAAAGTTGTGGCTTATGTCTCGAGACAACTCAAAACCCATGAAGTAAATTATCCTACTCATGATTTAGAGTTAGCCGCTGTTGTCCATGCACTCAAAACATGGAGACACTACCTTTTGGGAAAACGTTGTGAAGTGTTCACCGACCATAAGAGCTTGAAATATATCTTCACCCAGAAGGAGATCAATATGAGACAAAGGAGATGGCTAGAACTTATCAAGGATTACGACTTGAGTTTGCAATACCACCCCGGTAAAGCAAATGTAGTAGCAGATGCTCTAAGTCGTAAGGCGTTTGTAAATGGTCTTACCAAAGGTGAATTGCCTGATGATTTGTGTAAGCAGTTCAAGGAACTCAAGTTGGAGGTTGTGCGGAAGGACATCTCATGTCTTTGGATGTTCAACCCACTCTGTTGGATAAGATTAAAGAAGCCCAAAAGACGGATAAAGAGATCGAAGAGATCAAGGAAAGGATTAGCCAAGGGAAAGCTAAAAGTTTCCATATGGACGAACAAGGTACTTTATGGCACGAGAAACGTATTTGTGTTCCACAAGATCCGGAAATGCGGAAACTGATTTTACGAGAAGCCCATAACTCTCCATATTCTATTCACCCGGGAAACACCAAAATGTATATGGATATGAAAGAAAGATTTTGGTGGAACAATCTTAAAAGGGACATCGCCGAACACATTGCTTTGTGTGATGTGTGTAGTAGAGTGAAAGCAGAGCATCAGAAACCAGCAGGTTTGCTTCAACCAATGCCTATTCCTGAATGGAAGTGGGAAAATATTGGTATGGATTTCATTACCGGATTACCAAGGACCAGGTCAGGGTATGATTCCATATGGGTAATAGTAGATCGCCTAACTAAAGTGGCTCATTTTATACCCGTAAAGACAACTTATACCAGTGCAAAGTTAGCCAAAATCTACATGAGCAGAATTGTATGCCTTCACGGTGTACCTAAGAGTATTGTGTCTGATAGAGGAACTCAATTCACTTCTCACTTTTGGAGACAACTTCATGAATCTCTAGGAACGAGGTTGGAATTCAGCACTGCTTTTCATCCTCAAACTGATGGACAAACAGAAAGGACTAATCAAATTCTTGAAGACATGTTGAGGGCATGTGCCCTGGACTATGGAGCAAGTTGGGATGAAAGTCTGCCTTACGCAGAGTTCTCTTACAACAACAGTCACCAATCTAGTATTGGGATGGCACCATTTGAGTTTCTATACGGAAGAAAGTGTACCACCCATTGCTATGGAATGGTGTGGGAGAAAGAAGTTTGTTTGGACCAGACCTTATCAAAGACGCCAAGAAAAGGTCAAATTGGTTAGAGACAGATTGAAGATAGCAGCCTCGACAGAAAAGCTACGCAGATGCTAAGCGAGAGAAGTCACTTACGAAGTTGGGGATAGAGCTTATCTTAGAGTATCACCACTTGGAGTAAAAAGATTTGAGTCAAAGGAAAGTTAGCACCAAGATATGTGGGACCATTCAACATTTTAAGTCGCAAGGAGAAGTCAGATATGAAATCGAATCGCCAAAGATCTTTACTAGCAATTCATAATGTTTTTCATGTGAGCCAGCTCAAGAAATGTCACCCGAAATGGAAGAAACATCTTTGAAAGATACCATATCTTTGGAAGAAGTTCAACTAGAAAGTGACCTCACCTATGAAGAAAAGCTGTCAAGATTCTTGAGACCACGTAAAGAGTCACAAGAACAAAGACTATCAAGTTTTGCAAAGTACAATGGAATCATCATTCAAGAAGAAGCAACATGGGAAAGAGAAGATGATCTTGGAAGACCACCCTCACCTATTTTGTTAGTTAATCCAATCTCGAGGGCTAGATTCATTTTAAGGGTTAGATTTGTAACATCCCAAAATCATGTTTCAAAAACTCATTCATTTCATTCTTGCATCATTCATTCATTTAGGGTTTTCTCAAAATCATTTGGAGACGAAGTTTGAGCTATGATTTCATGTGGGCAAATTGTCTCAATTGGCCAACACCCTTTGGGATTTTATTGTTCATGATCTTGTTTGCTTGCCACCATGGTTGGAAAGAATAGGAGTAACATTTAAACCCAAGACTTCAATTTAGAAATATTTTCTAAACCCTATTCCAAATATTTGCAACTAGAGCAAATCTCTTATTTTGAAACCCAAGCTTGACCAAGCCTTTGCAAGGTAACCACTAGGTTATTTAATTGTTTGTGAACCCACAGAACCCTGCAAAAATCCCCAAAGAAGTTTGAATTCAAAAGGATTTGAATTCATATCAAATTCTATTCAGAAAATGAAATTAGAAAAAGAAAAGGCTTAAAGAAAGGAAAAGGGCCGAGCGGCCAGAATCTGGCCAAGAGGATCAAGCCAATCAAGCCCACCCGGATCTCCTTTTCTTCTCTCACACGCGAGCACACGCTGACAGCTGACCCCACTCAGACTCCGCCTCCTCGACAAGCGGCCTTCTCCACGCCAAGATCGTCTTCCCCTGTCTCACAAGACGATCTCCGCCATCGACTGCCATAGTGATGCCGGAGTAATTGGGCATTAATCGACGGACGTTTCTGTCGAGCATCCGCTATAAGACCCCCTCGCCTCGCGATCATTTCCCCAAACACCTCGCTCGCTCCGCCACCAGGCTGTCCTCAATCAACTTTGCACCGCCGCGGACAGAGCCTCTCCGGCGATCGATTCCGGTGAGCCTAGTGTCCCCCTCTGCCTCTCGTTCTTACAATCTGACTCAGCATGTCTTTGCGCATCTCCTGACCTCACTAGTCTGTCCTGTACTGCCCCAGGTCGCCGGTTCCACCTGACACCGCGAGCACCGACGGCGACATCAACTCCGACGAGTTTTCCCGGTAGGTACAGACCGCCCCTCGCCTTCCCGTTCATGCTCACTACTCTGCCTTGACCCTGTGAACCTAACCGTGTCATTATCTTGCCTCGGGGTGATTCACAGCGACGTCCACGACGACCACCCGACGCAACCGCCGCCCACAGCAACTCCGGTGAGCAATCGCAGCCGTGCCCGAGCGCCCCTCGACCAACCGCAAGTACGACGAGCTTCGCCGTGACCTCCTGAGCCCGGTGAGCTACTCCTCCTTCTCCCTCATCGCATCATCGGCAACGCTGCCGACCGACAGCTCACGCCGCCCGGTAGCTACCACTAGCCCATCTGTGGCCAGGCAGTAGTAGCCGTTAGATCTGGATCGAACGCCTACGATAGATCACTTAACCCCGAAGCGGTACGCGATCTGAGCCGCCAGATTTTATTTAGATCCTACGGCTGTGGAGCTCGATCCAGTGCGAACCGGTACGGGCGAATAAGAACATGACGCGTGGCTAGGAGCTGATCTGAAAATAGAATTTAAAACAGATTTTGATCCAGATTTCAAATGCCTATATCTTTTGAATCCCACGTTAGAATTTTGCAAACTTTATACCGTTGGATTCAGAAAAACAAGACCTTTCTGCCCATCCTTTTTGTTTAGCAAATAGTAGCCATTAGATGTGCTAAAATTGCAGAGACTTGTTTGAGGCCTTTTTGAGTATAGATTTAGTTTAGTATTTTGTTTTAGGGTTATTTAAGTTGTCTTGGCTATTTTGTGACTTGTTTAGTTTCTGTATTCATGCACTTGCTTGGTTGAGTTTTCAAAAATCATCACTTGGTAGATTCATGCATGCATGCATTCATAATATTTTTGTTTGTATATATTTGTGTGTAATTGTGTGCTATAACTTTGTGTGTAGATTTTGCTAGTGATTGTGATTGTGACGAGTGCTACTCTCCACACTACCAAGGCAAGTGATATCTTCATGAATATTCCATACCTATATTTTATACTTGCATTAGATATATTTTGTTAGGACTTGCATGCTACTTTTGTCAATTGATAATGGGAAATCCTATTTAGAATAGAATGCTAGAATTGCTAGGAGAATTCCCTAAAGATAAGTTGCCATGCCATGCTTAGCCTAGCTACTAGAAAACAAGGGTGGTTTATATATTCACACTATGGAAAAATATTCTAAGTCTAAGGACTTGTTTTATTTAACAAAACAACTAAGTTAATGAATCACCGGTGGAATGGAAAGAATGGGGTATGTTGAGTGGTTACACAAGGCCAGTCTTGGTGAACCTTGTGTATCTCACTTGTGGATGGCCACCAGGAAACAAAGAGATTTGAGATGTCTAATGTTGAGAAGCTTCAAGTGCAACCACTTGGCATTATGGGCTCTGCCATGATCTTAGGATCTTTGGAACTTAGTCTTTTGGACAAGGTGGTAGATGGGATGATAGGTTGGAACGCGTCCATCCGACTAAGGAAAGGCTATCAAGGATCATCCTTGGGAAACCAAGGCTTGTGGGAAAAGTGCACCACCTCTGCAGTGTAAAACCTAAGTACTTAGCCAGGTCCCCAGTAAAGGACAATTGGAGCATCAAGACATGGAAACTTCAAGAATCTCATCACTCCAATTTCTGAATAAAACTTGTGGGTGAACAAGGGTTAAAGGATCTTCAGTCTTTGATTGGTAGATGCCCTGAGTGGATCTTCAGTCTCTGATTGGTAGATACCTTGGGGTGGACTTTGTCAAGCAAAAACTTAGTGTTTTCAAAAAGTTAAGGAAAAATCTATTTTGAGCAATGCAAGCCTAAGCTCCACCAGCCAGATGCATATAGTCTTATAGTCCACTTAAATATATACTAAGGTATCACTTGCCAATACTATTCCAAAGTATTGACCCTTGTGGCTGTAACTTATGATGTTGCAGGTTACTCTGATGATGATTAGGAGTCATGAGTCTACACTCAACATGCTTGCCTATGGCACATGAAGATGAAGACTTATGTTTATTTACTTATTCCATAAACTCTTGTACTAGGCCTTTGGCCATGAGTTGTAAAAGACTATGTTTTATCTCTGGAATGACTGTAATAAACGACCTTTGTATCTGTGTACTTCATCTTAAACTGTGGATGCTAGCATTGATCCAGGGACTAGCATTGCAATCACAGGGATCTTTTCCTTTAATAAGGAGGGATCTTACAGGTCCACATCGGTTGCTGACCGTGCTGATCATGACCGGCTTGCCCACGCCACGTCAGTTCTCAAAGACGCCACCTAAGAAGCGCTGCTGCCCATACAAATAACGGGGTATATTCCAGGGAATATTCCCTTGTTATTTCAAATAGATTGAAATTGCAGAAATTGCATATAACTTGTAAAATTCATAGAAAAATATTTACAGATCCAAAAATAGCAAATAATATACCGCTGGATTCAAAATTTTGTGAAGAATATTAATCTTTAATTGTATCAGACAATTACTGTAACTGTTTGTCATGATTATTTAATTGATTTAATACCCTTTTTGGAGCATTTAATTCATAGAAAATAAACTACATATCATAAAAATACAATGATATACCCCTGGATTCACAAAATTGTGTAGAACACAATTATGGAATAAAATTATGAGTTCACAGTACAAATAATGTTTGACATATTAAAAGGCATATTGTAGTATTTTAATTCTAGAAAATAATTTGTAAACTATTTTGACACGAATCCTATCAACCAGTATTTTTCCAAGATTTTGTCACACTATTTACAATAGGGGTTGAATTAAATTGCATAAAACCAATTAAATGGATCTAATTAATGCAATAATTGGTTTTAATGCATTAAAAGCATTCCATGCATATCATCTATAAGTATAATGATTAGAGAACCTGAAACTTCTATTAAATTGTCATGCATGCATTTGTGCATTTGTTTATGATTATGTATGGTTGTTTATGTATTGCAATTGTTTGATCGATAGATTACGGGGTATGCAACGTCTATGATTGCAACGAGTGCTTGAACAACTCCAACAACTATCAAGGCAAGTAGATGCTATTTTGATCATACCTTCTCCTACTATGTTCTCCTATGCATGTGTAGTGTATTTCTGTAGATATTGTGTAGGGATTACTATGCTATGCTATATTCTATATATTGTGGTAGGAATTCCTTGTAGTTGAGCCCCATTCAGTAGATGTGCTTAGACCTGCTGTGAAGACGGGGGAAAGGGATCACATTATGGTGGAGTATGTGTTTGTTTAAACTAAAACAACATAATGTTAATGAACTACCTGGGCAGAGTGGTTGGATTGTCAACGGAGTGTGGATAATGGTGGGGAATGCCGCCCAAGGTACTGAGAAGGATTGGTTCTCTTTATTAAAGTAGCTTACGTGTGCTACCATGTGCCAGTAAGAAATGGGTGGCTGGTTGGACTTAGTAGGTCGTGGTGATCCGAACCCAGCGTAGCCAGAGATGTAGTGAATGGTAGGTTGGGACCGGTGCGTAGTGGGGTTTGGAGATCTGCTTCCCGAAAGGTCTCATCTTGGTCTTCTACCTATCATCACACAATATGAGTGCGGTGGTATGAGCTGGGTTGGCCAGGTCATATGGGTAAACTGTACAAACCCCTGCATGGTGTAAAACTAAGTACTTAGCCGTGTCCCTGATTACAGATGATTGAGTTGCTTGATCTTGAGACTATGACATATTCTCACTCATCCTTATTTCCTAATTACTAAAACTTCATCGGTGAACCTAAAGGGTTGCTCTGAATCAAATGGTTTACGAAAGTAGGATAAATGTGTTTGAAAAGTGGAAGCTAGACAAAGCTCCACTAGCCAAATAAGCATGTAGATGCTAGGTGCATTGTCTCTTTTACTTAGCATTACTTGCCATACATTCCATGTATTGACCCTTTGGGGCTGCTACGTTTTATTCTGTAGGTTATACCGATTCTGAGTGATTGAATTAGGTCGCGGTACTCCACTCAACAGTTGTTCGCCTGTGGCACAATTGAAGATGGAGCCTATTATCTGTTTATGCTTCTGTATGCTACTTTGTTATTTGAGTTAGCCTTTGAGCTAAGCAATATGTAATAATTACAAATTCTAGATCATTCGATGTAATAATGATGCACTGTTATATTCTTTGGTATTCATCTGTACTGTGTGTGCCAGTGAACCGATCCAGGGATTGGCACTATACACAGGAATTCAGCCTTCTCAGGCGAGGGTGTTACATGGATCCACTAGATGTCATTAAATGTGTGTTCTATTCATAAACAACATGGATCCACTAGATGTCATTGCATGTGTGTTCTTTTCATAAACCACATGGATCCACTAGATGTCATTGCATGTGTGATTTTTTCATAAACCACACCGATCCACTGATGTCATTGCATGTGTGTTCTTTTCATAAACCACACTGATCCAAAAGATGGCATTGCGTGTGTGTTCATTTCATAAACCACACTCATCCACTGGTGTCATTGCATGTGTGTTCTTTTCCGAGACCACATTTATCCACTAGATATCATTCCATGTGTGTTCATTTCATAAACCACATGGATCCACTAGATGTGATTAAATGTGTGTTCTTTTCCAAAACCACATGGATCCACTAGATGTCATTACATGTGTGTTCTTTTCATAAACCACATGGATCCACTAGATGTCATTGCATGTGTGTTCATTTCATAAACCACATGGATCCACTAGATGTCATTGCATGTGTGTTCATTTCATAAAACACATCGATCCACTAGATGTCATTAAATGTGTGTTCTTTTCATAAACAACATGGATCCCATAGGTGTCATTGATGTGTGTTCTTTTCATAAACCACATGGATCCAGTAGATGTCATTGCATGTGTGTTCTTTTCATAAACCACACTGATCCACTGATGTCATTGCATGTGTGTTCTTTTCATAAACCACACTGATCCGAAAGATGTCATTGCATATGTGTTCATTTCATAAACCACACTGATCCACTGGTGTCATTGCTTGTGTGTTCTTTTCCGAGACCACATTGATCCACTAGATATCATTGCATGCGTGTTCATTTCATAAACCACATGGATCCACTAGATGTCATTAAATGTGTGTTGTTTTCCAAAACCACATGGATCCAATAGATGTCATTGCATGTGTTTTTTTTCATAAACCACATGGATCCACTAGATGTCATTGCATGTGTGTTATTTTCATAAACCACATGGATCCACTGATGTCATTGCTTGTGTGTTCTTTTCATAAACCACATGGATCCACAAGATGTCATTGCATGTATGTTCTTTTCATAAACCACACTGATCCACTAGATGTCATTGCATGTGTGTTCTTTTCCTAAACCACATGGATCCACTAGTGTCATTGCATGTGTGTATTTTTCATAAACAACATGGATCCACTGGATGTCATTGCATGTGTGTTCTTTTCCAAAACAACATGAATCCACTAGATGTCATTGCATGTGTTTTTTTTCATAAACCACATGGATCCATTAGATGTCATTGCATGTGTGTTCTTTTTATAAACCATGTTGAACCACTAATGTCATTGCATGTGTGTTGTTTTCATAAAACACATGGATCCACTAGAGGTCATTGCACGCGTGTTCTTTTCATAAACCACAATGATCAACTATATGACATTGCATGTGTGTTCTTCTCATAAACCACTTGGATCCACTAGATGTCATTGCATGTGTGTTCTTTTCATAAACCACATGGATCCACTAGATTTCGTTGCATGTATGTTCTTTTCATAAACCACATGATCCACTAGATGTCATTGCATGTGTGTTCTTTTCATAAACCACACTGATGCACTAGATGTCATTGCATGTGTATTCTTTTCATAAACCAATGGATCCACTAGATGTCATTGCATGTGTGTTCTTTTCATAAACCAAAGTGATCAAACATATAACATTGCATGTGTGGTCTTTTCAATAACCACATGGATCCACTAGATGTCATTGCATGTGTGTTCTTTTCATAAACCACATGGATCCACTAGATGTCATTGCATGTGTGTTCATTTCATAAAACACATGGATCCACTAGATGTAATTAAATGTGTGTTCTTTTCATAAACAACATGGATCCACTAGGTGTCATTGCATGTGTGTTCTTTTCATAAAACACATGGATCCAGTAGATGTCATTGCATGTGTGTTCTTTTTATAAACCACACTAATCCACTGATGTCATTGCATGTGTGTTCTTTTCATAAACCACATTGATCCGAAAGATGTCATTGCATATGTGTTCATTTCATAAACCACACTGATCCACTGGTGTCATTGCTTGTGTGTTATTTTCCGAGACCACATTGATCCACTAGATGTCATTGCATGGGTGTTCATTTCATAAACCACATGGATCCACTAGATGTCATTAAATGTGTGTTCTTTTCCAAAACCACATGGATCCACTAGATGTCATTGCATGTGTTTTTTTCATAAACCACATGGATCCACTAGATGTCATTGCATGTGTGTTCTTTTCATAAACCAAATGGATCCACTAATGTCATTGCTTGTGTGTTCTTTTCATAAACCACATGGATCCACTAGATGTCATTGCATGCATGTTCTTTTCATAAACCACATTGATCCACTAGATGTCATTGCATGTGTTTTCTTTTCCTAAACCACATGGATCCACTAGTGTCATTGCATGTGTGTATTTTTCATAAACAACATGGATCCACTGGATGTCATTGCATGTGTATTCTTTTCCAAAACAACATGAATCCACTAGATGTCATTGCATGTGTTTTTTTTCATAAACCACATGGATCCACTAGATGTCATTGCATGTGTGTTCTTTTTATAAACCACGTTGAACCACTGATGTCATTGCATGTGTGTTGTTTTCATAAAACACACTGATCAACTATATGACATTTCATGTGTGTTCTTCTCATAAACCACATGGATCCACTAGATATCATTGCATGTGTGTTCTTTCCATACACCACGTGGATCCACTAGATGTCATTGCATGTATGTTCTTTTCATAAACCACATGGATCCACTAGATGTTATTGCATGTGTGTTCTTTTCATAAACCACACTGATGCACTAGATGTCATTGCATGTGTATTCTTTTCATTAACCAATGGATCCACTAGATGTCATTGCATGTGTGTTCTTTTCCAAATACACATGGTTCCACTAGATGTCATTGATGGGTTCGTAGCATGGAAAACAAAAAATTTCTACCACAAGAACGAACAAACCCCAAATCTAATCTAGATAAAAGCCAAGATCTAATCTAATAGATATGTGCAACGAGATAGATCTGTACTAACCCTCGTAGATCCGAAAGCGTTACGAGATTAGATCTCGGGGTTGATGTAGTCGATCTCTTGCCGATCTCAAGATCGTGTGGACGATTCCCGCCATCGCCACGTTCCGCAATCGGTCACACGCAAGTGAGTCGGCAGACCTTCCTCTCCTGCTCCAAATAGTAGCGGAGGTAGTAGATCTTCTCCACGGAATCCCAGCAGCACGACGGTGTGGTGGTGGTGGTGGAGTAGAGATTTCTGCAGGGATTCGCCTAAGCCGGAGCAGAGCGAAGGAGGAGGAGAGAGGCGGCGGCTAGAGTTTGTTATGGGAGAGGTCTAGGGGGTGGCGCCCCCTCCCCCCTATTTAAAGGAGGGAGGCGCCATGGGAGGGGGAGTCCTAGTAGGACTCCCCTCCCTCCTTGGCCGGCGGATTGGGAGGGGGGGGGAATCCTCCTCCCCCACGAATCCGTGTCTTGCCCCACAAAGACTCCTTGATCCTTTCTTGGTTTTCAAGCAAACTCCAAGAAATCTTCTAGAACCTTTCAGAACATTCCGAAATCTTCTAGAATCTCCATACAAACACTCCGGAACATTTGCTAACTTAGAAAATGATCCCCAATGTATGAATATTATTCTCCGGACAATTCCGGATCTCCTCGTGATGTCCCAGATCCAATCCGAGACTCCGAACAACATTCGGTCTCCAACGCATATTTCATATCTACTTAAAACAACTTCGAACCTTAAGTGTGTCACCCTATGGTTCGTGAATATGCAGACATGATGGAGACACCTCTCCGATCAATAACCATCAGCGGGATCTGGAGATCCATAACGGCTCCCACATACTCAACGATGACTTCGTGATCGATAGAACCATTAACATACGAAACCAATTCCCTTTGTCACGCGATACTCTACTTATCCGAGGTTTGATCGTCGGTATCTCCATACCTAGTTCTTCCTTGTTACTGATAAGTACTCTTTACTCGTTCCATGTTATGTCATCCCTTGTGACCTAGTCACATGCTTGCAAGCTAACTAGATGACATTCCACCAAGAGGGCCCAGAGCATATCTATCCATCATATGGATGGTCAAATCCCAATCTTGGTCCATGCGCTTCAACACATACTTTTAGAATACCCAATGACACCTTTATAACCACCCAGTTATGAAGCGGTGTTTGATGTCATCAAAGTACCCATCCGGTGATGGTGATTAACATAACCTCATGGTCAAAGGATTAGGTTACTATGCATTTGAAAGCTTATAGCAATACGAACTTAATGACTTGATCTTATGCTACGCTTACTATGGGTGTGTGTCCATCACATCATTCTCCTAATGATATGATCTTGTTATTAACGACATCCAATGCCCATGATCAGGAAACCATGATCATCCATTAATCAACAAGCTAGTTTAACAAGAGGCTTACTAGGGACTCTTTTATGTTTACAAAACACACAAGTATTAATGTTTTCGGTTAATACAATTATAGCATGGGATGTAAACATTTAACATAAACATAAAGATATAATAATAACCACTTTATTATTGCCTCTTGGGCATATCTACAACAGCCTCCCACTTGCACTAGAGTCAATAATCTAGTTAATAACTTGTGCATTCAACACCTATGGCTTTCTGGTGTTGTATAGACACTATTGCTAGTGGTAAACATAATCTTTGGATCTGACACTTCCAGGTCCGTGTGTATTTGCATGTCCTTGCGTCTCTACGCATTACTCATTCTCCAATGAGATGGCATTGTATAAATTTGGTCCTCTGGTGAGACCTTTAGTTAGTTGGGATTAAATCATGTTGATACAATTGTCATACAATGTATCTTCATAGTATTATCCCGCTATGAACCACACCTAGTTTGATAACAAACTACTTGACGCAAATGCCCTCATTTGCTGCAATAATAGTAGTCATATACTTAGCCTTTTGTTGTAGTATCTGTCACAATGTTTTAACTTTGGTACTCAACCAAATCCGTTATGGAACTTCCTTTCCATTACATTGTGCCACCCATAGTTTAAATTGAGATAAACTTAATTTGTGACAAAACTAGTATCAATGTAACAATTTACAATGAACTATTTGTCACCACTATATAAATAATATATTCTTAGTCTTCCAAAGATCATAGGAATATCCCTACTATTGTCCAATGATCATCTTATGAGTCATTCTGGTATATGCTCATAACATTTAGAGCATAGGACATATCTGGATGTGTACATCTCAAAGAATGATTGATCAAAATATTCTTGTGATTTCACCAAGTGTCAAAACACTTGAATCTCGTGTCAACACACTTGAATCTTGATTCAGTCCTTTCCGTGCGTCAAGAACCTTTCTTGTTGTTTCCATATTGAACTCATTCAACATCTTATCTATGTACATTTGGCAAAACCATATTAGAGCCTCAATCTATCCATATAGACATTGATGCCTAATTCTTGGGTTATGCCTAAGTCTTTCATCGAAATGAAATTCTTAACCTGTGTCAATAAAAGATACATCATTTCTAATCAACAATATGTCTTTCACATAATGTATTAGAAATATGTCTTAGCGCTCCCACTTAATTTCTTACAAAATGCAAACATCTTCATCGTCTCTGATGAAATTAAACCTTTTAACGGTTTCATCACGGTGAAGATTCCAACTCCGCGATGCTCACTTCAACCATTGAAGTTTTGCATACTCTTTTAGCATCCTTTGAATTAACAAAACCCTTTGGATCGTGTCATGGACATATCCTAGGTAACCATTCTATTAGAAGAACTTGTTTTGTTTGTTCAACTACCATATACCAAAATATATGTAGTGGTTGCTACATTAATCCGTCTTGACTAAATATCGCTATGAAAGATCAAATCTTATCATAGTCAATTCCTTGAACATTGTCGTAAACTCTTTCCGACATGTCGACTATTTCATAGATGTGAAACATCCATGTCTATTTCTTCATAGATCCATATACAACTGTAAGGTCTTGCACCTTTCCAGAGGATCTTTCAAATTCAAAGCTTGATTTCTCGTGTATGGAATTATCACGGATTTTATGGCTTCAAGCCACTTAATGAAGTCAGGGCCCATCATTGCTTCTTTGCATGTAATCGGTTTATCATTGTCAAAAAACAATTATTTAACTCTCAAATCTTGGCATTTGATTACTTACCCGACCTACTTGGTTCAATAGTAACTTAGATCTCCGTGACCACAACCTTTGAGGCACATGAGCCATGAGCATTGTTGCCTCAGGACACTTCTTGACGCATTAACTCAGCACATATTAGCCAAGGTTCAACAACCTTGTCAAAGTTCTATTGTCCTCCCACTTAACTTTTCACCAAAAAATCCTTCTCAAGAAACTCGACATTCTAAGCGACAAACACTTTTGTCTTTGGTGTTATGGAGGAATACCCAATGGTTATTCGAAATAACCTACAAATACATGCTCATCCAACTTTGGTTGTAAACATTTTACTTATGCCTAGCATACCAAAAATTTAAGAAAGGACAACCTGGGTTTTATCCCAAACCATGACTTATATGGTGTCATTTCAGCGGATCACGATGGAGCTCTTTTTAGTGTAAAAGCGGTAGTCACTAAAGCTTTAATCTTTAAAATATAATGGTAGTTTTATAAATGACACCTTTGGTCTTACCATGTCAAACAAGGTTTCATTACATATCTTGAACACTCCATACTCCTATGGTGTTTTGGGAAATGCAAATCCATGGAACGATTCCTCAAATCTTAGGTGTTTTGCTAAACTTGTAACTCAAACATCTTTATGATCCAATCATAAACCTTTTTATTTTCTTGTTACAATAATTTTCCACTTCATCTTGAAAGTCTTTGAACATTTTCAGATGTTTCATACTTCTTCCATATTGAGTAAGATATATATATACTCACTCAAATCTTTGGAGAAAGCATATGAAGTTGAAATCCATCGCCCACGACTACACATAATGGACTATATACATCAATATGTACAAATTCTAATCAGTTAGTCGTCCGTTCCTCTTTTGGCCTACGAACGGAGTTTTAATTATCTCCAGGAAAGTATCACAAGCGTCATTTGATCAAAATCAAAGACTCCAAAAATCCATAAACATGGAGTTTCTTCATGTATCCCTTTCAATATAATTTAAACGGTGATGTCACTTCGCAAGTGATCTTTCAATCATTTGTCTTGCGACATTTTAGCATTAGTTTTATGGTCGTTATTTCTCCAACCAGACTTGTATATCATCCATCTATTATGGAATGCGGTAATTATTTGAACAACCTTTTGTCATCATAATACCTGATCAAAATAACAATTATTGAAACAAATCTTGAAGGCAAGCTTTGATGTTAACGAGCAACACAACAACCCTTTGTTTGTTTTCGATGAACATCATCACATATTCTCTTGCTAGTTACTTAGGCCATTGCAGTTCATGAATTGTGTTGTCCTGTATGACACTTCATACCAACCAATTCGTATCCAATACCGTGAGAACCACATTGTTTAACAACCAAGGAATACAGCCATAACATGTATCTTCTATATACCTAAGTTGGACATCTCCAATCTTTTCTTTTCTGCCAAATATTTTATAGATTCTCTTTCAACAATTCCTTTTCTTTTAAAAGAATCTATCAACATCAATAGTGGTGTCATTCACATGACACATAGTACAAAGTGTGTATAGTCAAATACTAATACCTTTGGACTTGCACTTTGAAGTGGATCACCTTCATCAAATGTTTGGCATTCTTTCAAAATTCCATTCTTTAGTAATCTTTTAGTGTAGTAAACATTTTACTTACATCTTCTATTCATCCTTATCATGACAACTTTCATGATCAAGCTGCTATAGCTTATAAAGGTGAATTACGAGTATAATGTTTCTTTTCCAAAACCTTTTGGAGGATTAGGACGACCAGCGTCTCCAACCTTCACAAATTCTCATCAAATATGAGGACATATACTCTATCATGTTGTAACCAATACATTGTTTTAGATATTGCAATACCTTTCACATATGATGGTTTCTGAAACATTGCTTTCAGCTCTTAGATAAACTTGATATTAAAAACAATCTTTTGAGTATCAAGAATCATTGAGGCAAACATGATACATTATATACTAACACTGGAATTGTCACTCTTGATTTAATACTGTTTATTAAACTTCACAGAGTAAACGGAGTTTGCTGAAAGTTTGCAATATGACTTTTAAACTTTAGATTGACACTCAAAACAATACGATACCAGTTCGTAAAGCAAATATCCAGAATTTCTATAGTTCCACTATCTCAACTATAACTAAGCGTAAGGTGGTGAACGGATGCCAATGACTACAACAAACTATGCAAATTCACTTTGATTGTGTTTATGATTAATTGAGTTTGACTAATCCAAATTACAAATGAACTCCCACTTAAAACAACATCCCTCGAGTTGTTTTAGTGATTACACGAACCAAATCCACTACACCAAGTCCGATCATCACGTGAGATGATGTAGCTTTAAGGGCAAACAATCAACATGTTCATCATATCATCCATATGAATCATGCTTTACCTTTCGGTATTCCGTGTTCCGAGACCATGTCTGTACATGCTAGGCTCGTCAAGGTTAACCTTAGTATCCGCATGTGCAAATCTGGCTTGCACCTGTCGTATGCACACGTAGAATCTATCACACCCGATCATCACGAGATGCTTCGAAACGACGAGTCTTAGCAACGGTGCCTACTAAGGACGAACACTTTATTACTTGATATTTAGTGAGAGGTATCATCTTATAATGCTACCGTCGCGATCTAAGCAATACAAGATGCATAAAGGATTAGCATCACAGGCAATTCATAATTAGTGTGATATGATATGGCCCTTTCTTCTTATGCCTTTGATCTCCATCTCCAAAGCACGGACATGATCTCCATCATCACCAGCATTGCGTCAAGGTCGGTGGCGCCACTTCATGGTTGTCCATCATCACTAGCAACTGTTACAACTACTTGGAATAAAGATATTACAAGATGAATAGACACGCAGGTCTTAACAGAATTAAAGACAACCATTAGGCTCCTGCCGGTTGCCATATTACAACAAGGATCATTGCATACATCAAATATAATCACAATCACATGATGGCCATATCACATCACAAAACCCTGCAAAAACAAGTTAGATGCCTCTAATTTTCTTTGCATGTTTTACGTGGTTTGGGGCTTTCGAATAAGAACGGATCTTACCTACGAAACTGAACCACAACATTGATACAAGTGCTATCAAGTGCAAAGTGTAGATTGGATCTATACTATGGTGGGAGAGACAGACACCCGCAAAGCCACTTGTGCAAAGCAAGTTACACGTCAAGCGTGGAGCAAGTCTCATGTGCGATGACATGTAAGGTTAGCCCGAGCCGCTTCATCCCACCATACCGCAAGATGCAAAGTACACAAAGCAAAAGACGGCATGAGCACCAACGCCCACAAAACCATTGTGTTCTACTCGTGCAACAGATCTACGCATAGACAAGGCTCTGATACCACTGATGGGTTTGTAGCATGGAAAACAAAAAATTTCTACCGCAAGAACGAACAAAACCCAGATCTAATCTAGATAAAAGCCAAGATCTAATCTATTAGATATGTGCAACGAGATAGATCTGTACTAGCCCTCGTAGATCCAAAAGCGTTACGAGATTAGATCTCGGGGTTGATGTAGTCGATCACTTGCCGATCTCAAGATCGTGTGGACGATCCTTCCGGCGCCATGTTCCGACAGCGCTTCCGCAGTCGGTCACACGTGTGGAGTCGAAGGAGACCTTCCTCTCCCTGTTCCAGCGAGCAGCGGAGGTAGTAGATCTTCTCCACGAAATCCCAGCAGCACGACGGTGTGGTGGTGGTGGTGGAGTAGAGATTTCTGTAGGGCTTCGCCTAAGGCGGAGCAGAGCGAAGGAGGAGGAGAGAGCCAGCGGCTAGGGTTTGTTATGGGAGAGGTCTAGGGGGTGGCGCCCCCTCCCCTCTATTTAAAGGAGGGAGGCGCCATGGGACGGGGAGTCCTAGTAGGACTCCCCTCCCTCCTTGGCCGGCAGATTGGGAGGGGGGGAGGAATCCTCCTCCCCCATGAATCTATGTCTTGCCCCACAAAGACTCCTTGATCCTTTCTTGGTTTTCAAGCAAACTCCAAGAAATCTTCTAGAACCTTCCATAACATTCTGAAACCTTCTAGAATCTCCATACAAACACTCCGGAACATTTCCTAACTTAGAAAATGATCCCCAATATATGAATCTTATTCTCTGGACAATTCCGGATCTCCTCGTGATGTCCCAGATCCAATCCGAGACTCCGAACAACATTCGGTCTCCAACGCATATTCCATATCTACTTAAAACAACTTCGAACCTTAAGTGTGTCACCCTATGGTTCGTGAATATGAAGACATGATGGAGACACCTCTCAGATCAATAACCATCAGCGGGATCTGGAGATCCATAACGGCTCCCACATACTCAATGATGACTTCATGATCGATAGAACCATTAACATACAAAACCAATTCCCTTTGTCACGCGATACTCTACTTATCCAAGGTTTGATCGTCGGTATCTCCATACCTAGTTCTTCCTTCTTACTGCTAAGTACTCTTTACTCGTTCCATGTTATGTCATCCCTTGTGACCTAGTCACATGCTTGCAAGCTAACTAGATGACATTCCACCGAGAGGGCCCAGAGCATATCTATTCGTCATATGGATGGACAAATCCCAATCTTGGTCCATGCGTGTAGCATCCCAATTGTCTAACAATTGCAATGCTACTAGCCTAGTCTATATAGATGCTACTTCATATATATAATTGTTGCATCATAATTATATCATGCTCATGTCATCATGCCTCCTTGCATTTGAGCATCATATAAAACCCTTTTTGTTTTGGTTCTTCTCTCATATGCATTGTTAATTGTATTTGCCTCTTGATATTGTATTTGGTTCTTGATATATTGTTTAATGCCCAAGTTGAGTTGGGGGCATATCTCTTATTAACTCCACCACCTTTCTTTCACCACCTTATAATTCCACCATCCAACTAAATATGAGCTTGGCTTTATTTGAGTTTATCTCTAGCTCATGTGGATTGGGATGGATCCAATTCTTTATCCACATACTCTCATCTTAGCATCATGTTGTTTTCACAATATTGAAACATGAGTGGAACCCTTTTGCTAGCTTCCATATGTGTGGTGTTGGGGTTATTTTCATGTTTGGATATTTTTGGGCTTATTAAATGCCTAGTGGCACATACACACTAGCAAGTCCCAATTTTATTCACACATGGCCATCTCCAACTACTCCACATGGGGAATCCTTTCATTTCTTTTGCTTGGCTTTATTCCACCTTTGGAAATGCAAATGAATAATGCCATGTAATAATATTGTTTTCACAATAATCAACATGGTATTAAATATTTTGCATGGCCCATGCAAGAACCACCTTTTACTTGTCCTTTGGATTTTATTTGAATTTTGAGTGAATCTAAATCACACACATCCCTCTCTCTCTCTTTTTCCACATGCTCTTGCTTGATCTATGTTTGGAGCATGCTAGCTCTAAAACCCTAGATCTCACCCTCCCTCTCTTTTCTTAGCTTGATCTAGTTGGAGCTTGGCATGTGCTTGGCTTGATCTTGGCTAAGGCAAAACCCTAGCTACCATACCACTCATCTCTCTTACCCCACCTCTCTAAACCACCCCATCTAACCCTAACCCTCACACCTCCCCTTCTAAGCAAAACCCTAAGCCACCCTACCCTCTCTCGGCCTCCCTCCTTGTCCCCACCTGCCACCCTGGCCCACCTAGCTGCCACCCAAACCAAACCCTACCCGAGCCATACCCCCTCTCCCTCCTACCCTAGCTCCAACCCTAGCATCTACCCGAGGCTACCCCTCTCTCCCTCTCTCTCTGCCTGCGTGCCCCACCAGCCGAGCCTTCCCCTGCCTCCTTGGCCTCGCCCTCTGGTCCCACCTGGAAGCCACCCCCTGCCACCGCCTCGCCTGACGAAAGAGCACGTGAGGAAGGAGGGAGAAAGTGGCCGAGCCACCTTTCCCTCTACCCTCCCCCACGGCACCTTCCTCCCTCTCTGCCTTACCTCCTCCTCCACGTCTCCTGCGTTCCCCAGATCCGCCCTAGGGCCCTGCCTCTCCCCTCTCCTCTCCATCGCCACCGCCTACCCCCAACGCCGGCCACCATCGGTCTCCTCCGATCCCCCTCTTCCAGCCGGTGGCGTGGTGATTGTTGGTGTCGAGGAAGGCCGTGGAGCTCCCCTACGTCGCCCTGTACACGGAGCCGAGCAGGAGGAGCACCAGAGCGCAGACCAGCGAGCCCGACGTCCAAACCCTAGCTTCGGTCCGTCTGCGTCGACGCCGATCCCCTGCGCCTCGAGCCGATCCGACCACACCGACACACCCTCGGTGAGCCACGCAACCTCCCTGACATGGTCCGCCTCTCTGTAACCCCCTGGCCTCGCCGGACTTTGCGTCGAACGGCCTCCGCGCGTCGGAGTGCTCGGGCGTCTGCACCCTCACGCTCCGCGTAGCGCCCTATCTAGGCCTCGCCCATCTCCCTGACAGCAACCCCAGCCCGCGATGGTTCCGCCCTCACAAGACGAGCCCTAGGTCCGCGTTCGATCTCCCACCCGCTCTGCACAAGGCAGCACCGATCTGTCCATGAGGAAGATCCACGATGGCGGCTTTTTGCACAAACCCCTACCTTTTTGGCTCCCTGCAACCCACTTCGAGCCCCACCGGTGTCGGCGTCAGAGGATTTTTACAAAGGTACCCAGTCTTGGTTTGATCAACCCGCCCTCATTGTGCGTGGCAGCCTCGCCTGCTCACTGGCGTGTGGGTCCGCGTGTTTTGACCCCACACATCATTCGGGGCTAGAAGAGCTCAAGTGATGTAAACTTTTGTGCGCTTATGTTGCCCAACAAGATGACCCCACTGGTCAGTCTGTCAGCCTAGAATTGAGCTAAGTAACAAAAGAATTTCAGAATCTGCTTAAATCAAATCTTTTCAAAATAAATTCAAATTCAAATTTAAATCTGTTTTAAATAACTTTTAAAATACAAATCCAAATAATGCAAATAATATATGTTTTGAGATCAGAAAAATGTGAGGAATTCAAATCTTCCATCCAAAATATATTTTGAACAATTAAAATTTCAAGTTGACTTAATTTACAATAAAATGCCCTTTTCCTTAATTAATTAATATCTTTTGTTTTATAAGTCCAAATTTAATAAGTAATATGTCTAAAATGATTAGCTCGACGAGACCTTTCTGTTTATGCATTCCATGTTGAGTTTTGAAGCATGCATCATATAAATATAATGTGTACAGCAACTAATATGCG
This sequence comes from Avena insularis, assembly GCA_023614405.1. Classification (NCBI taxonomy): domain Eukaryota; kingdom Viridiplantae; phylum Streptophyta; class Magnoliopsida; order Poales; family Poaceae; genus Avena; species Avena insularis. The sequence continues at coordinate 476,805 of JAJUPC010000156.1, forward strand.
GATAAAATGAGGCTAAAACTCAATTAAATGATTTATTCTTGTATTCCACACCTCACCCATGCCATGCTACCTTATTGCCATGCAAATTGTGCATCATTCATCATGGCATGATTGTTTGCTTGATGCATTTATTCATATGCTTGCGCACTTTATTTATGTTGGCCCTTGTTTGTTTGGTTCTTCTTCGAATAGACGAAAGGTGGGATATATCAAGAGAACCGAGCACTACCTGATCCATCCCTTGCTTCAATCGAGCTGCCAGCAAGCACTACCACATGCTTGCATACATATAGTACCTATTGCCTCTATCTTATTCTTGCATCATTGAGTCATGATTGCATTAAATTGAATCCCAAGTATTGCATAGCCTTTACTTTTAAACCCCAATCAAGCTTGTTCCTCCATCCCATGAGCCCTTACTACAGGAGATGTTTGAGCCATGCGAGTCTTAGAACAGCATGTGTAGGGTATGTGAGTGTCCGATGGATAACGAGGTACCTATACAACTTAACCTGAGTAGTAATGGGATAACTAATGAAAGTGGCATCGGTGAGCCATATTCGCTATTTGGTTTTTCAGGCTCACTTGTGTCCCGTAGGACCCCGAGTACTTGATTCCTGTTCCTTGAATATTCGCGCTTATCCACATCCGGAGGCTTATGAACCCCCGAGCCGAGCTTGATTCATTCTTATTTCTTGGGGCCACAAACTAGTTTGAGGTTTTATTTACTATCCTGTACTTATGCCATGCTTTATTTAAATTGTGTGAGGTACGCACACTGCATCGTTTAGGAAAGCGGAGTGTTTTCATGGTGTCGAAAAGCCCACCACATTTTCGGTTCCCAGTCGTTCACAGCCATTGGCGCAAACCTTGAGTCCGTCTCGGAGTCGGCCAACTTCGTCGCGGGTAGCTTAATGGGGTGGCCCCCTGAAATATTTCTGAATCCTGTAATTGCTTTGTCGTGACTGCCTCGTTGGGTTTTGATTTGGTTTTTCCGAGGCATATCGATTGTGTGTTGCTATTTGTGCACCCCTGCAGGGTAAAACTTTCTGAAAGCCGTGTCCGCCGTTATGGACGACTTGGAGCACAGTTTCTCGATCATAGAGAAGCATAACTAAAGTACCGCTTTTAATTTGACTAGACTAGGTACCTGACTAGTAAATAGTGCAACACTCACGGAATGGATAATAAAACTGCCAACGGATGGGGGTTGTTCGTCCGCTTCCTCGTCGGTAAGCGAGGAGGAGGATGGATCTGTGGAGATTACCATTATAACTGTTATAACTGTTGTTATTAATTCACGGACATCCGTCTATCTCTGGTTAGGCGGATGGTTAGCGAGTTTCTATAGAATTGCTAGGTTTATCTTTTGCTGCAATTGCGTCACCCCAGGTTGTGTCCCCTTTAGAGGCATAAAGACTTGCTAAGTACCCCTAGGGTCTCACACGATAAATTATTGGTTCAGATGAACAGGTACATTCACAAGATGGATACTGGGTGGAAGAGACGGACGATGTGGGCAACGATCATTCAGTGTAGAGATTCCAGGAACGGGGATCCGTGAGATCTGTGGGCGGGATCTGCTTATTTATGTGGCATCTTATGACGATTTGCTTCTTATCCGTACTCGGATTTTGTCTTCCGCTTCCGCCTGATACTCTGATGTTTGATGTATGAGGAGATATCCTAAACTATTATATCTATCTAGGATATTTGGATCTTGCCGTATGGCGTTGCTATATTTCCTTTCTTTTTAGATGGAATGGCTCTGATGTACTGTTGTATGGTGGCTTGCATACATACTCATTTGTGTATGTAGTTGATCCCTTCGCCTGCCGATTACGCCGCCCGTTCTTGTCCCGATGTTTAGAAATGGTTGGGACGGCCGAAAGGTTCACCTGAGTGGCATTTGGGCCCCACCGCATTATTTCAACCATTTCGCTCATCCAAGCTTGTAACTAGGAGCGTAATTCACCGAGGTAGTTACAGTTGGTATCGTGAGCCATCCCGACCTTCGTGGTCTCAGCCAAATGGTCGTTGTCGCCTAGCAAATATTTTTGGTAGTTATGTATACTAGGGAAAAACAAAACGTGAGAGTAGGACTGCTTCCACTTTTCTTCTTACCCAACCACCCACCCTTTTCTGGTAAGGAAGTGTAACATTTTCAATCCTCTTCTTAAAATTCAAACTAGGATTCACGTGTTCTGGGTTTCCGTAGCATCATAGAAAGTGTGCGTGTGTGTGTGTAATTCCTTGTCTATCTGTTGCATCCTTTTGTTATCACCATCGCCTTTGGTTATCAATCATTGGTACATTTCATCTTCGAGGCTTTTGAAAACCGGCGCGATATATCTGACTCCTTGTTAACCGGTGCCATATTCTTAAGGGTGTTCTTCCTTCTAGCAACTCCTCATTCTGTGAAATCATCAGTTGCTAATCTCTACCTGATAAGTGATTTTGCGCATCTATTGGTATTTTAATGCCGAAAAATGCGGAAATTTTTTCTTTGATACATCTGTTTCCACACTCCTTTTCAGTGTGTGAAACATTATCTCCTTTATCGGCATGTCCATGCTAACTCATTCTTTTGACACCGGCGCTTAATCCTGGAGTTTCTTTTCATCTCCAATTCTTTTGGGCTAATTACATAACGTGTGTCGATCCGATGCTGGTGATTGTAATTTGGTTCTCGGCATAGCTATATTCCACTCATGATAAGTGTCGATTGGAATATGGAAAAATGCTATCAACCGTCACCATCTGGAGGATAAGGTTATCTCCTGTGATTTTGAGTACACCGTGATCATATCTATGCATATTCAAGCATCTTTGGCAATCCGGAGTTTCTCAAAGCACTACGGCGGTCTATCATCTGCCCATCATGCTGCACATCTTTTTGAACTTCATATCTGCAAAATTCTCTTTGATACGAGGGAATTGCATCTGTTCGTTTCTGATAGCTTTGCTTAAGGTATGAGCTATCATCGTTTCTTTATCCAAGATCTCTTTATCTTTGTAACCGGTGATCCAATCGACAATGTGACCAAGGTGACATCTCTTTTTCTTCCGAAGGACCAGATAATCTATTCTTCCAGTGCATCTTCTTCAACATGAACCCGTGCTCTTAATATTGATCTTTCTAAGAGCGTTGAGCTCAGGAAGTGTTCGAGCATTTGTTCGTTTCTCTCGTCTTTTGAACTTGGTATTCTGGGAATATCCTGTTAATCCAGGGTGGTATATGTTGTTAATATGCTTGCCTATTCGATATCAAGGGAAGAACATGGAAGATCATCTGTGTCTCTTTCTCTCAAGCTTCGAGAACACTGCCTGTGTGCAAAGTATCAAAGTGTGAGTTCTGGCCTCTTGAAGTCACCTATCTCGACCACGTCCTTCTGCTAAAGAGATCGCTTCAATTCTGGAATCAGCAAGTTCATTGTTAATTCCATCCTCCATCTTCAACCAACCCGGAGTTTTCCTTGTTGGCAAGTTATCATCGTCGTTCCGCTAAAGATTTTCCTCAAGACCGCTAAATCTCTCTCAATCATTTCAAGAAGAACATGGAGTTCTTTCACCTCAGTCTTGTCAAGTAATCTCTTGAAACCCTTCCGCTCTATCGTCTATGCTCAATCCACCGGAGTCCATGAAGACCTTCCAGATCGTGTATTCCTTCTGTTCAAGTGGTGCTACCTTTTCTTTGTCTGTGGAATCTTGCAGTTCTTCTCCGTAATCTTCCTTCATATCTTTCCGGTGGCTTGGTACTTCCGACATGACGACAACATCATCACCCTTATCTATCTTGGATCCGGTGAATCGGTTGCATCTATCCTTGTTTTCTAACGGAGTTCCATGAGTTATCCTTGTCAAGATCTTTAGTCTATTTTGGGAGTTGGGTTGCTTAGTTTTCCTATTCATGTGCGGAGTAATGCTTTGAGTGCGGGATGGAGTAGCTACCATACCACTACTCTTATCATTCGTTTTTGTACATTGAATTGGTGAATTTATGTGATTTCACTCATTCCACGGAAGTTAGAAGTGGCCTTTATCTCTCGATACTTTTACTTCCGTCCTTGTCTTTCCGGAGTGCTCTCTCGAAGAAAGTAATCAATAATCTCTTGTTGGTGAACTCGTCTTTTCCTACACGGAGCAAAATCTACAATTATCTGGTGGAAACAAACGCAAACTCTTTTCTGTCCTCGTCATTCTACCGGTGCTTGACATCCCTAAACAAGATGAAAGGAAACTATCTCTCTTTTTGTTTCATCAATTCTTTTTCCGTGGTAAAGCCAATTATGGTTGATGCCATCAGCCGCAAATCTATTGTGTTAGCCTCAAGGCTAAAGAAAGCAATAAGTATCTCTATAATAAACTCCAGATCCTTCATATTCTTTGCTTCTCGGGATTCCACCATGATCTAGCTTCACATCCGTCTCTGGAAGTTATACCCGCGCACCTCAATTGCGTGATCCTTTGGTTCTTACCGGCGCAACAAGAATCTAATCCGACGATGTCTAACTAAATCTTTCTGTTCATATCAAGGGACTCTATTGTTTGAAGGCAATATTGTTTCCGTACTTCATTTCTCAAATCCGAGAGGAGATACGATGCTATTGTCATAGTGGTTCAAACCTCTCCAATCTAGCTCTTTTTCTTCCGGCGAGATAAAGATTCATCCTTTCTCGTATCAGTAAATCTTTAATCTTAACGGTGTGTCTTTCTTATCCATGATACATCATCTTGTCTTCTCTTTCACAAGTGGTTCTATTCTTTTATCTTGTTTCTTGAGAAAACCGGAGCTATGTCCATCCTATCCTTCTTGTCTCACGACAATCCTTCAACTCTTCTAACCGTTGTTCTCTAGCAGAACGCAAGACTCGCGACAAGTGTAGCAAGTTTTGCAAGGGGTAGTGCTTACACCATTCCGTTGTTTATCAACTTGGGGAACGTGAGTCATCTTCGTTCCGAACACCCGCCTCTTCTTGTGTTGTTTCTTTTCCTAGGAATCTCGGGGCGAGATTCTTGTTTAGTGGAGGAGAGTTGTAGCACCCCAATTGTCTAACAATTGCAATGCTACTAGCCTATTCTATATAGATGCTACTTCATATATATAATTGTTGCATCATAATTATATCATGCTCATGTCATCATGCCTCCTTGCATTTGAGCATCATATAAAACCCTTTTTGTTTTGGTTCTTCTCTCATATGCATTGTTAATTGTATTTGCCTCTTGATATTGTATTTGGTTCTTGATATATTGTTTAATGCCCAAGTTGAGTTGGGGCATATATCTTATTAACTCCACCACCTTTCTTTCACCACTTTATAATTCCACCATCCAGCTAAATATGAGCTTTGCACTTTATTGGGTTTTACCTCTAGCTCATATGGGTTGGGATGGATCCAATTCTTTCCACATGCTCTCATCTTAGCATCATGTTGTTTTCACATCATTGATATATGAGAACCACATGGCCACCTTTGCATGCCTTGTGAGTGGAACCCTTTTGCTAGCTTCCATATGTGTGGTGTTGGGGTTATTTTCATGTTTGGATATTTTTGGGCTTATTAAATGCCTAGTGGCACATACACACTAGCAAGTCCCAATTTTATTCACACATGGCCATCTCCAACTACTCCACATGGGGCATCCTTTCATTTCTTTTGCTTAGCTTTATTCCACCTTTGGAAATGCAAATGAATAATGCCATGTAATAATATTGTTTTCACAATAATCAACATGGTATTAAATATTTTGCATGGCCCATGCAAGAACCACCTTTTACTTGTCCTTTGGATTTTATTTGAATTTTGAGTGAATCTAAATCACACACATCCCTCTCTCTCTCTTTTTCCACATGCTCTTGCTTGATCTATGTTTGGAGCATGCTAGCTCTAAAACCCTAGATCTCACCCTCCCTCTCTTTTCTTAGCTTGATCTAGTTGGAGCTTGGCATGTGCTTGGCTTGATCTTGGCTAAGGCAAAACCCTAGCTACCATACCACTCATCTCTCTTACCCCACCTCTCTAAACCACCCCATCTAACCCTAACCCTCACACCTCCCCTTCTAAGCAAAACCCTAAGCCACCCTACCCTCTCTTGGCCTCCCTCCTCTCCCCTCCTTGTTGGCCCCACCTGGCCACCCTGGCCCACCTAGCTGCCACCCAAACCAAACCCTACCCAAGCCATACCCCCTCTCCCTCCTACCCTAGCTCCAACCCTAGCATCTACCCGAGGCTACCCCTCTCTCCCTCTCTCTCTGCCTACGTGCCCCACCAGCCGAGCCTTCCCCTGCCTCCTTGGCCTCGCCCTCTGGTCCCACCTGGAAGCCACCCCCCTGCCAGCTGCCTCGCCTGACGAAAGCACGTGAGGAAGGAGGGAGAAAAGTGGCCGAGCCACCTTTTCCCTCTACCTGCTCCCCACGGCACCTTCCTCCCCCCTCTCTGTCTTACCTCCTCCTCCACGTCTCCTGCGTTCCCCAGATCCGCCCTAGGGCCCTGCCTCTCCCCTCTCCTCTCCATCGCCACCGCCTACCCCCAACGCCGGCCACCATCGGTCTCCTCCGATCCCCCTCTTCCAGCCGGTGGCGTGGTGATTGTTGGTGTCGAGGAAGGCCGTGGAGCTCCCCTACGTCGCCCTGTACACGGAGCCGAGCAGGAGGAGCACCAGAGCGCCGGTACCAGCGCGAGCCCGACGTCCAAACCCTAGCTTCGGTCCGTCTGCGTCGACGCCGATCCCCTGCGCCTCGAGCCGATCCGACCACACCGACACACCCTCGGTGAGCCACGCAACCTCCCTGACATGGTCCGCCTCTCTGTAACCCCCTGGCCTCGCCGGACTTTGCGTCGAACGGCCTCCGCGCGTCGGAGTGCTCTGGCTCAGACCTCACGCTCCGCGTAGCGCCCTATCTAGGCCTCGCCCATCTCCCTGACAGCAACCCCAGCCCGCCGCAGTGGTTCCGCCCTCCGCGCGCGAGCCCTAGGTCCCGCATTTGATCTCCCACCCCGCTGCAGACAAGGAGCACCGACCAGACACGAGGAAGATCCACAGTGGCAGCGGCTTTTTGCACAAACCCCCCTACCCTTTTGGCTCTCGCAACTCAAGGCCTCCTGAGCCCCACCAGTCAGCGTCTGTAGGCTTTTTACAAAAAGGTACCCAGTCTTACGGTTTGATCAACCCGCCCTCACAGGTTGCAGCCTGGCTACCGTCCACGTGGCGTGGGTCCTCACAGGTGCCTTGACCCCAATTCACATTCGCTAGGGCTAGAAGAGCTCGTGGTGATGTAAACTTTTCTATATGTCAGGTTGCCCAACAAGATGACCCCACTGGTCAGCGTCTGTGGCTAGAATTGAGCTAAGTAACAAAAGAATTTATGTAATCTATTTAAATCCAAATCTTTTCAAAATAAATTCAAATTCAAATTTAAATCTGTTTTAAATAACTTTTAAAATACAAATCCAAATAATGCAAATAATATATGTTTTGAGATCAGAAAAATGTGAGGAATTCAAATCTTCCATCCAAAATATATTTTGAACAATTAAAATTTCAAGTTGACTTAATTTACAATAAAATGCCCTTTTCCTTAATTAATTAATATCTTTTGTTTTATAAGTCCAAATTTAATAAGTAATATGTCTAAAATGATTAGCTCGACGAGACCTTTCTGTTTATGCATTCCATGTTGAGTTTTGAAGCATGCATCATATAAATATAATGTGTACAGCAACTAATATGCGGATAAAATGAGGCTAAAACTCAATTAAATGATTTATTCTTGTATTCCACACCTCACCCATGCCATGCTACCTTATTGCCATGCAAATTGTGCATCATTCATCATGGCATGATTGTTTGCTTGATGCATTTATTCATATGCTTGCGCACTTTATTTATGTTGGCCCTTGTTTGTTTGGTTCTTCTTCGAATAGACGCTGAGCAGGGGATATATCATGAGAACCAGGAGCACTACCCAGATCCATCCCTTGCTTCAACTAAGCTGCCAGGAAAGCACTACCACATGCTTGCATACATATAGTACCTATTGCCTCTATCTTATTCTTGCATCATTGAGTCGCGATTGCATTAAATTGAATCCCAAGTATTGCATAGCCTTTACTTTTAAACCCCACCGAAGCTTGTTCCTCCATTCCATGAGCCCTTACTACAGGAGTTGTTTGAGCCATGCGAGTGTTAGAACAACATGTGTAGGGTATGTGAGTGTCTGATGGATAACGAGGTACCTATACAACTTAACCTGAGTAGTAATGGGATAACTAATGAAAGTGGCATCGGTGAGCCATATTCGCTATTTGGTTTTTCGGGCTCACTTGTGTCCCGTAGGACCCCGAGTACTTGATTCCTGTTCCTTGAATATTCGCGCTATCCACATCCGGGAGGCTTATGAACCCCGAGCGAGCTTGATTCATTCTTATTTCTTGGGGCCACAAACTAGTTTGAGGTTTTATTTACTATCCTGTACTTATGCCATGCTTTACCGCTTTATTTAAATTGTGCGAGGTAATCGACACCTTTATCGCTTTGGGAAAGCGGAGTGTTTTTGCGGTGTCGACAAGCCCAGTCACATTTTCGGGTTCCCAGTCGTTCACAGCCATTGGCGCAAACCTTGAGTCCGTCTCGGAGTCGGCTAACTTCGTCGCGGGTAGCTTAATGGGGTGGCCCCCTGAAATATTTCTGAATCCTGTAATTGCTTTGTCGTGACTGCCTCGTTGGGTTTTGATTTGGTTTTTCCGAGGCATATCGATTGTGTGTTGCTATTTGTGCACCCTCAGGTAAAACTTTCAAAGCCGTGTCCGCGTTATGGACGACTTGGAGCACGTTTCTCGATCATAGACAAGCATAACTAAAGTACCGCTTTTAATTTGACTAGACTAGGTACCGACTAGTAAATAGTGCAACACTCACGGAATGGATAATAAAACTGCCAACGGATGGGGTTGTTACGTCTTCGCTCGGTAAGCGAGGAGGAGGATGGATCTATGGAGATTACCATTATAACTGTTATAACTGTTGTTATTAATTCACGGACATCCGTCTATCTCTGGTTAGGCGGATGGTTAGCGAGTTTCTATAGAATTGCTAGGTTTATCTTTTGCTGCAATTGCGTCACCCTAGGTTGTGTCCCCTTTAGAGGCATAAAGACTTGCTGAGTACCCCTAGGGTCTCACACGATAAATTATTGGTTCAGATGAACAGGTACATTCGCAAGATGGATACTGGGTGGAAGAGACGGACGATGTGGGCAACGATCATTCGGTGTAGAGATTCCGGGAACGGGGATCCGTGAGATCTGTGGGCGGGATCTGCTTATTTATGGGGCATCTTATGACGATTTCCACTAGATGTCATTGCATGTGTTTTCTTTCTATTAACCACACTAATCCTCTAGATGTCATTACATGTGTGTTCTATTCATAAACCACACTGCTCCACGGATGTTGTTGCATGTGTGTTCTTTTCCTAAACTACATGGATCACTAGATGTCATTGCATGTGTGTTCTTTTCATATACCACATGGATCCACTAGATGTCATTGCATGTGTTTTCTTTTCATAAACCACACAGATCCACTAATGTCATTGCATGTGTGTTCTTTTCATAAACCACACTGATCCGAAAGATGTCATTGCATGTGTGTTCATTTCATAAACCACACTGATCCACTGGTGTCATTGCATGTGTGTTCTTTTCCTAGACCACATTGATCCATTAGATGTCATTGCATGTGTGTTCATTTCATAGACCACATGGATCCACTAGACGTCATTTAATGTGTGTTATTTTCCAAAACCACATGGATCCACTAGATGTCATTGCATGTGTGTTCTTTTCATAAACCACATGGATCCACTAGATGTCGTTGCATGTGTGTTCTTTTCATAAACCACATGGATCCACTGATGTCATTGCATGTGTGTTCTTTTCATAAACCACATGGATCCACTAGATGTCATTGCATGTGTGTTCTTTTCATAAACCACACTAATCCACTAGATGTCGTTGCATGTGTATTCTTTTCATAAACCAATGCATCCACTGAATGTCATTGCATGTGTGTTCTTTTCCAAAACCTAACCGATCCACTAGATGTCATTGCATTTGTGTTCTTTTCATAAACCTAACTGCTCCGCTTGATGTCATTGCATGTGTGTTCTTTCTATAAACCACACCGATCCACTAGATTTCATTACAAGTGTGTTCTTTTCATAAACCACACTAATCCACGGATGTCATTGCATGTGTGTTCTTTTCCTAAACCACATGGATCACTAGATGTCATTGCATGTGTGTTCTTTTCATAAACCACACTGATCCACGGATGTCATTACATGTCTATTCTTTTCATAAACCACATGGATCCACTAGATGTCATTGCATGTGTGTTCTTATCATAACCCACACTGATCCACTGATGTCATTGCATGTGTGTTCTTTTCATAAACCACACTGATCCTAAAGATGTAATAGCATGTGTGTTCATTTCATAAACCACACTAATCCACTAGTGTCATTGCATGTGTGTTCTTTTCCTAGACCACCTTGATCCACTAGATGTCATTGCATGTATGTTCTTTTCATAAACCACATGGATCCACTAGATGTCATTGCATGTGTTATCTTTTCATAAACCACACTGATGCACTTGATGTCATTGCATGTGTATTCTTTTCTTAAACCAATGGATCCACTAGATGTCATTGCATGTGTGTTCATTTCCAAAAACACATGGTTCCACTAGATGCCATTGCATTTGAGTTCTTTTCATAAACCTAACCGATCCACTAGATGTCATTGCATGTGTGTTCTTTCTATAAACCACACTGCTCCACTGGTGTCATTACATGTGTGTTCTTTTCCTAGACTACCTTGATCCACTAGATGTCATTGCATGTGTGTTCATTTCATGGACCACATGGATCCACTAGATGTCATTAAATGTGTCTTCTTTTCCAAAACCACATGGATTCACTAGATGTCATTGCACGTTTGTTCTTTTCATAAACCACATGGATCCACTAGATGTCGTTGCATGTGTGTTCTTTTCATAAACCACATGGATCCACTGATGTCATTGCATGTGTGTTCTTTTCATAATCCACATGGATCCACTATATGTCATTGCATGTGTGTTCTTTCTATAAACCACACTGATCCACTGATGTCATTGCATGTGTGTTCTTTTCATAATCCACATGGATCCACTAGATGTCATTGCATGTGTATTATTTTCATAAACCAATGGATCCACTAGATGTCATTGCATGTGTGTTCTTTTCCAAAAACACATGGTTCCACTAGATGTCATTGCATTTGTGTTCTTTTCATAAACCTAACTGATCCACTAGATGTCATTGCATGTGTGTTGTTTCTATTAACCACACTGATCCTCTAGATGTCATTACATGTGTGTTCTTTTCATAAACCACACTGATCCACGGATGTTGTTGCATGTGTGTTCTTTTCCTAAACCACATGGATCACTAGATGTCATTGCATGTGTGTTCTTTTCAGAAACCACACTGATCAACTAGTGTGATTTCATGTGTGTTCTTTTCATAAACCACACTGATGCACTAGATATCATTGCATGTGTATTCTTTTCATAAACCAATGGATCCACTAGATGTCACTGCATGTGTGTTCTTTTCCAAAAACACATGGTTCCACTAGATGTCATTGCATTTGTGTTCTTTTCATAAACCTAACCGATCCACTAGATGTCATTGCATGTGTGTTCTTTCTATAAACCACACTGCTCCACTAGTGTCATTGCATGTGTGTTCTTTTCCTAGACCACCTTGATCCACTAGATGTCATTGCGTGTGTGTTCATTTCATAGACCACATGGATCCACTAGATGTCATTAAATGTGTCTTCTGTTCCAAAACCACATGGATCCACTAGATGTCATTGCACGTGTGTTCTTTTCATAAACCACATGGATCCACTAGATGTGGTTGCATGTGTGTTCTTTTCATAAACCACATGGATCCACTAACGTTATTGTATGTGTGTTCATTTCTTAATCCACATGGATCCACTATATGTCATTGCATGTGTTTTCTTTCTATAAACCACACTGATCCACTAGATGTCATTGCATGTGTATTCTTTTCATAAACCAATGGATCCACTAGATGTCATTGCATGTGTGTTCTTTTCCAAAAACACATGGTTCCACTAGATGTCATTGCATTTGTGTTCTTTTCATAAACCTAACTGATCCACTAGATGTCATTGCATGTGTGTTCTTTCTATTAACCACACTGATCCTCTAGATGTCATTACATGTGTGTTCTTTTCATAAACCACACTGATCCACGGATGTCGTTGCATGTGTGTTCTTTTCCTAAACCACATGGATCACTTCATGTCATTGCATGTGTGTTCTTTTCATAAACCACACTGATCCACGGATGTCATTGCATGTGTGTTCTTTTCATAAAACACACGGATCCACTAGAGGTCATTGCATGCGTGTTCTTTTCATAAACCACAATGATCAACTATATGACATTTCATGTGTGTTCTTCTCATAAACCACATGGATCCACTACGTGTCATTGCATGTGTGTTCTTTTTATAAACCACATGGATCCACTAGATGTCGTTGCATGTGTGTTCTTTTCATAAACCACATGGATCCACTTATGTCATTAAATGTGTGTTCTTTTCATAATCCACATGGATCCACTATATGTCATTGCATGTTTGTTCTTTCTATAAACCACACTCATCCCCTTGATGTCATTACATGTGTATTCTTTTCATAAACCAATGGATCCACGAGATGTCATTGCATGTGTGTTCTTTTCCAAAAACACATGGTTCCACTAGATGTCATTGCATTTGTGTTCTTTTCATAAACCTAACTGATCCACTAGATGTCATTGGATGTGTGTTCTTTCTATTAACCACACCGATCCTCTAGATGTCATTACATGTGTGTTCTTTTCATCAACCACACTGATCCACGGATGTCGTTGCATGTGTGTTCTTTTCCTAAACCACATGGATCACTAGATCTTGTTGCATGTGTGTTCTTTTCATAAACCACACTGATCCACGGATGTCATTGCATGTGTGTTCTTTTCATAAACCACATGGATCCACTAGATGTCATTGCATGTGTTTTCTTTTCATAAACCACACTGATCCACTGATGTCATTGCATGTGTGTTCTTTTCATAAACCACACTGATCCGAAAGATGTCATTGCATGTGTGTTCATTTCATAAACCACACTGATCCACTGGTGTTATTGCATGTGTGTAATTTTCCTAGACCACATTGATCCACTAGATGTTATTGCATGTGTGTTCATTTCATAGACCACATGGATCCACTAGACGTCATTTAATGTGTGTTCTTTTCCAAAACCACATGGATCCACTAGATGTCATTGCATGTGTGTTCTTTTCATAAACCACATGGATCCACTATATGTCGTTCCATGTGTGTTCTTTTCATAAACCACGTGGATCCACTTATGTCATTGCATGTGTGTTCTTTTCATAAACTACATGGATCCACTAGATGTCATTGCATGTGTGTTCTTTTCATAAACCACACTGATCCACTAGATGTCATTGCATGTGTATTCTTTTCATAAACCAATGGATCCACTAAATGTCATTGCATGTGTGTTTTTTTCCAAAAAAACATGGTTCCACTAGATGTCATTGCATTTGTGTTCTTTTCATAAACCTAACTGCTCCACTTGATGTCATTGCATGTGTGTTCTTTCTATAAACCACACTGATCCACTAGATTTCATTTCATGTGTGTTCTTTTCATAAACCACACTGATCCACGGATGTCATTGCATGTGTGTTCTTTTCCTAAACCACATGGATCACTAGATGTCATTGCATGTGTGTTCTTTTCATAAACCACACTAATCCACGGATGTCATTACATGTCTGTTCTTTTCATAAACCACCTGGATCCACTAGATGTCATTGCATGTGTGTTCTTTTCATAAACCACACTGATCCACTGATGTCATGGCATGTGTGTTCTTTGCATAAACCACACTGATCATAAAGATGCCATTTCATGTCTGTTCATTTCATAAACCACACTAATCGACTAGTGTCATTGCATGTGTGTTCTTTTCCTAGACCACCTTGATCCACTAGATGTCATTGCATGTGTGTTCATTTCATAGACCACATGGATCCACTAGATATGATTAAATGTGTGTTGTTTTCCAGAACCACATGGATCCACTAGATGTCATTGCACATGTGTTCTTTTCATAAACCACATGGATCCACTAGATGTCATTGCAAGTGTGTTCTTTTAATAAACCACATGGATCCACTGATGTCATTGCATGTGTGTTCTTTTCATAAACCACACTGATCCATGGATGTTGTTGCATGTGTGTTCTTTTCATAAACCACACTGATCCATTGATTGTCATTGCATGTGTGTTCTTTTCATAAAGCACACTGATCCGAATGATGTCATTGCATGTGTGTTCATTTCATAAACCACACTGATCCACTAGTGTCATTGCATGTGTGTTCTTTTCCTAGACCACATTGATCCACTAGATGTCATTGCATGTGTGTTCATTTCATAGACCACATGGATCCACTAGACGTCATTAAATGAGTGTTCTTTTCCAAAACCACATGTATCCACTAGATGTCGTTGCATGTGTGTTCTTTTCATAAACCACATGGATCCACTGATGTCATTGCATGTGTGTTCTTTTTATAAACCACATGGATCCACTAGATGTCATTGCACTTATGTTCTTTTCATAAACCACATGGATCCACTAGATGTCATTACATGTGTGTTCTTTTCATAAACCACACTGATCCACTAGATGTCATTGCATGTGTATTCTTTTCATAAACCAATGGATCCACTAGATGTCATTGCATGTGTGTTCTTTTCCAAAAACAAATGGTTCCACTAGATGTCATTGCATTTGTGTTGTTTTCATAAACCTAACTAATCCACTTGATGTCATTGCATGTGTGTTCTTTCTATAAACCACACCGATCCACTAGATTTCATTGCATGTGTGTTCTTTTCATAAACCACACAAATCCACGGATGTCATTGCATGTGTGCTCTTTTCCTAAACCACATGGATCACTAGATGTCATTGCATGTGTGTTCTTTTCATAAACCACACTAATCTACGGATGTCATTGCATGTGTGTTCTTTTCATAAACCACATGGATCCACTAGATGTCATTGCATGTGTTCTTTTCATAAACCACACTGATCCACTGATGTCATTGCATGTGTGTTCTTTTCATAAACCACACTGATCCGAAAGATGTCATTGCATGTGTGTTCATTTCTTAAACCACACTGATCCACTGGTGTCATTGCATGTGTGTTCTTTTCCTAGACCACCTTGATCCACTAGGTGTCATTGCATTTCTATTCATTTCATAGACCACATGGATCCACTAGATGTCATTAAATGTGTGTTCTTTTACAAAACCACATGGATCCACTAGATGTCATTGCACGTGT
This sequence comes from Avena insularis, assembly GCA_023614405.1. NCBI lineage: Eukaryota > Viridiplantae > Streptophyta > Magnoliopsida > Poales > Poaceae > Avena > Avena insularis. The sequence continues at coordinate 492,332 of JAJUPC010000156.1, forward strand.
GTTCTTTTCATAAACCACATGGATCCACTAGATGTCGTTGCATGTGTGTTCTTTTCATAAACCGGATGGATCCACTTATGTCATTGCATGTTTGTTCTTTTCATAAACCACATGGATCCACTAGATGTCATTGCATGTGTGTTCTTTTCATAAAGCACACTGATCCACTAGATGTCATTGCAGGTGTGTTCTTTTCCTAAACCACATGGATCCACTAGTGTCGTTGCATCTGTGTTATTTTCATAAACAACATGGATACATTAGATGTCATTGCATGTGTGTTCTTTTCCAAAACCACATGAATCCACTAGATGTCATTACATGTGTGTTCTTTTCATAAACCACATGGATCCACTAGATGTCATTGCATGTGTGTTCTTTTTATAAACCATGTTGAACCACTGATGTCATTGCATGTGTGTTCATTCATTAACCACATGGATCCACTAGATGTCATTGCATGTGTGTTCATTTCATAAAACACATGGATCCACTAGATTTCATTAAATGTGGGTGTTCTTTTCATAAATAACATGTATCCACTAGATGTCATTGCATCTATGTTCTTTTCATAAACCACATGAATTCACTATATGTCATTACATGTGTGTTCTTTTCATAAACCACAATGATCCCCTGATGTCATTGCATGTGTGTTCTTTTCATAAACCACACTGATCCAAAAGATATCATTGCATGTCTGTTCATTTCATAAATGTAAGATCCCTCCTTATTAAAGGAAAAGATCCCTGTGATTGCAATGCTAGTCCCTGGATCAATGCTAGCATCCACAGTTTAAGATGAAGTACACAGATACAAAGGTCGTTTATTACAGTCATTCCAGAGATAAAACATAGTCTTTTACAACTCATGGCCAAAGGCCTAGTACAAGAGTTTATGGAATAAGTAAATAAACATAAGTCTTCATCTTCATGTGCCACAGGCAAGCATGTTGAGTGTAGACTCATGACTCCTAATCATCATCAGAGTAACCTGCAACATCATAAGTTACAGCCACAAGGGTCAATACTTTGGAATAGTATTGGCAAGTGATACCTTAGTATATATTTAAGTGGACTATAAGACTATATGCATTTGGCTGGTGGAGCTTAGGCTTGCATTGCTCAAAATAGATTTTTCCTTAACTTTTTGAAAACACTAAGTTTTTGCTTGACAAAGTCCATCCCAAGGTATCTACCAATCAGAGACTGAAGATCCACTCAGGGCATCTACCAATCAAAGACTGAAGATCCTTTAACCCTTGTTCACCCACAAGTTTTATTCAGAAATTGGAGTGATGAGATTCTTGAAGTTTCCATGTCTTGATGCTCAAATTGTCCTTTACCAGGGACATGGCTAAGTACTTAGGTTTTACACTCTGCAGAGGTGGTGAACTTTTCCCCACAAGCCTTGGTTTCCCAAGGATGATCCTTCAGATAGCCTTTCCTTAGTCGGATGGACGTTCCAACCTATCATCCCATCTACCACCCACTGTCCAAAAGACTAAGTTCCAGCATCCTAAGATCATGGCAGAGCCCATAATGCCAAGTGGTTGCACTTGAAGCTTCTCAACATTAGACATCTCAAATCTCTTTGTTTCCTGGGTGGCCATCCACAAGTGAGATACACAAGGTTCACCAGTACCCCTGGCCTTGTGTAACCACTCAACATACCCCATTCTTTCCATTCCACCCAGGTGATTCATTAACTTAGTTGTTTTGTTAAATAAAAACAAGTCCTTAGACTTAGAATATTTTTCCATAGTGTGAATATATAAACCACCCTTGTTTTCTAGTAGCTAGGCTAAGCATGGCATGGCAACTTATCTTTAGGGAATTCTCCTAGCAATTCTAGCATTCTATTCTAAATAGGATTTCCCATTATCAATTGACAAAAGTAGCATGCAAGTCCTAACAAAATATATCTAATGCAAGTATAAAATATAGGTATGGAATATTCATGAAGATATCACTTGCCTTGGTAGTGTGGAGAGTAGCACTCGTCACAATCACAATCACTAGCAAAATCTACACACAAAGTTATAGCACACAATTACACACAAATATATACAAACAAAAATATTATGAATGCATGCATGCATGAATCTACCAAGTGATGATTTTTGAAAACTCAACCAAGCAAGTGCATGAATACAGAAACTAAACAAGTCACAAAATAGCCAAGACAACTTAAATAACCCTAAAACAAAATACTAAACTAAATCTATACTCAAAAAGGCCTCAAACAAGTCTCTGCAATTTTAGCACATCTAATGGCTACTATTTGCTAAACAAAAGGATGGGCAGAAAGGTCTTGTTTTTCTGAATCCAACGGTATAATGTTTGCAAAATTCTAACGTGGGATTCAAAAGATATAGGCATTTGAAATCTGGATCAAAATCTGTTTTAAATTCTATTTTCAGATCAGCTCCTAGCCACGCGTCATGTTCTTATTCGCCCGTACCGGTTCGCACTGGATCGAGCTCCACAGCCGTAGGATCTAAATAAAATCTGGCGGCTCAGATCGCGTACCGCTTCGGGGTTAAGTGATCTATCGTAGGCGTTCGATCCAGATCTAACGGCTACTACTGCCTGGCCACAGATGGGCGGCGCTGGTACCGCTAACTGGCTGTCGACGACGGCAGGCGATGCATGACGGCGAGGAGAAGGAGGAGTAGCTCACCGGGCTCGGAGGTCACTGGCGAAGCTTCGTCGTACTGCGGTTGGTCGGCGCCGCACGCTGCGATTGCTCACCGAGTTCTTGTGGGCGGCGGTTGCGGGTGGTCGTCGTGGACGTCGCTGAATCACCCGAGGCAAGATAATGACACGGTTAGGTTCCACGGTCAAGGCGAGTAGTGAGCATGAACAGAAGGCGGGCGATGCAGTACCTACCGGGAAAACTTCGTCGGAGTTGATGTCGCGTCGGTGCTCGCGGTGTCGTGGAACCGGCGACACAAGCGTCTGGAGACAGACTAGTGAGGTCGAGATGCGCAAAGACATGCTGAGTCAGATTAGAACGAGAGGCGAGAGGGGCGCTAGGCTCACCGGAATCGATCGCCGGAGAGGCTCTGTCATGGCGGTGCAAAGTTGATTGAGGACGACTGGTGGCGGAGCGGCGAGGTGTTTGGGGGAAAATGATCGCGGCGAGAGGGTCTTATAGCGGATGCTCGACAGAAGCGTCCGTCGATTAATGCCCAATTACTCCGGCATCAACTGCGGCAACGGTGGGCGGAGATCGTCTTGGCGGAGATAGGGGAAGACGATCTTGGCGTGGAGAAGGCCCGCTGTCGGCCGAGGAGCGTCTGGCGTGTGAGAAGAAAAAGGAGATCCCGGGTGGGCTTCGGCTTGATCCGCTTGGGCGATTCGGCCGCCTTTTCCTTTCTTTAAGCCTTTTCTTTTTCTAATTTCATTTTCTGAATAGAATTTGATATGAATTCAAATCCTTTTGAATTCAAACTTCTTTGGGGATTTTTGCAGGGTTCTGTGGGTTCACAAACAATCAAATAACCTAGTGGTTACCTTGCAAAGGCTTGGTCAAGCTTGGGTTTCAAAATAAACAGAGATTTGCTCTAGTTGCAAATATTTGGAATAGGGTTTAGAAAATATTTCTAAATTGAAGTCTTGGGTTTAAATGTTACTCCTATTCTTTCCAACCATGGTGGCAAGCAAACAAGATCATGAACAATCAAATCCCAAAGGGTGTTGGCCAATTGAGACAATTTGCCCACATGAAATCATAGCTCAAACTTCTATCTCCAAATGATTTTGAGAAAAACCCTAAATGAATGAATGATGCAAGAATGAAATGAATGAGTTTTGAAACATGATTTTGGGATGTTACAAATCTAACCCAAAATGAATCTCGCCTCGAGATTGGATTAACTAACAAAATAGGTGAGGGTGGTCTTTCCGAAGATCATCTTCTCTTTCCCATGTTGCTTCTTCTTCGGAATGATGATTCCATTGTACTTTGCAAAACTTGATAGTCTTTGTTCTTGTGACTCTTTCTGTGGTCTCAAGAATCTTGACAGGCTTTTCTTCATAGGTGAGGTCACTTTCTAGTTGAACTTCTTCCAAAGATATGGTATCTTTCAAAGATGTTTCTTCCATTTCTGGGTGACATTTCTTGAGCTGGCTCACATGAAAAACATTATGGACTGCTAGTAAAGATCTTTGGCATTCGATTTCATATCTGACTTCTCCTTGCGACTTAAAATGTTGAATGGTCCCACATATCTTGGTGCTAACTTTCCTTTGACTCCAAATCTTTTTACTCCACAGTGGTGATACTCTAAGATAAGCTCTATCCCCAACTTCGTAGTGACTTCTCTCGCTTAGCATCTGCGTAGCTTTTCTGTCGAGCTGCTATCTTCAATCATCTCTAACCAATTTGACCTTTTCTTCGGCGTCTTTGATAAGGTCTGGTCCAAACAAACTTCTTTCTCCCACACCATTCCATAGCAATGGGGTGGTACACTTTCTTCCGTATAGAAACTCAAATGGTGCCATCCCAATACTAGATTGGTGACTGTTGTTGTAAGAGAACTCTGCGTAAGGCAGACTTTCATCCCAACTTGCTCCATAGTCCAGGGCACATGCCCTCACCATGTCTTCAAGAATTTGATTAGTCCTTTCTGTTTGTCCATCAGTTTGAGGATGAAAAGCAGTGCTGAATTCCAACCTCGTTCCTAGAGATTCATGAAGTTGTCTCCAAAAGTGAGAAGTGAACTGAGTTCCTCTATCAGACACAATACTCTTAGGTACACCGTGAAGGCATACAATTCTGCTCATGTAGATTTTGGCTAACTTTGCCTTTGGTATAAGTTGTCTTTACGGGTATAAAATGAGCCACTTTAGTTAGGCGATCTACTATTACCCATATGGAATCATACCTGACCTGGTCCTTGGTAATCCGTAATGAAATCCATACCAATATTTTCCCACTTCCATTCAGGAATAGGCATTGGTTGAAGCAAACTGCTGGTTTACGATGCTCGCTTTCACTCTACTACACACATCACACAAAGCAATGGTGGCGATGTCCCTTTTAAGATTGTTCCACCAAAATCTTTCTTTCATATCCATATACATTTTGGTGTTTCCGGGTGAATAGAATATGGAGAGTTATGGGCTTCTCGTAAAATCAGTTTCGCATTTCCGGATCTTGTGGAACACAAATCGTTTCTCGTGCCATAAAGTACCTTGTTCGTCCATATGGAAACTTTTAGCTTTCCTTGGCTAATCCTTTCCTTGATCTCTTGATCTCTTTATCCGTCTTTTGGGCTTCTTTAATCTTATCCAGCAGTGGGTTGAACATCCAAAGACATGAGATGTCCTTCGGCACAACCTCCAACCTGAGTTCCTTGAATTGCTTACACAAATCATCGTGCAATTCACCTTTGGTAAGACCATTTACAAACGCCTTACGACTTAGAGCATCTGCTACTACATTTGCTTTTCGGGTGGGATTGCAAACTCAAGTCGTAATCCTTGATAAGTTCTAGCCCTCTCCGTTGTCTCATATTGATCTCCTTCTGGGTGAAGATATATTTCAAGCTCTTATGGTCGGTGAACACTTCACAACGTTTTCCCAAAAGGTAGTGTCTCCATGTTTTGAGTGCATGGACAACAGCGGCTAACTCTAAATCATGAGTAGGATAATTTACTTCATGGGTTTTGAGTTGTCTCGAGACATAAGCCACAACTTTTCCGCCTTGCATAAGTACTCCTAATCCTTGATGCGAAGCATCACAATATACTTGGAAATCCTTTTCCAAATCTGGTAGGCACAGAACTGGTGCTGACACAAGTCTCTCCTTTAGTTCTTGAAAGCTGAGTTCACATCCTTCAGACCAAGCAAATTTCTTATCTTTCTTTAACAATTCTGTCATTGGTTTAGCAACCTTAGAAAAATTTTCAATGAATCTTCTGTAGTAACCTGCTAAACCAAGGAAACTACGAACCTCTTTTACGTTCTTGGGACTTTTCCATTACATCACGGTAGAAACTTTAGCAGATCAACTGCTACACCATCCTTTGTCATAACATGACCAAGAAATCCAACTTCCTCTAACCAAAACTCACACTTGCTGAATTTGGCATAAAGCTTATGTTCCCTTAGTTTCTCAAGTATCAAGCGTAGATGTCTTTCATGTTCTTCCTTGCTCTTGGAGTAGACTAAGATGTCATCGATGAAAACGACAACGAACTTGTCGAGAAATTCCATGAACACTTTGTTCATCATATTCATGAAGTATCTTTGGGCGTTGGTTAAACCAAAAGGCATCACGTGTACTCATACAATCCATACCTTGTGGTAAATGCTGTTTTAGGTATGTCTTGCTCTCTTATCTTGAGTTGAAAATAACGACCGAAGATCAATCTTGAGAACACACATGCTCCTTCTAGCTGATCAAACAAGTCATTTATTCTTGGCAAAGGATACTTGTTCTTGATGGTTACCTCGTTGAGAACGGTAATCTATGCATAATCTTTGAGTTCTATCTCTTTTCTCTGAACAAAGCTGGAGCTCCCAAGATGAAGAACTTGGCTGGATGAATCCTTTCTGCAATTGTTCTCCAAGTTGTTTCTTGAGTTCCTTAAGTTAGATCAGCGACATTTTATAAGGCCTCTTTGCCCTTGGTCCGAACACGGTACCAAATCTATTATAAACTCCACATCTCTATCTGGTGGCATTCCTGGTAATTCTTCCGGAACACATCCGGATACTCACACCTAATTGGCACCGTGTCCATGCTAACCCCTTAAGAGAATTCAGCTTACTCCTTTTGACTTAAAGTTGGACTTGAATATTATCCTCTTACCTTCAGGGTTGTGAGTGAAACTGTATGATTTGCACAATCTAGTACTCCTTATACTTAGTCATCCAATCCATTCCCAAAATCACATCCAATCCTTGGGAATTTAGGATTATTAGGTTTACTGGAAACTTATGTTTTCCAAACTCTATGACCAGGTCATGGAATCCTGAGTTTACTATCATTTCTCCACCAGAGAACTTACTCTTATAGGACACCCAATGGTTTCTACTGGTAGTTCATTTCTTTCGACAAATGCTTTTGATATGAATGAATGAGATGCACCAGTGTCAAAGAGTACAAATGCTGAGATGGAATTGAGTCTGAACTTACCAAAGCAGCATCGGGTTCTTCATAGACTTCCTCCACATTGATGTGGTTAACCTGTCCTTTCGAAAAGGGTTGGGTTTGTTAGGTCCTTCAACGTTCTTCTCGGGGCACTCATTAGCATAATGCCCGACTTCTTGCATTTGAAGCATTCAACTTTGTTGTTGTCCTTCTTAGGTTGACTTCACTTCCACTTCCACTTCCACTATGGTGGCTCTTATATCCACTCTTGTGGTTCTTGTACTTATCATTGTCATGTCTGCGATGATGCTTGTTGTCATGATTTGTGGTTGTGGTGCTTGTTAAACTTCCCACTTGTGGGATCCTGAGCTTACACTATCATCATAGTGAGATCGTTGTAATCTGATCCCGAGCTATGCTTGTCAGTGTTTCCTCTTTCTACTCTCAACTTGCTTCATTTTATTCTCCACAATAACAGCCTTGTCACACAGCGACTGGTAAGTTGGAACATATGCCACAGACAGCTGCAGATTTAGCTCATCATTCAAGCCTTCTAGAAACTTTTCCTTCCTTTTGGCATCAGTGTCAACCTCATCCGGTGCATAGCGCGCTAGATTGTTGAACTCTTCGATGTATTCAGCCACTTGTGGTGGCGCTATTTCAGGTTGTGAAATTCCTTCTTTTCAGGCTCATCATACGGTGAGATATGAGTAATCTGAAATCCATCTTCAAAGATAGCCCAAGTCACCTCATCAATAGGCGTGGTAATCTGAAGTTGTCCCACCATGCGGCTGGTCCTTCCAACAGATGTCTTTGCGAACCTGACCTTTTCAGCATCTGTGCATCCTACGGTCACTAAGTCTTTGTTCACAGAACGTAGCCAATCATTGGCCACCATGGGATCAGTCGTTCCTGAAAACTTAGCTGGCCTTAGACGCAGAAATCTGGTGAGCATATGAAAACCTGGAGGGTTGTTGTTGTTGTTGTTATTGTTGTTATTGTTGTTGTTGGGGTTGTTGTTGTTGTTGTTCTGGTTCTGGATGAACGTCGTCATCATTTGCATAAGGCGTCTGCGCATTCATCATTTGTTGCATTTCCGGGGTAATGTTGGGGTTGGGGTTGGGGTTGGTGTTTGCGCGACGGGGAGGCATCTGTGGTTTATTCATATAGAGATAAGAATGAGATACCCTTACATGATTTATGCACAATACATTACACAAGCAAACACATAGCAAGCAACACTAGGATAAAAGCTAAACAACAAGATAACAAAAGTCTCAAAGTACAAACACACAAGTGGCAAGCCATCCACATGTCGGATGGTCCAACAATAAGTTCACAAATAACAAGTGCGGTAAATAAAGATAACTGAGTAGTCAGATCTACTCGTCGGCATCAATCTCCTCCTCGACAAAGGTAAGACCTGCGTTCTCCATTGCGGTCTTGTTCTCCTCGATGGTAGTGGTCAAAGAGTCGATCTTGGCCTTGAGAGCCCTCTTAGGGCAAGCCTCTCAATCACTGTCTGCTGCTGCTCTAACTCGAAGTCCTTGGACTGTAGTTCCTCGGTCATATCACGAATCCTCTTGTTCCTATCCTGGACACGCTTCTCTTGACTCTTGAACTTACGGTCTTGGGTCTCGAACTTTGCCTCCATCTCCTTGACTATCTCGTCCTGCTGCGCGAAGAGTTTGTCCTTCTCGCGAAGCTGCACCTGGAGCTCGTCATTACTAAGCATGACGTTGGTCCTATCGGTATCCACGTGCCTAATAAGAGTCTCTAAGTCCTGGAGGTACAGGCGTATCGGCTCTGCGGTGACCCTCGAGTCGTCCTCAAAGTCAATGGACTCTCCGTCATCATCACGCCTTCCGAAGGCGTGGAAGTGAGTGCCTCTAACCTGTCGGGAGTGACGGCCTAACAGTCGTCGGATCCTGCATGACAACCTCCATGCCTCTCTCCCTGTCATCGTGCATAAGCTTGAAGACGATGGCCTCCGTAGTAGGCTCTGTCTGGCGTCCTGGCTGGTTCACCTTGAAGCCCCAAAGGTCCTTCCTCTCAAACTTGGTGAGTGGGTGCTCCGTAATGATAGGAAGAGGGAGATTGAGTAAAGTAGTAAGCTCTACGATACGAGGACCAAAAGCAGGTAACTGGAACTCCTCAACAGTGCTGATGGCAATAGGCATCTATTTATAAGATTGAAAAAGTTAGAACAACGCAATTTAAGATAAACAAGACAAACATTCAAACACAATCTTGGGACACACAAAAATCATACAAGTCATGCATACAAGAATCCCTTACATCAACCAAGGTTCAAACTTATTTAAGGTATCATTTTGGAAAATAAGGTGATAGGTGGTGGTCCAACTAACTAAGTGCTTACAATCCTATCTCATTGGATCTGGTGGCTAGCACAATGTTCCTAGTGGCAATCACCCTATCTTGTTCACATGCTTCTATCACTAAGTCTATAATATCTCCTCTTAAGGATTGGTTGGTGATTTCCAACTCTTGGGTATGTTCCTTCTCTTTCTCTAAGTCTTTTTGAAGGTTGAGCATCCTGCACTTGACTCTAGCACTTAGTTCCTTGATAGTCTTCCAAGCTGCTTCTTTTGCTGACTCAAAGAATGTGGTGTGCATAAAAGTGTTGGTGTACATGCAGAAGCCCTTTTCTTTGTGGTTGTCTTCCTTGTTCTTGTACAAGTGAAGTTGCACCCACCAATACTCCACTCCATCCTCCATCACTGGAAAGCCTTTGTACACTGCTGCACCATGTACTCCCATGGTTTCCATGAGGTCCTTGAGAATCTTGGGAAACTCAGTCTCACACTCCAAGGTCATGGTCATGAGTGGTCCTTTCTTCACGGCTTAGTTGCGGAGTTCATCTACAAATAGAGATGAGAAGGAGAAGATTAGAAAAGTTCTGAGAAGAATAGACAAGTGTAGAAGAAGTAAAAATTTTCCTTAGTGGTTTCCAATCCTAGGGTCATAATCCTACAGGCAACACAGTGCTCTGATACCATCTGTAAGATCCCTCCTTATTAAAGGAAAAGATCCCTGTGATTGCAATGCTAGTCCCTGGATCAATGCTAGCATCCACAGTTTAAGATGAAGTACACAGATACAAAGGTCGTTTATTACAGTCATTCCAGAGATAAAACATAGTCTTTTACAACTCATGGCCAAAGGCCTAGTACAAGAGTTTATGGAATAAGTAAATAAACATAAGTCTTCATCTTCATGTGCCACAGGCAAGCATGTTGAGTGTAGACTCATGACTCCTAATCATCATCAGAGTAACCTGCAACATCATAAGTTACAGCCACAAGGGTCAATACTTTGGAATAGTATTGGCAAGTGATACCTTAGTATATATTTAAGTGGACTATAAGACTATATGCATTTGGCTGGTGGATCTTAGGCTTGCATTGCTCAAAATAGATTTTTCCTTAACTTTTTGAAAACACTAACTTTTTGCTTGACAAAGTCCATCCCAAGGTATCTACCAATCAGAGACTGAAGATCCACTCAGGGCATCTACCAATCAAAGACTGAAGATCCTTTAACCCTTGTTCACCCACAAGTTTTATTCAGAAATTGGAGTGATGAGATTCTTGAAGTTTCCATGTCTTGATGCTCAAATTGTCCTTTACCAGGGACCTGGCTAAGTACTTAGGTTTTACACTCTGCAGAGGTGGTGCACTTTTCCCACAAGCCTTGGTTTCCCAAGGATGATCCTTCAGTAGCCTTTCCTTAGTCGATGGACGTTCCAACCTATCATCCCATCTACCACCCACTGTCCAAAGACTAAGTTCCAAAGATCCTAAGATCATGGCGAGCCCATAATGCCAAGTGGTTGCACTTGAAGCTTCTCAACATTAGACATCTCAAATCTCTTTGTTTCTGGGTGGCCATCCACAAGTGAGATACACAAGGTTCACAGTACCCTGGCCTTGTGTAACCACTCAACATACCCCATTCTTTCCATTCCACCCAGGTGATTCATTAACTTAGTTGTTTTGTTAAATAAAAACAAGTCCTTAGACTTAGAATATTTTTCCATAGTGTGAATATATAAACCACCCTTGTTTTCTAGTAGCTAGGCTAATCATGGCATGGCAACTTATCTTTAGGGAATTCTCCTAGCAATTCTAGCATTCTATTCTAAATAGGATTTCCCATTATCAATTGACAAAAGTAGCATGCAAGTCCTAACAAAATATATCTAATGCAAGTATAAAATATAGGTATGGAATATTCATGAAGATATCACTTGCCTTGGTAGTGTGGAGAGTAGCACTCGTCACAATCACAATCACTAGCAAAATCTACACACAAAGTTATAGCACACAAATATATACAAACAAAAATATTATGAATGCATGCATGCATGAATCTACCAAGTGATGATTTTTGAAAACTCAACCAAGCAAGTGCATGAATACAGAAACTAAACAAGTCACAAAATAGCCAAGACAACTTAAATAACCCTAAAACAAAATACTAAACTAAATCTATACTCAAAAAGGCCTCAAACAAGTCTCTGCAATTTTAGCACATCTAATGGCTACTATTTGCTAAACAAAAAGGATGGGCAGAAAGGTCTTGTTTTTCTGAATCCAACGGTATAAAGTTTGCAAAATTCTAACGTGGGATTCAAAAGATATAGGCATTTGAAATCTGGATCAAAATCTGTTTTAAATTCTATTTTCAGATCAGCTCCTAGCCACGCGTCATGTTCTTATTCGCCCGTACCGGTTCGCACTGGATCGAGCTCCACAGCCGTAGGATCTAAATAAAATCTGGCGGCTCAGATCGCGTACCGCTTCGGGGTTAAGTGATCTATCGTAGGCGTTCGATCCAGATCTAACGGCTACTCTTGCACCGCCACAGATGGCGGCGGCTGCGGTAGCTACCGCGGCGGAACGTCGGTCGGCAGCGTTGCGATGATCACGGCGAGGAGAAGGAGGAGTAGCTCACCGGGCTCAGGAGGTCACGGCGAAGCTCGTCGTACTTGCGGTTGGTCGAGGGGCGCTCGGGCACGGCTGCGATTGCTCACCGGAGTTGCTGTGGGCGGCGGTTGCGTCGGGTGGTCGTGGACGTCGGCGTGAATCACCGAGGCAAGATAATGACGGTTAGGTTCACAGGTCAAGGCGAGTAGTGAGCATGAACGGGAAGGCGGGCGGTGCAGACCTACCGGAAAACTTCGTCGGAGTTGATGATGTCGCCGTCGGTGCTCGTGGTGTCGAGTGGAACCGCGACTGGGCGTCTGAGAGACTAGTGAGGTGTCGAGATGCGCAAAGACATGCTGAGTCAGATTGTAAGAACGAGAGGCGAGGGGCGCTAGGCTCACGGAATCGATCGTCGGAGAGGCTCATGTCAGCGGTGCAAAGTTGATTGAGGACAGCTGGTGGCGGAGCGGCGAGTGTTTGGGGAAAATGATCATGGCGGCAGAGGGTCTTATAGCGGATGCTCGACAGAAACGTCCGTCGATTAATGCCCAATTACTCCGGCATCACTGCGGCAGCGGTCGTGGCGGAGATCGTCTGTGAGCGAGGAAGACGATCTTGGCGTGGAGAAGGCCGCTTTGTCAGCGAGGCCTTAGTGCTGGTGGGGTCATTGTCGGCGTCTGTCAAGTGTGCGTGTGAGAAGAAAAAGGAGATCCCGGGTGGGCTTCTGGAAGCTTGATCCGCTTTGGGCGATTCTGGCCGCTCGGCCTTTTCCTTTCTTTAAGCCTTTTCTTTTCTAATTTCATTTTCTGAATAGAATTTGATATGAATTCAAATCCTTTTGAATTCAAACTTCTTTGGGGATTTTTGCAGGGTTCTGTGGGTTCACAAACAATCAAATAACCTAGTGGTTACCTTGCAAAGGCTTGGTCAAGCTTGGGTTTCAAAATAAACAGAGATTTTCTCTAGTTGCAAATATTTGGAATAGGGTTTAGAAAATATTTCTAAATTGAAGTCTTGGGTTTAAATGTTACTCCTATTCTTTCCAACCATGGTGGCAAGCAAACAAGATCATGAACAATCAAATCCCAAAGGGTGTTGGCCAATTGAGACAATTTTCCCACATGAAATCATAGCTCAAACTTCTGTCTCCAAATGATTTTGAGAAAAACCCTAAATGAATGAATGATGCAAGAATGAAATGAATGAGTTTTTGAAACATGATTTTTGGGATGTTACAATAAACCACACTGATTCCCTGGTGTCATTGCATGTGTGTTCTTTTCCTAGACCACATTGATCGACTAGATGTCATTGCATGTGTGTTCATTTCATAAACCACATGGATCACTAGATGCCATTAAATGTGTGTTCTTTTCCAAAACCACATGGATCCACTAGATGTCATTGCATGTGTGTTCTTTTCATAAACCACATGGATCCACTAGATGTCATTGCATGTGTGTTCTTTTCATAAACCACATGGATCCATTGATGTCATTGCATGTGTGTTCTTATAATAAACCACATGGATCCACTAGATTTCATTGCATTTGTGTTCTTTTCATAAACCACACTGATCCACTAGATGTCATTGTATGTGTGTTTTTCCTAAACCACATGGATCCACTAGTGTCATTCCATAGGTGTTCTTTTTATAAACAACATGGATCCACTAGATGTCATTGCATGTGTGTTCTTTTCCAAAACCACATGAATCCACTAGATGTCATTGCATATGTGTTCTTTTCATAAACCACATGGATCCACTAGATGGCATTGCATGTGTGTTATTTTTATAAACCATGTTGAACCACTGAAGTGATTGCATTTGTGTTGTTTTCATAAACCACATGGATCCACTAGATGTCATTGTATGTGTGTTCTTTTCATAAACCACATGGATCCACTAGATGTCATTGCATGTGTGTTCTTTTCATAAACCACAGTGATCAACTATATAACATTGCATGTGTGTTCTTTTCAATAACCACGTGGATCCACTAGATGTAATTTCATGTGTGTTCTTTTCATAAACCACATGGATCCACTATATGTCATTGCATGTGTGATCTTTTCATAAACCACATGGATCCTCCAATGTCATTGCATGTGTGTTCTTTTCCTAGACCACACTGATCCACTAGATGACATTGCATGTGTATTCTTTTCAAAAACCACATGAATCCACTATATGTCATTGCATGTTTGTTCTTTTCATAAACCACATGGATCCACTAGATATCCCTGTATGTGTGTTCTTTCCATAAACAACATGGATCCACTGATGTCATTGCTTGTGTGTTCTTTCCATAAACCACATGGATCCACTAGATGTCATTGCATGTATGTTCTTTTCATAAACGTCACTGATCCACTAGATGTCATTGAATGTATGTTATTTTCATAAACCACATGGATCCACTAGTGTCATTGCATGTGTGTATTTTTCGTAAACAACATGGATCCACTGGATGTCATTGCATGTGTGTAATTTTCCAAAACCACATGAATCCGCTAGATGTCATTGCATGTGTGTTTTTTCATTAACCACATGGATCCACTATATGTCATTGAATGTGTGTTATTTTTATAAACCATGTTGGACCACTGATGCCATTGCATGTGTGTTGTTTTCATAAACCACATGGAGCCACTGATGTCATTGCATATGTGTTCTTTTCATAAACTACATGGATCCACTAGATGTCATTGCATGTCTGTTCATTTCATAAAACACATGGATCCACTAGATTTCATTAAATGTGGGTGTTCTTTTCAAAAATAACATGTATCCACTGGATGTCATTGCATATGTGTTCTTTTCATAAACCACATGGATCCACTAGATGTCATTGCATGAGTGTTCTTTTCATAAACCACACTGATCCACTGATGTCATTGCATGTGTGTTCTTTTCATAAACCACCGATCCGAAAGATGTCATTGCATGTGTGTTCATTTCATAAATCACATGGATCCACTAGATGTCATTAAATGTGTGTTCTTTTCCAAAATCACATGGATCCACTAGATGTCATCCATGTGTGTTCTTTTCATAAACCACATGGATCCACTATATGTCGTTGCATGTGTGTTCTTTTCATAAACCACATGGAGCCACTGATGTCATTGCATATGTGTTCTTTTCATAAACCACATGGATCCACTAGATGTCATTTTATGTGTGTTATTTTCATAAACCACATTGATCCACTAGATGTCATTGCATGTGTGTTCTTTTCCTAAACCACATGGATCCAAGAGTGTCATTGCATGTGTGTTCTTTTCATAAACAACATGGATCCACTAGATGTCATGGCATGTGTGTTCTTTTGAAACCACATGAATCCACTAGATGTCATTGCATGTGTGTTCTTTTCATAATCCACTGATCCACTAGATGTCATTGCATGTGTGTTCTTTTCCTAAACCACATTTATCCAATAGTGGCATTGCATATGTGTTCTTTTCATAAACCACATGGATCCACTAGATGTCATTGCATGTGTGTTCTTTTCATAAACCACAATGATCAACTATATAACATTGCTTGTGTGTTCTTTTCAATAACCACGTGGATCCACTAGATGTAATTGCATGTGTGTTCTTTTCATAAACAACATGGATCCACTGATGTCATTGCTTGTGTGTTCTTTTCATAAACCACATGGATCCACTAGATGTTATTGCATGTATGTTCTTTTCATAAACCACACTGATCCACTAGATGTCATTGCATGTGTGTTCTTGTCCTAAACCACATGGATCCACTAGTGTCATCGCATGTGTGTACTTTTCGTAAACAACATGGATCCACTAGATGTCATTGCATGTGTGTTATTTTCCAAAACCACATGAATCCACTAGATGTCATTGCATGTGTTTTTTTCATAAACCACATGGATCCACTATATGTCATTGAATGTGTGTTATTTTTATAAACCATGTTGAACCACTGATGTCATTGCATGTGTGTTATTTTCATAAACCACATGGATCCACTAGATGTCATTGCATGTCTATTCATTTCATAAAACACATGGATCCACTAGATTTCATTGCATCTGTGTTTTTTTCATAAACCACATGGATAGACTAGATGTCATTGCATGTGTGTTCTTTCATATACCACACTAATCCACTGATGTCATTGCATGTGTGTTCTTTTCATAAACCACACTGATCCCAAAGATGTCATTGCATGTGTGTTCATTTCATAAATCACATGGATCCAGTAGATGTCATTAAATGTGTGTTCTTTTCCAAAAGCACATGGATCAACTAGATGTCATTCCATGTGTGTTCTTTTCATAAACCACATGGATCCACTAGATGTTGTTGCATGTGTGTTCTTTTCATAAACCACATGGATCCACTGATGTCATTGCATGTGTGTTCTTTTCATAAACCACATGGATCCACTAGATATCATTGCATGTGCGTTATTTTCATAAACTACACTGATCCACTAGATGTCATTGCATGTGTGTTCTTTTCCTAAACCACGTGGATCCAATAGTGTCATTGCATGTGTGTTCTTTTCATAAACAACATGGATCCACTGGATATCATGGCATGTGTGTTCTTTTTGAAAACCACATGAATCCACTAGATGTCATTGCATGTGTGTTCTTTTCATAATCCACACTGTCCACTAGATGTCATTGCATGTGTGTTCTTTTCCTAAACCACATGTATCCACTAGTCTCATTGCATATGTGTTCTTTTCATAAACCACATGGATCCACTAGATGTCATTGCATGTGTGTTCTTTTCATAAACCACATGGATCCACTAGATGTCATTGCATGTGTGTTCTTTTCATTAACCACATTATAGCCAGATGCTCGACAGGAAACGTCCATTGATTAATGCCCAATTACTCCTGGCATCACTGCGGCAACGGTCAGCGGCGGAGATCGTCTTGGCGGAGGCAGGGAAGACGATCTTGGCGTGGAGAAGGCCGCTTTGTCGGCGAGGCCTTGGAGTGCAGGTGGGGTCTGGCGTCTGTCAAGGTGTGTGCTCGGCGTGAGAAGAAAAAGGAGATCCCCGGGTGGGCTTGCTGGGCTTGATCCGCTGCTGGGCCAGATTCTGGCCGCTCGGCCTTTTTCCTTTCTTTAAGCCTTTTCTTTTTCTAATTTCATTTTCTAAATAGAATTTGATACGAATTCAAATCCTTTTGAATTCAAACTTCTTTGGGGATTTTTGCAGGGTTCTGTGGGTTCACAAACAATCAAATAACCTAGTGGTTACCTTGCAAAGGCTTGGTCAAGCTTGGGTTTCAAAATAAACAGAGATTTGCTCTAGTTGCAAATATTTGGAATAGGGTTTTGAAAATATTTCTAAATTGAAGTCTTGGGTTTAAATGTTACTCCTATTCTTTCCAACCATGGTGGCAAGCAAACAAGATCATGAACAATCAAATCCCAAAGGGTGTTGGCCAATTGAGACAATTTGCCCACATGAAATCATAGCTCAAACTTCTGTCTCCAAATGATTTTGAGAAAAACCCTAAATGAATGAATGATGCAAGAATGAAATGAATGAGTTTTTGAAACATGATTTTTGGGATGTTACAAATCTAACCCCCTTAAAATGAATCTCGCCCTCGAGATTCGGATTAACTAACAAAATAGGTGAGGGTGGTCTTTCCGAAGATCATCTTCTCTTTCCCATGTTGCTTCTTCTTCGGAATGATGATTCCATTGTACTTTGCAAAACTTGATAGTCTTTGTTCTTGTGACTCTTTCTGTGGTCTCAAGAATCTTGACAGGCTTTTCTTCATAGGTGAGGTCACTTTCTAGTTGAACTTCTTCCAAAGATATGGTATCTTTCAAAGATGTTTCTTCCATTTCGGTGACATTTCTTGAGCTGGCTCACATGAAAAACATTATGGATCGCTAGTAAAGATCTTTGGCGGTTCGATTTCATATGACTTCTCCTTGCGACTTAAAATGTTGAATGGTCCCACATATCTTGGTGCTAACTTTCCTTTGACTCCAAATCTTTTTACTCCACGAGTGGTGATACTCTAAGATAAGCTCTATCCCCAACTTCGTAAGTGACTTCTCTCGCTTAGCATCTGCGTAGCTTTTCCGTCGAGTCTGTGCTATCTTCACTCGGTCTCTAACCAATTTGACCTTTTCTTCGGCGTCTTTGATAAGGTCTGGTCCAAACAAACTTCTTTCTCCCACACCATTCCATAGCAATGGGGTGGTACACTTTCTTCCGTATAGAAACTCAAATGGTGCCATCCCAATACTAGATTGGTATTTGTTGTTGTAAGAGAACTCTGCGTAAGGCGACTTTCATCCCAATTTGCTCCATAGTCCGGGCACATGCCCTCAACATGTCTTCAAGAATTTGATTAGTCCTTTCTGTTTGTCCATTAGTTTGAGGATGAAAGCGATTTGAATTCCAACCTCGTTCCTAGAGATTCATGAAGTTGTCTCCAAAAGTGAGAAGTGAACTGAGTTCCTCTATCAGACACAATACTCTTAGGTACACCGTGAAGGCATACAATTCTGCTCATGTAGATTTTGGCTAACTTTGCACTGGTATAAGTTGTCTTTCTGGTATAAAATGAGCCACTTTAGTTAGGCGATCTACTATTACCCATATGGAATCATACCCTGACCTGGTCCTTGGTAATCCGGTAATGAAATCCATACCAATATTTTCCCACTTCCATTCAGGAATAGGCATTGGTTGAAGCAAACCTGCTGGTTTCTGATGCTCCGCTTTCACTCTACTACACACATCACACAAAGCAATGTGGTCGGCGATGTCCCTTTTAAGATTGTTCCACCAAAATCTTTCTTTCATATCCATATACATTTTGGTGTTTCCCGGGTGAATAGAATATGGAGAGTTATGGGCTTCTCGTAAAATCAGTTTCCGCATTTCCGGATCTTGTGGAACACAAATACGTTTCTCGTGCCATAAAGTACCTTGTTCGTCCATATGGAAACTTTTAGCTTTCCCTTGGCTAATCCTTTCCTTGATCTCTTCGATCTCTTTATCCGTCTTTTGGGCTTCTTTAATCTTATCCAGCAGTGGGTTGAACATCCAAAGACATGAGATGTCCTTCTAGCACAACCTCCAACCTGAGTTCCTTGAATTGCTTACACAAATCATCAGGCAATTCACCTTTGGTAAGACCATTTACAAACGCCTTACGACTTAGAGCATCTGCTACTACATTTGCTTTACCGGGGTGGTATTGCAAACTCAAGTCGTAATCCTTGATAAGTTCTAGCCATCTCCTTTGTCTCATATTGATCTCCTTCTGGGTGAAGATATATTTCAAGCTCTTATGGTCGGTGAACACTTCACAACGTTTTCCCAAAAGGTAGTGTCTCCATGTTTTGAGTGCATGGACAACAGCGGCTAACTCTAAATCATGAGTAGGATAATTTACTTCATGGGTTTTGAGTTGTCTCGAGACATAAGCCACAACTTTTCCGCCTTGCATAAGTACGGCTCCTAATCCTTGATGCGAAGCATCACAATATACTTGGAAATCCTTTTCCAAATCTGGTAAACCTGAACCTGGTGTGACACAAGTCTCTCCTTTAGTTCTTGAAAGCTGAGTTCACATCCTTCAGACCAAGCAAATTTCTTATCTTTCTTTAACAATTCTGTCATTGGTTTAGCAACCTTAGAAAAAATTTCAATGAATCTTCTGTAGTAACCTGCTAAACCAAGGAAACTACGAACCTCTTTTACGTTCTTGGGACTTTTCCATTCTGTCACAGCCGAAACTTTAGCAGGATCAACTGCTACACCATCCTTTGTCATAACATGACCAAGAAATCCAACTTCCTCTAACCAAAACTCACACTTGCTGAATTTGGCATAAAGCTTATGTTCCCTTAGTTTCTCAAGTATCAAGCGTAGATGTCTTTCATGTTCTTCCTTGCTCTTGGAGTAGACTAAGATGTCATCGATGAAAACAACGACGAACTTGTCGAGAAATTCCATGAACACTTTGTTCATCATATTCATGAAGTATGCTGGAGCATTGGTTAAACCAAAAGGCATCACAGTGTACTCATACAATCCATACCTTGTGGTAAATGCTGTTTTAGGTATGTCTTGCTCTCTTATCTTGAGTTGAAAATAACTGACCAAGATCAATCTTGAGAACACACATGCTCCTTCTAGCTGATCAAACAAGTCATTTATTCTTGGCAAAGGATACTTGTTCTTGATGGTTACCTCGTTGAGAGAACGGTAATCTATGCATAATCTTTGAGTTCTATCTCTTTTCTCTGAACAAAACTGGAGCTCCCCAAGATGAAGAACTTGGCTGGATGAATCCTTTCTGCAATTGTTCTCCAAGTTGTTTCTTGAGTTCCTTAAGTTCGTCAACTGACATTTTATAAGGCCTCTTTGCCCTTGGTCCGAACACGGTACCAAGTCTATTATAAACTCCACATCTCTATCTGGTGGCATTCCTGGTAATTCTTCCGGGAACACATCCGGATACTCACACACAATTGGCACCGTGTCCATGCTAACCCCCTTAAGAGAATTCAGCTTACTCCCTTTTGACTTAAAGTTGGACTTGAATATTATCCTCTTACCTTCAGGGGTTGTGAGTGAAACTGTATGATTTGCACAATCTAGTACTCCCTTATACTTAGTCATCCAATCCATTCCCAAAATCACATCCAATCCTTGGGAATTTAGGATTATTAGGTTTACTGGAAACTTATGTTTTCCAAACTCTATGACCAGGTCATGGCATCCTGAGTTTACTATCATTTCTCCACCAGGAGAACTTACTCTTATAGGACACCCAATGGTTTCTACTGGTAGTTCATTTCTTTCGACAAATGCTTTTGATATGAATGAATGAGATGCACCAGTGTCAAAGAGTACAAATGCTGAGATGGAATTGAGTCTGAACTTACCAGCAACGGCATCAGGTTCTTCATAGACTTCCTCCACATTGATGTGGTTAACCTGTCCTTTCTGAAAAGGGTTGGGTTTGTTAGGTCCTTCAACGTTCTTCTCAGGGCACTCATTAGCATAATGCCCCAGCTTCTTGCATTTGAAGCATTCAACCTGACTGTTGTCCTTCTTAGGTTGACTTCCACTTCCACTTCCACTTCCACTTCCACTATGGTGGCTCTTATATCCACTCTTGTGGTTCTTGTACTTATCATTGTCATGTCTGTGATGATGCTTGTTGTCATGACGGTTGTGGTTGTGGTGCTTGTTAAACTTCCCCTGCTTGTGGGATCCTGAGCTTACACTATCATCATAGTGAGATCGTTTATGATACGATCCCGAGCTATGCTTGTCGGAGTGTTTCCTCTTTCTACTCTCAACTTGCTTCATTTTATTCTCCACAATAACAGCCTTGTCACACAGCGACTGGTAAGTTGGAACATATGCCACAGACAGCTGCAGATTTAGCTCGTCATTCAAGCCTTCTAGAAACTTTTCCTTCCTTTTGGCATCAGTGTCAACCTCATCCGGTGCATAGCGCGCTAGATTGTTGAACTCTTCGATGTATTCAGCCACGCTGTGGTGGCGCTGTTTCAGGTTGTGAAATTCCTTCTTTCAGGCTCATCATACGGTGAGATATGAGTAGTCTGAAATCCATCTTCAAAGATAGCCCAAGTCACCTCATCAATAGGCGTGGTAATCGAAGTTGTCCCACCATGCGGGCTGGTCCTTCCAACAGATGTCTGCGAACCGACCTTTTCAGCATCTGTGCATCCTACGGTCACTAAGTCTTTGTTCACGAACGTAGCCAATCATTGGCCACCATGGGATCAGCGTTCAAAACTTAGCTGGCCTTAGACGCAAATCTGGTGAGCATATCAAAACACGGAGGGTTGTTGTTGTTGTTGTTATTGTTATTGTTGTTGTTGGGGTTGTTGTTGTTGTTTTTCGGTTCGGATGAACGTCGTCATCATTTGCATAAGTCTGCGCATTCATCATTTGTTGCATTTCCGGGGTAATGTTGGGGTTGGGGTTGGGGTTGGTGTTTGCGCGACGGGGAGGCATCTGTGGTTTATTCATATAGAGATAAGAATGAGATACCCTTACATGATTTATGCACAATACATTACACAAGCAAACACATAGCAAGCAACAATAGGATAAAAGCTAAACAACAAGATAACAAAAGTCTCAAAGTACAAACACACAAGTGGCAAGCCATCCACATGTCGGATGGTCCAACAATAAGTTCACAAATAACAAGTGCGGTAAATAAAGATAACTGAGTAGTCAGATCTACTCGTCGGCATCAATCTCCTCCTCGACAAAGGTAAGACCTGCGTTCTCCATTGCGGTCTTGTTCTCCTCGATGGTAGTGGTCAAAGAGTCGATCTTGGCCTAGAGAGCCCTCTTCTGGGAACGAAGCCTCTCAATCACTGTCTGCTGCTACTCTAACTCGAAGTCCTTGGACTGTAGTTCCTCGGTCATATCACGAATCCTCTTGTTCCTATCCTGGACACGCTTCTCTTGACTCTTGAACTTACGGTCTTGGGTCTCGAACTTTGCCTCCATCTCCTTGACTATCTCGTCTGCTGCTTGAAGAGTTTGTCCTTCTCATGGCTGCACCTGGAGCTCGTCATTACTAAGCATGACGTTGGTCCTATCGGTATCCACGTGCCTAATAAGAGTCTCTAAGTCCTGGAGGTACAGGCGTATCGGCTCTGCGGTGACCCTCGAGTCGTCCTCAAAGTCAATGGACTCTCCGTCATCATCACGCCTTCCGAAGGCGTGGAAGTGAGTGCCTCTAACCTGTCGGGAGTGACGGCCTAACATCCCTATCAGATCCTGCATGACAACCTCCATGCCTCTCTCCCTGTCATCGTGCATAAGCTTGAAGACGATGGCCTCCGTAGTAGGCTCTCAAGGCCCCGCTGGTTCACCTTGAAGCCCCAAAGGTCCTTCCTCTCAAACTTGGTGAGTGGGTGCTCCGTAATGATAGGAAGAGGGAGATTGAGTAAAGTAGTAAGCTCTACGATACGAGGACCAAAACGGGTAGCCTGGAACTCCTCAACAGTGCTGATGGCAATAGGCATCTATTTATAAGATTGAAAAAGTTAGAACAACACAATTTAAGATAAACAAGACAAACATTCAAACACAATCTTGGGACACACAAAAATCATACAAGTCATGCATACAAGAATCCCTTACATCAACCAAGGTTCAAACTTATTTAAGGTATCATTTTGGAAAATAAGGTGATAGGTGGTGGTCCAACTAACGAAGTGCGCTTACAATCCTATCTCATTGGATCTGGTGGCTAGCACAATGTTCCTAGTGGCAATCACCCTATCTTGTTCACATGCTTCTATCACTAAGTCTATAATATCTCCTCTTAAGGATTGGTTGGTGATTTCCAACTCTTGGGTATGTTCCTTCTCTTTCTCTAAGTCTTTTTGAAGGTTGAGCATCCTGCACTTGACTCTAGCACTTAGTTCCTTGATAGTCTTCCAAGCTGCTTCTTTTGCTGACTCAAAGAATGTGGTGTGCATAAAAGTGTTGGTGTACATGCAGAAGCCCTTTTCTTTGTGGTTGTCTTCCTTGTTCTTGTACAAGTGAAGTTGCACCCACCAATACTCCACTCCATCCTCCATCCCTTGTAAGCCTTTGTACACTTCCGCACCATGTACTCCCATGGTTTCCATGAGGTCCTTGAGAATCTTGGGAAACTCAGTCTCACACTCCAAGGTCATGGTCATGAGTGGTCCTTTCTTCACGTTGGACGGAGTTCATCTACAAATAGAGATGAGAAGGAGAAGATTAGAAAAGTTTACGAGAAGAATAGACAAGTGTAGAAGAAGTAAAATTTTTCCTTAGTGGTTTCCAATCCTAGGGTCATAATCCTCTGGCAACACAAGGTTCGATACCATCTGTAAGATCCTCCTTATTAAAGGAAAAGATCCTGTGATTGCAATGCTAGTCCTTGGATCAATGCTAGCATCCACAGTTTAAGATGAAGTACACAGATACAAAGGTCGTTTATTACAGTCATTCCAGAGATAAAACATAGTCTTTTACAACTCATGGCCAAAGGCCTAGTACAAGAGTTTATGGAATAAGTAAATAAACATAAGTCTTCATCTTCATGTGCCACAGGCAAGCATGTTGAGTGTAGACTCATGACTCCTAATCATCATCAGAGTAACCTGCAACATCATAAGTTACAGCCACAAGGGTCAATACTTTGGAATAGTATTGGCAAGTGATACCTTAGTATATATTTAAGTGGACTATAAGACTATATGCATTTGGCTGGTGGAGCTTAGGCTTGCATTGCTCAAAATAGATTTTTCCTTAACTTTTTGAAAACACTAAGTTTTTGCTTGACAAAGTCCATCCCAAGGTATCTACCAATCAGAGACTGAAGATCCACTCAGGGCATCTACCAATCAAAGACTGAAGATCCTTTAACCCTTGTTCACCCACAAGTTTTATTCAGAAATTGGAGTGATGAGATTCTTGAAGTTTCCATGTCTTGATGCTCAAATTGTCCTTTACCAGGACCTGGCTAAGTACTTAGGTTTTACACTGCAGAGGTGGTGCACTTTTCCCACAAGCCTTGGTTTCCCTAGGATGATCCTTCTTTAGGCTTTCCTTAGTCAGATTGACGCGTTCCAACCTATCATCCCATCTACCACCCACTGTCCAAAAGACTAAGTTCCAGCATCCTAAGATCATGGCAGAGCCCATAATGCCAAGTGGTTGCACTTGAAGCTTCTCAACATTAGACATCTCAAATCTCTTTGTTTCCTGGGTGGCCATCCACAAGTGAGATACACAAGGTTCACCAAGTACCCTGGCCTTGTGTAACCACTCAACATACCCCATTCTTTCCATTCCACCCAGGTGATTCATTAACTTAGTTGTTTTGTTAAATAAAAACAAGTCCTTAGACTTAGAATATTTTTCCATAGTGTGAATATATAAACCACCCTTGTTTTCTAGTAGCTAGGCTAAGCATGGCATGGCAACTTATCTTTAGGGAATTCTCCTAGCAATTCTAGCATTCTATTCTAAATAGGATTTCCCATTATCAATTGACAAAAGTAGCATGCAAGTCCTAACAAAATATATCTAATGCAAGTATAAAATATAGGTATGGAATATTCATGAAGATATCACTTGCCTTGGTAGTGTGGAGAGTAGCACTCGTCACAATCACAATCACTAGCAAAATCTACACACAAAGTTATAGCACACAATTACACACAAATATATACAAACAAAATATTATGAATGCATGCATGCATGAATCTACCAAGTGATGATTTTGAAAACACAACCAAGCAAGTGCATGAATAAAGAAACTAAACAATTCACAAAATAGCCAAGACAACTTAAATAAACCTAAAACAAAATACTAAACTAAATCTATACTCAAAAAGCCTCAAACAAGTCTCTGCAATTTTAGCACATCTAATGGCTACTATTTGCTAAACAAAAGGATGGGCAGAAAGGTCTTGTTTTTCTGAATCCAACGGTATAAAGTTTGCAAAATTCTAACGGGATTCAAAAGATATAGGCATTTGAAATCTGGATCAAAATCTGTTTTAAATTCTATTTTCAGATCAGCTCCTAGCCAGCGTCATGTTCTTATTCGCCTGCACGGTTCGCGGATCGAGCTCCACGTAGTAGGATCTAAATAAAATCTGGCGGCTCGGATCGTCCGCTTCGGTTAAGTGATCTATCGTGGCGTTCGATCCAGATCTAACGGCTACTTGCTGCCACGAGATGGCGCTGCTGCGGTGGCTACTGGCGGAACTGTCGATCGACGACGTTGCCGATGATGCGACGGCGAGGAGAAGGAGGAGTAGCTCACCGGGCTCAAGAGGTCACGGCGAAGCTCGTCGTACTTGCGGTTGGTCGAGGGGCGCTCGGGCACGGCTGCGATTGCTCACCGGAGTTGCTGTGGGCGGCGGTTGCGTCGGGTGGTCGTCGTGGGCGCCGTGAATCACCCCGAGGCAAGATAATGACACGGTTAGGTTCACGAGGTCAAGGCGAGTAGTGAGCATGAACGGAAGGCGGTGATGCAGACCTCAAGGAAAACTCGTCGGAGTTGATGTCGTCGGTGCTTTCGCGGTGTCGAGTGGAACCGCGACACTGGGCGTCTGAGGCAGACTAGTGAGGTCGAGATGCGCAAAGACATGCTGAGTCAGATTAAGAACGAGAGGCGAGAGGGGACGCTAGGCTCACCGGAATCGATCGCGGAGAGGCTCTGTCATGGCGGTGCAAAGTTGATTGAGGACACGGTGGCGGAGCGAGGTGTTTGGGGAAAATGATCGCGGCGGAGGGGTCTTATAGCGGATGCTCGACAGAAACGTCCGTCGATTAATGCCCAATTACTCCGGCATCACTGCGGCAGCGGTCGTGGCGGAGATCGTCTTGGCGGAGCAGGGGAAGACGATCTTGGCGTGGAGAAGGCCCGCTGTCGGAGGCGGAGCGAGTGGGGTCAATTTGTCAGCGTCTGTTCGCGTGTGCTCGCGCGTGTGAGAAGAAAAAGGAGATCCCCGGGTGGGCTTGCTGGGCTTGATCCGCTGCTGGGCCAGATTCTGGCCGCTCGGCCTTTTTCCTTTCTTTAAGCCTTTTCTTTTTCTAATTTCATTTTCTGAATAGAATTTGATATGAATTCAAATCCTTTTGAATTCAAACTTCTTTGGGGATTTTTGCAGGGTTCTGTGGGTTCACAAACAATCAAATAACCTAGTGGTTACCTTGGAAAGGCTTGGTCAAGCTTGGGTTTCAAAATAAACAGAGATTTGCTCTAGTTGCAAATATTTGGAATAGGGTTTAGAAAATATTTCTAAATTGAAGTCTTGGGTTTAAATGTTACTCCTATTCTTTCCAACCATGGTGGCAAGCAAACAAGATCATGAACAATCAAATCCCAAAGGGTGTTGGCCAATTGAGACAATTTTCCCACATGAAATCATAGCTCAAACTTCTGTCTCCAAATGATTTTGAGAAAAACCCTAAATGAATGAATGATGCAAGAATGAAATGAATGAGTTTTTGAAACATGATTTTTGGGATGTTACAATAAACCACACTGATTCCCTGGTGTCATTGCATGTGTGTTCTTTTCCTAGACCACATTGATCGACTAGATGTCATTGCATGTGTGTTCATTTCATAAACCACATGGATCACTAGATTCCATTAAATGTGTGTTCTTTTCCAAAACCACATGGATCCACTAGATGTCATTGCATGTGTGTTCTTTTCATAAACCACATGGATCCACTAGATGTCATTGCATGTGTGTTCTTTTCATAAACCACATGGATCCATTGATGTCATTGCATGTGTGTTCTTATAATAAACCACATGGATCCACTAGATTTCATTGCATTTATGTTCTTTTCATAAACCACACTGATCCACTAGATGTCATTGTATGTGTGTTTTTCCTAAACCACATGGATCCACTAGTGTCATTCCATAGGTGTTCTTTTTATAAACAACATGGATCCACTAGATGTCATTGCATGTGTGTTCTTTTCCAAAACCACATGAATCCACTAGATGTCATTGCATATGTGTTCTTTTCATAAACCACATGGATCCACTAGATGGCATTGCATGTGTGTTATTTTTATAAACCATGTTGAACCACTGAAGTGATTGCATTTGTGTTGTTTTCATAAACCACATGGATCCACTAGATGTCATTGTATGTGTGTTCTTTTCATAAACCACATGGATCCACTAGATGTCATTGCATGTGTGTTCTTTTCATAAACCACAGTGATCAACTATATAACATTGCATGTGTGTTCTTTTCAATAACCATGTGGATCCACTAGATGTAATTTCATGTGTGTTCTTTTCATAAACCACATGGATCCACTATATGTCATTGCATGTGTGATCTTTTCATAAACCACATGGATCCTCCAATGTCATTGCATGTGTGTTCTTTTCCTAGACCACACTGATCCACTAGATGACATTGCATGTGTATTCTTTTCAAAAACCACATGAATCCACTATATGTCATTGCATGTTTGTTCTTTTCATAAACCACATGGATCCACTAGATATCCCTGTATGTGTGTTCTTTCCATAAACAACATGGATCCACTGATGTCATTGCTTGTGTGTTCTTTCCATAAACCACATGGATCCACTAGATGTCATTGCATGTATGTTCTTTTCATAAACGTCACTGATCCACTAGATGTCATTGAATGTATGTTATTTTCATAAACCACATGGATCCACTAGTGTCATTGCATGTGTGTATTTTTCGTAAACAACATGGATCCACTGGATGTCATTGCATGTGTGTAATTTTCCAAAACCACATGAATCCGCTAGATGTCATTGCATGTGTGTTTTTTCATTAACCACATGGATCCACTATATGTCATTGAATGTGTGTTATTTTTATAAACCATGTTGGACCACTGATGCCATTGCATGTGTGTTGTTTTCATAAACCACATGGAGCCACTGATGTCATTGCATATGTGTTCTTTTCATAAACTACATGGATCCACTAGATGTCATTGCATGTCTGTTCATTTCATAAAACACATGGATCCACTAGATTTCATTAAATGTGGGTGTTCTTTTCAAAAATAACATGTATCCACTAGATGTCATTGCATATGTGTTCTTTTCATAAACCACATGGATCCACTAGATGTCATTGCATGAGTGTTCTTTTCATAAACCACACTGATCCACTGATGTCATTGCATGTGTGTTCTTTTCATAAACCACACTGATCCGAAAGATGTCATTGCATGTGTGTTCATTTCATAAATCACATGGATCCACTAGATGTCATTAAATGTGTGTTCTTTTCCAAAATCACATGGATCCACTAGATGTCATCCATGTGTGTTCTTTTCATAAACCACATGGATCCACTAGATGTCGTTGCATGTGTGTTCTTTTCATAAACCACATGGAGCCACTGATGTCATTGCATATGTGTTCTTTTCATAAACCACATGGATCCACTAGATGTCATTTTATGTGTGTTATTTTCATAAACCACATTGATCCACTAGATGTCATTGCATGTGTGTTCTTTTCCTAAACCACATGGATCCAAGAGTGTCATTGCATGTGTGTTCTTTTCATAAACAACATGGATCCACTAGATGTCATGGCATGTGTGTTCTTTTTGAAAACCACATGAATCCACTAGATGTCATTGCATGTGTGTTCTTTTCATAATCCACACTGATCCACTAGATGTCATTGCATGTGTGTTCTTTTCCTAAACCACATTTATCCAATAGTGGCATTGCATATGTGTTCTTTTCATAAACCACATGGATCCACTAGATGTCATTGCATGTGTGTTCTTTTCATAAACCACATGGATCCACTAGATGTCATTGCATGTGTGTTCTTTTCATAAACCACAATGATCAACTATATAACATTGCTTGTGTGTTCTTTTCAATAACCACGTGGATCCACTAGATGTAATTGCATGTGTGTTCTTTTCATAAACAACATGGATCCACTGATGTCATTGCTTGTGTGTTCTTTTCATAAACCACATGGATCCACTAGATGTTATTGCATGTTCTTTTCATAAACCACACTGATCCACTAGATGTCATTGCATGTGTGTTCTTGTCCTAAACCACATGGATCCACTAGTGTCATCGCATGTGTGTACTTTTCGTAAACAACATGGATCCACTAGATGTCATTGCATGTGTGTTATTTTCCAAAACCACATGAATCCACTAGATGTCATTGCATGTGTTTTTTTCATAAACCACATGGATCCACTATATGTCATTGAATGTGTGTTATTTTTATAAACCATGTTGAACCACTGATGTCATTGCATGTGTGTTATTTTCATAAACCACATGGATCCACTAGATGTCATTGCATGTCTATTCATTTCATAAAACACATGGATCCACTAGATTTCATTGCATCTGTGTTTTTTTCATAAACCACATGGATACACTAGATGTCATTGCATGTGTGTTCTTTCATATACCACACTAATCCACTGATGTCATTGCATGTGTGTTCTTTTCATAAACCACACTGATCCCAAAGATGTCATTGCATGTGTGTTCATTTCATAAATCACATGGATCCAGTAGATGTCATTAAATGTGTGTTCTTTTCCAAAAGCACATGGATCAACTAGATGTCATTCCATGTGTGTTCTTTTCATAAACCACATGGATCCACTAGATGTTGTTGCATGTGTGTTCTTTTCATAAACCACATGGATCCACTGATGTCATTGCATGTGTGTTCTTTTCATAAACCACATGGATCCACTAGATATCATTGCATGTGTGTTATTTTCATAAACTACACTGATCCACTAGATGTCATTGCATGTGTGTTCTTTTCCTAAACCACGTGGATCCAATAGTGTCATTGCATGTGTGTTCTTTTCATAAACAACATGGATCCACTGGATATCATGGCATGTGTGTTCTTTTTGAAAACCACATGAATCCACTAGATGTCATTGCATGTGTGTTCTTTTCATAATCCACACTGTCCACTAGATGTCATTGCATGTGTGTTCTTTTCCTAAACCACATTTATACAATAGTGGCATTGCATATGTGTTCTTTTCATAAACCACATGGATCCACTAGATGTCATTGCATGTGTGTTCTTTTCATAAACCACATGGATCCACTAGATGTCATTGCATGTGTGTTCTTTTCATAAACCACACTGATCCGAAAGATGTCATTGCATGTGTGTTCATTTCATAAATCACATGGATCCACTAGATGTCATTAAATGTGTGTTCTTTTCCAAAATCACATGGATCCACTAGATGTCATCCATGTGTGTTCTTTTCATAAACCACATGGATCCACTAGATGTCGTTGCATGTGTGTTCTTTTCATAAACCACATGGAGCCACTGATGTCATTGCATATGTGTTCTTTTCATAAACCACATGGATCCACTAGATGTCATTTTATGTGTGTTATTTTCATAAACCACATTGATCCACTAGATGTCATTGCATGTGTGTTCTTTTCCTAAACCACATGGATCCAAGAGTGTCATTGCATGTGTGTTCTTTTCATAAACAACATGGATCCACTAGATGTCATGGCATGTGTGTTCTTTTTGAAAACCACATGAATCCACTAGATGTCATTGCATGTGTGTTCTTTTCATAATCCACACTGATCCACTAGATGTCATTGCATGTGTGTTCTTTTCCTAAACCACATTTATCCAATAGTGGCATTGCATATGTGTTCTTTTCACAAACCACATGGATCCACTAGATGTCATTGCATGTGTGTTCTTTTCATAAACCACATGGATCCACTAGATGTCATTGCATGTGTGTTCTTTTCATAAACCACAATGATCAACTATATAACATTGCTTGTGTGTTCTTTTCAATAACCACGTGGATCCACTAGATGTAATTGCATGTGTGTTCTTTTCATAAACAACATGGATCCACTGATGTCATTGCTTGTGTGTTCTTTTCATAAACCACATGGATCCACTAGATGTTATTGCATGTATGTTCTTTTCATAAACCACACTGATCCACTAGATGTCATTGCATGTGTGTTCTTGTCCTAAACCACATGGATCCACTAGTGTCATCGCATGTGTGTACTTTTCGTAAACAACATGGATCCACTAGATGTCATTGCATGTGTGTTATTTTCCAAAACCACATGAATCCACTAGATGTCATTGCATGTGTTTTTTTCATAAAACACATGGATCCACTATATGTCATTGAATGTGTGTTATTTTTATAAACCATGTTGAACCACTGATGTCATTGCATGTGTGTTATTTTCATAAACCACATGGATCTACTAGATGTCATTGCATGTCTATTCATTTCATAAAACACATGGATCCACTAGATTTCATTGCATCTGTGTTTTTTTCATAAACCACATGGATACACTAGATGTCATTGCATGTGTGTTCTTTCATATACCACACTAATCCACTGATGTCATTGCATGTGTGTTATTTTCATAAACCACACTGATCCCAAAGATGTCATTGCATGTGTGTTCATTTCATAAATCAGATGGATCCAGTAGATGTCATTAAATGTGTGTTCTTTTCCAAAAGCACATGGATCAACTAGATGTCATTCCATGTGTGTTCTTTTCATAAACCACATGGATCCACTAGATGTTGTTGCATGTGTGTTCTTTTCATAAACCACATGGATCCACTGATGTCATTGCATGTGTGTTCTTTTCATAAACCACATGGATCCACTAGATATCATTGCATGTGTGTTATTTTCATAAACTACACTGATCCACTAGATGTCATTGCATGTGTGTTCTTTTCCTAAACCACGTGGATCCAATAGTGTCATTGCATGTGTGTTCTTTTCATAAACAACATGGATCCACTGGATATCATGGCATGTGTGTTCTTTTTGAAAACCACATGAATCCACTAGATGTCATTGCATGTGTGTTCTTTTCATAATCCACACTGTCCACTAGATGTCATTGCATGTGTGTTCTTTTCCTAAACCACATGTATCCACTAGTCTCATTGCATATGTGTTCTTTTCATAAACCACATGGATCCACTAGATGTCATTGCATGTGTGTTCTTTTCATAAACCACAAGGATCCACTAGATGTCATTGCATGTGTGTTCTTTTTATAAACCACACTGATCCACTAGATGTCATTGCATGTGTATTCTTTTCATAAAGCACATGGATCCACTAGATGTCATTGCATGTGTGTTATTTTCCAAAAATACATGGTTCCACTAGATGTCATTGCATGTATGTTCTTGTCATAGACCTAACTTATCCACTAGATGTCATTGCATTTGTGTTTTTTCTATAAACCACACTGATCCACTAGATGTCATTGCATGTGTGTTCTTTTCATAAATCACACTGATCCATGGATGTCATTGCATGTGTGTTATTTTCATAAACCACATGGATCCACTAATATCATTGCATGTGTGTTCTTTTCATAAAGCACATGGATCCACTATATGTCATTGCATGTGTGTTCATTTCATAAAACACATGGATCCACTAGATTTAATTAAATGTGGGTGTTCTTTTCATAAATAACATGTATCCACTAGATGTCATTGCATCTGTGTTCTTTTCATAAACCACATGGATCCACTATATGTCATTGCATGTGTGTTCTTTTCATAAACCACAATGATCCCCTGATGTCATTGCATGTGTGTTCTTTTCATAAACCACACTGATCCGAAAGATGTCATTGCATGTTTGTTCATTTAATAAACCACACTGATCCACTGGTGTCATTGCATGTGTGTTCTTTTCCTAGACCACATTGATCGACTAGATGTCATTGCTTGTGTGTTCATTTCATAAACCACATGGATCACTAGATGCCATTAAATGTGTATACTTTTCCAAAACCACATGGATCCACTAGATGTCATTGCATGTGTGTTCTTTTCATAAACCACATGGATCCACTAGATGTCGTTGCATGTGTGTTCTTTTCATAAACCACATGGATCCACTGATGTCATTGCATGTGTGTTCTTATCATGAACCACATGGATCCACTAGATTACATTGCATTTGTGTTCTTTTCATAAACCACACTAATCGACTAGATGTCATTGCATGTGTGTTTTTTCCTAAACCACATGGATCCACTATTGTCATTCCATGTGTGTTCTTTTTATAAACAACATGGATCCACTATTGTCATTCCATGTGTGTTCTTTTTATAAACAACATGGATCCAATGGATGTCATTGCATGTGTGTTCTTTTCGAAAACCACATGAATCTACTAGATTTCATTGCATGTGTGTTCTTTTCATAAACCACATGGATCCACTAGATGGCATTGCATGTGTGTTATATTATAAACCATGTTGAACCACTGATATCATTGCATGTGTGTTGTTTTCATAAACCACATGGATCCACTAGATGTCATTGCATGTGTGTTCTTTTCATAAAGCACATGGATCCACTAGATGTCATTGCACGTGTGTTCTTTTCATAAACCATATTGATCAACTATATAACATTGCATGTGTGTTCTTTTCAATAACCACGTGGATCTACTAGATTTAATTGCATGTGTGTTCTTTTCATAAACCACATAGATCCACTATATGACATTGCATGTGTGTTCTTTTCATAAACCACATGGATCCACTAGATGTCATTGCATCTGTGTTCTTTTCATAAACCACATGGATCCACTAGATGTCATTGCATGTGTGTTCTTTTCATAAACCACATGGATCCACTAGATGTCATTGCATGTGTGTTCTTTTCATAAACCACAATGATCAACTATATAACATTGCATGTGTGTTCTTTTCAATAACCACGTGGATCCACTAGATGTAATTGCATGTGTTTTTTTTCATAAACCACATGGATCCACTATATGTCATTGCATGTGTGTTCTTTTCATAAACCACATGGATCCACCATATGTCATTGCATGTGTGTTCTTTTCATAAACCTCACTGATCCACTAGATGTCATTGCATGTGTATTCTTTTCATAAACCACATGAATCCACGATATGTCATTGCATGTTTGTTCTTTTCATAAACCACATGGATGCACTAGATATCACTGCATGTGTGTTCTTTTCATAAACAACATGGATCCACTGATGTCATTGCTTGTGTGTTCTTTTCATAAACCACATGGATCCACTAGATGTCATTGCATGTATGTTCTTTTCATAAACCACACAAATCCACTAGATGTCATTGCATGTGTGTTATTGTCCTAAACCACATGGATCCACTAGTGTCATTGCATGTGTGTACTTTTCGTAAACAACATGGATCCAATGGATGTCATTGCATGTGTGTTATTTTCCAAAACCACATGAATCCACTAGATGTCATTGCATGTGTGTTTTTTCATAAACCACATGGATCCACTATATGTCATTGAATGTGTGTTCTTTTTATAAACCATGTTGAACCACTGATGTCATTGCATGTGTGCTGTTTTCATAAACCACATGGATCCACTAGATGTCATTGCATGTCTATTCATTTCATAAAACACATGGATCAACTAGATTTCATTGCATCTGTGTTTTTTCATAAACCACATGGATCCACTAGATGTCATTGCATGTGTGTTCTTTTCATATACCACACTAATCCACTGAAGTCATTGCATGTGTGTTCTTTTCATAAACCACACTGCTCCGAAAGATGTCATTGCATGTGTGTTCATTTGATAAATCACATGGATCCACTAGATGTCATTAAATGTGTGTTCTTTTCCAAAAGCACATGGATCAACTAGATGTCATTCCATGTGTGTTCTTTTGATAAACCACATGGATCCACTAGATGTCATTGCATGTGTGTTCTTTTCATAAACCACATGGATCCACTAGATGTCATTGCATGTGTGTTCTTTCCATAAACCACATGGATCCACTAGATGTCATTGCATGTGTGTTCTTTTCATAAACCACAATGATCAACTATATAACATTGCATGTGTGTTCTTTTCAATAACCACGTGGATCCACTAGATGTAATTGCATGTGTGTTCTTTTCATAAACCACATGGATCCACTATATGTCATTTCATGTGTGTTCTTTTCATAAACCACATGGATCCACCATATGTCATTGCATGTGTGTTCTTTTCATAAACCTCACTGATCCACTAGATGTCATTGCATGTGTATTCTTTTCATAAACCACATGAATCCACGATATGTCATTGCATGTTTGTTCTTTTCATAAACCACATGGATCCACTAGATATCACTGCATGTGTGTTCTTTTCATAAACAACATGGATCCACTGATGTCATTGCTTGTGTGTTCTTTTCATAAACCACATGGATCCACTAGATGTCATTGCATGTATGTCCTTTTCATAAACCACACAGATCCACTAGATGTCATTGCATGTGTGTTCTTGTCCTAAACCACATGGATCCACTAGTGTCATTGCATGTGTGTACTTTTCGTAAACAACATGGATCCAATGGATGTCATTGCATGTGTGTTATTTTCCAAAACCACATGAATCCACTAGATGTCATTGCATGTGTGTTTTTTCATAAACCACATGGATCCACTATATGTCATTGAATGTGTGTTCTTTTTATAAACCATGTTGAACCACTGATGTCATTGCATGTGTGATGTTCACATAAACCACATGGATCCACTAGATGTCATTGCATGTCTATTCATTTCATAAAACACATGGATCCACTAGATTTCATTGCATCTGTGTTTTTTTCATAAACCACATGGATCCACTAGATGTCATTGCATGTGTGTTCTTTTCATGTACCACACTAATCCACTGATGTCATTGCATGTGTGTTCGTTTCATAAACCACACTGCTCCGAAAGATGTCATTGCATGTGTGTTCATTTGAGAAATCACATGGATCCACTAGATGTCATTAAATGTGTGTTCTTTTCCAAAAGCACATGGATCAACTAGATGTCATTCCATGTGTGTTCTTTTCATAAACCACATGGATCCACTAGATGTCGTTGCATGTGTGTTCTTTTCATAAACCACATGGAGCCACTGATGTCATTGCATGTGTGTTCTTTTCATAAACCACATGGATCCACTAGATATCATTGCATGTGTGTTATTTTCATAAACTACACTGATCCACTAGATGTCATTGCATGTGTGTTCTTTTCCTAAACCACATGGATCCAATAGTGTCATTGCATGTGTGTTCTTTTCATAAACAACATGGATCCACTGGATGTCATGGCATGTGTGTTCTTTTTGAAAACCACATGAATCCACTAGATGTCATTGCATGTGTGTTCTTTTCATAATCCACACCGTCCACTAGATGTCATTGCATGTGTGTTCTTTTCCTAAACCACATGTATCCACTAGTGTCATTGCATATGTGTTCTTTTCATAAACCACATGGATCCACTGATGTCATTGCATGTGTGTTCTTATCATGAACCACATGGATCCACTAGATTACATTGCATTTGTGTTCTTTTCATAAACCACACTAATCGACTAGATGTCATTGCATGTGTGTTTTTTCCTAAACCACATGGATCCACTATTGTCATTCCATGTGTGTTCTTTTTATAAACAACATGGATCCACTATTGTCATTCCATGTGTGTTCTTTTTATAAACAACATGGATCCACTATTGTCATTCCATGTGTGTTCTTTTTATAAACAACATGGATCCAATGGATGTCATTGCATGTGTGTTCTTTTCGAAAACCACATGAATCTACTAGATTTCATTGCATGTGTGTTCTTTTCATAAACCACATGGATCCACTAGATGGCATTGCATGTGTGTTATATTATAAACCATGTTGAACCACTGATATCATTGCATGTGTGTTGTTTTCATAAACCACATGGATCCACTAGATGTCATTGCATGTGTGTTCTTTTCATAAAGCACATGGATCCACTAGATGTCATTGCACGTGTGTTCTTTTCATAAACCATATTGATCAACTATATAACATTGCATGTGTGTTCTTTTCAATAACCACGTGGATCTACTAGATTTAATTGCATGTGTGTTCTTTTCATAAACCACATAGATCCACTATATGACATTGCATGTGTGTTCTTTTCATAAACCACATGGATCCACTAGATGTCATTGCATCTGTGTTCTTTTGATAAACCACATGGATCCACTAGATGTCATTGCATGTGTGTTCTTTTCATAAACCACATGGATCCACTAGATGTCATTGCATGTGTGTTCTTTTCATAAACCACAATGATCAACTATATAACATTGCATGTGTGTTCTTTTCAATAACCACGTGGATCCACTAGATGTAATTGCATGTGTTTTTTTTTCATAAACCACATGGATCCACTATATGTCATTGCATGTGTGTTCTTTTCATAAACCACATGGATCCACCATATGTCATTGCATGTGTGTTCTTTTCATAAACCTCACTGATCCACTAGATGTCATTGCATGTGTATTCTTTTCATAAACCACATGAATCCACGATATGTCATTGCATGTTTGTTCTTTTCATAAACCACATGGATCCACTAGATATCACTGCATGTGTATTCTTTTCATAAACAACATGGATCCACTGATGTCATTGCTTGTGTGTTCTTTTCATAAACCACATGGATCCACTAGATGTCATTGCATGTATGTTCTTTTCATAAACCACACAAATCCACTAGATGTCATTGCATGTGTATTCTTGTCCTAAACCACATGGATCCACTAGTGTCATTGCATGTGTGTACTTTTCGTAAACAACATGGATCCAATGGATGTCATTGCATGTGTGTTATTTTCCAAAACCACATGAATCCACTAGATGTCATTGCATGTGTGTTTTTTCATAAACCACATGGATCCACTATATGTCATTGAATGTGTGTTCTTTTTATAAACCATGTTGAACCACTGATGTCATTGCATGTGTGCTGTTTTCATAAACCACATGGATCCACTAGATGTCATTGCATGTCTATTCATTTCATAAAACACATGGATCAACTAGATTTCATTGCATCTGTGTTTTTTCATAAACCACATGGATCCACTAGATGTCATTGCATGTGTGTTCTTTTAATATACCACACTAATCCACTGAAGTCATTGCATGTGTGTTCTTTTCATAAACCACACTGCTCCGAAAGATGTCATTGCATGTGTGTTCATTTGATAAATCACATGGATCCACTAGATGTCATTAAATGTGTGTTCTTTTCCAAAAGCACATGGATCAACTAGATGTCATTCCATGTGTGTTCTTTTCATAAACCACATGGATCCACTAGATGTCATTGCATGTGTGTTCTTTTCATAAACCACATGGATCCACTAGATGTCATTGCATGTGTGTTCTTTCCATAAACCACATGGATCCACTAGATGTCATTGCATGTGTGTTCTTTTCATAAACCACAATGATCAACTATATAACATTGCTTGTGTGTTCTTTTCAATAACCACGTGGATCCACTAGATGTAATTGCATGTGTGTTCTTTTCATAAACCACATGGATCCACTATATGTCATTTCATGTGTGTTCTTTTCATAAACCACATGGATCCACCATATGTCATTGCATGTGTGTTCTTTTCATAAACCTCACTGATCCACTAGATGTCATTGCATGTGTATTCTTTTCATAAACCACATGAATCCACGATATGTCATTGCATGTTTGTTCTTTTCATAAACCACATGGATCCACTAGATATCACTGCATGTGTGTTCTTTTCATAAACAACATGGATCCACTGATGTCATTGCTTGTGTGTTCTTTTCATAAACCACATGGATCCACTAGATGTCATTGCATGTATGTCCTTTTCATAAACCACACAGATCCACTAGATGTCATTGCATGTGTGTTCTTGTCCTAAACCACATGGATCCACTAGTGTCATTGCATGTGTGTACTTTTCGTAAACAACATGGATCCAATGGATGTCATTGCATGTGTGTTATTTTCCAAAACCACATGAATCCACTAGATGTCATTGCATGTGTGTTTTTTCATAAACCACATGGATCCACTATATGTCATTGAATGTGTGTTCTTTTTATAAACCATGTTGAACCACTGATGTCATTGCATGTGTGATGTTTTCATAAACCACATGGATCCACTAGATGTCATTGCATGTCTATTCATTTCATAAAACACATGGATCCACTAGATTTCATTGCATCTGCGTTTTTTTCATAAACCACATGGATCCACTAGATGTCATTGCATGTGTGTTCTTTTCATGTACCACACTAATCCACTGATGTCATTGCATGTGTGTTCGTTTCATAAACCACACTGCTCCGAAAGATGTCATTGCATGTGTGTTATTTTGAGAAATCACATGGATCCACTAGATGTCATTAAATGTGTGTTCTTTTCCAAAAGCACATGGATCAACTAGATGTCATTCCATGTGTGTTCTTTTCATAAACCACATGGATCCACTAGATGTCGTTGCATGTGTGTTCTTTTCATAAACCACATGGAGCCACTGATGTCATTGCATGTGTGTTCTTTTCATAAACCACATGGATCCACTAGATATCATTGCATGTGTGTTATTTTCATAAACTACACTGATCCACTAGATGTCATTGCATGTGTGTTCTTTTCCTAAACCACATGGATCCAATAGTGTCATTGCATGTGTGTTCTTTTCATAAACAACATGGATCCACTGGATGTCATGGCATGTGTGTTCTTTTTGAAAACCACATGAATCCACTAGATGTCATTGCATGTGTGATCTTTTCATAATCCACACCGTCCACTAGATGTCATTGCATGTGTGTTCTTTTCCTAAACCACATGTATCCACTAGTGTCATTGCATATGTGTTCTTTTCATAAACCACATGGATCCACTAGATGTCATTGCATGTGTGTTCTTTTCATAAACCACAAGGATCCACTAGATGTCATTGCATGTGTGTTCTTTTTATAAACCACACTGATCCACTAGATGTCATTGCATGTGTATTTTTTTCATAAAGCACATGGATCCACTAGATGTCATTGCATGTGTGTTCTTTCCCAAAAACACATGGTTCCACTAGATGTCATTGCATGTATTTCTTGTCATAGACCTAACTTATCCACTAGATGTCATTGCATTTGTGTTTTTTCTATAAACCACACTGATCCACTAGATGTCATTGCATGTGTGTTCTTTTCATAAACCACATGGAGCCACTGATGTCATTGCATGTGTGTTCTTTTCATAAACCACATGGATCCACTAATATCATTGCATGTGTGTTCTTTTCATAAACCACATGGATCCACTATATGTCATTGCATGTGTGTTCATTTCATAAAACACATGGATCCACTAGATTTAATTAAATGTGGGTGTTCTTTTCATAAATAACATGTATAAACTAGATGTCATTGCATCTGTGTTCTTTTCATAAACCACATGGATCCACTATATGTCATTGCATGTGTGTTCTTTTCATAAACCACAATGATCCCCTGATGTCATTGCATGTTTGTTCTTTTCATAAACCACACTGATCCGAAAGATGTCATTGCATGTTTGTTCATTTAATAAACCACACTGATCCACTGGTGTCATTGCATGTGTGTTCTTTTCCTAGACCACATTGATCGACTAGATGTCATTGCTTGTGTGTTCATTTCATAAACCACATGGATCACTAGATGCCATTAAATGTGTATTCCTTTCCAAAACCACATGGATCCACTAGATGTCATTCAATGTGTGTTCTTTTCATAAACCACATGGATCCACTAGATGTCGTTGCATGTGTGTTCTTTTCATAAACCACATGGATCCACTGATGTCATTGCATGTGTGTTCTTATCATGAACCACATGGATCCACTAAATTACATTGCATCTGTGTTCCTTTCATAAACCACACTGATCCACTAGATGTCATTGCATGTGTGTTTTTTTCCTAAACCGCATGGATCCACTATTGTCATTCCATGTGTGTTCTATTTATAAACAACATGGATCCACTATTGTCATTCCATGTGTGTTCTTTTTATAAACAACATGGATCTAATGGATGTCATTGCATGTGTGTTCTTTTCGAAAACCACATGAATCCACTAGATTTCATTGCATGTGTGTTCTTTTCATAAACCACATGGATCCACTAGATGGCATTGCATGTGTGTTATTATTATAAACCATGTTGAACCACTGATATCATTGCATGTCTGTTGTTTTCATAAACCACATGGATCCACTAGATGTCATTGCATGTGTGTTCTTTTCATAAAGCACATGGATCCACTAGATGTCATTGCACGTGTGTTCTTTTCATAAACCATATTGATCAACTATATAACAATGCATGTGTGCTCTTTTCAATAACCACGTGGATCTACTAGATTTAATTGCATGTGTGTTCTTTTCATAAACCACATAGATCCACTATATGCCATTGCATGTGTGTTCTTTTTATAAACCACATGGATCCACTAGATGTCATTGCATCTGTGTTCTTTTCATAAACCACATGGATCCACTAGATGTCATTGCATGTGTGTTCTTTTCATAAACCACATGGATCCACTAGATGTCATTGCATGTGTGTTCTTTTCATAAACCACAATGATCAACTATATAACATTGCATGTGTGTTCTTTTCAATAACCACGTGGATCCACTAGATGTAATTGCATGTGTGTTCTTTTCATAAACCACATGGATCCACTATATGTCATTGCATGTGTGTTCTTTTCATAAACCACATGGATCCACCATATGTCATTGCATGTGTGTTCTTTTCATAAACCTCACTGATCCACTAGATGTCATTGCATGTGTATTCTTTTCATAAACCACATGAATCCACGATATATCATTGCATGTTTGTTCTTTTGATAAACCACATGGATCCACTAGATATCACTGCATGTGTGTTCTTTTCATAAACAACATGGATCCACTAATGTCATTGCTTGTGTGTTCTTTTCATAAACCACATGGATCCACTACATGTCATTGCATGTATGTTCTTTTCATAAACCACACAGATCCACTAGATGTCATTGCATGTGTGTTCTTGTCCTAAACCACATGGATCCACTAGTGTCATTGCATGTGTGTACTTTTCGTAAACAACATGGATCCTATGGATGTCATTGCATGTGTGTTATTTTCCAAAACCACATGAATCCACTAGATGTCATTGCATGTGTGTTTTTTCATAAACCACATGGATCCACTATATGTCATTGAATGTGTGTTCTTTTTATAAACCATGTCGAACCACTGATGTCATTGCATGTGTGCTGTTTTCATAAACCACATGGATCCACTAGATGTCATTGCATGTCTATTCATTTCATAAAACACATGGATCCACTAGATTTGATTGCATCTGTGTTTTTTTCATAAACCAAAAGGATCCACTAGATGTCATTGCATGTGTGTTCTTTTCATATACCACACTAATCCACTGATGTCATTGCATGTGTGTTCTTTTCATAAACCACACTGCTCCGAAAGATGTCATTGCATGTGTGTTCATTTGATAAATCACATGGATCCACTAGATGTCATTAAATGTGTGTTCTTTTCCAAAAGCACATGGATCAACTAGATGTCATTCCATGTGTGTTCTTTTCATAAACCACATGGATCCACTAGATGTCGTTGCATGTGTGTTCTTTTCATAAACCACATGGATCCACTGATGTCATTGCATGTGTGTTCTTTTCATAAACCACATGGATCCACTAGATATCATTGCATGTGTGTTATTTTCATAAACTACACTGATCCACTAGATGTCATTGCATGTGTGTTCTTTTCCTAAACCACATGGATCCAATAGTTTCATTGCATGTGTGTTCTTTTCATAAACAACATGGATCCACTTGATGTCATGGCATGTGTGTTCTTTTTGAAAACCACATGAATCCACTAGATGTCATTGCATGTGTGTTCTTTTCATAATCCACACCGTCCACTAGATGTCATTGCATGTGTGTTCTTTTCCTAAACCACATGTATCCACTAGTGTCATTGCATATGTGTTCTTTTCATAAACCACATGGATCCACTAGATGTCATTGCATGTGTGTTCTTTTCATAAACCACAAGGATCCACTAGATGTCATTGCATGTGTGTTCTTTTTATAAACCACAATGATCCACTAGATGTCATTGCATGTGTGTTCTTTTTATAAACCACATTGATCCACTAGATGTCATTGCATGTATTTCTTGTCATAGACCTAACTTATCCACTAGATGTCATTGCATTTGTGTTTTTTCTAT
The DNA here is from genome assembly GCA_023614405.1 of Avena insularis. Taxonomy (NCBI): domain Eukaryota; kingdom Viridiplantae; phylum Streptophyta; class Magnoliopsida; order Poales; family Poaceae; genus Avena; species Avena insularis. The sequence continues at coordinate 536,157 of JAJUPC010000156.1, forward strand.
AAACCACACTGATACACTAGATGTCATTGCATGTGTGTTCTTTTCATAAACCACATGGAGCCACTGATGTCATTGCATGTGTGTTCTTTTCATAAACCACATGGATCCACTAATATCATTGCATGTGTGTTCTTTTCATAAACCACATGGATCCACTATATGTCATTGCATGTGTGTTCATTTCATAAAACACATGGATCCACTAGATTTAATTAAATGTGGGTGTTCTTTTCATAAATAACATGTATCCACTAGATGTCATTGCATCTGTGTTCTTTTCATAAACCACATGGATCCACTATATGTCATTGCATGTGTGTCCTTTTCATAAACCACAATGATCCCCTGATGTCATTGCATGTTTGTTCTTTTCATAAACCACACTGATCCGAAAGATGTCATTGCATGTTTGTTCATTTAATAAACCACACTGATCCACTGGTGTCATTGCATGTGTGTTCTTTTCCTAGACCACATTGGTCGACTAGATGTCATTGCTTGTGTGTTCATTTCATAAACCACATGGATCACTAGATGCCATTAAATGTGTATTCCTTTCCAAAACCACATGGATCCACTAGATGTCATTCAATGTGTGTTCTTTTCATAAACCACATGGATCCACTAGATGTCATTGCATGTGTGTTCTTTTCATAAACCACATGGATCCACTGATGTCATTGCATGTGTGTTCTTATCATGAACCACATGGATCCACTAAATTACATTGCATATGTGTTCCTTTCATAAACCACACTTATCCACTAGATGTCATTGCATGTGTGTTTTTTCCTAAACCACATGGATCCACTATTGTCATTCCATGTGTGTTATTTTTATAAACAACATGGATCCACTATTGTCATTCCATGTGTGTTATTTTTATAAACAACATGGATCCAATGGATGTCATTGCATGTGTGTTCTTTTCGAAAACCACATGAATCCACTAGATTTCATTGCATGTGTGTTCTTTTCATAAACCACATGGATCCACTAGATGGCATTGCATGTGTGTTATTTTTATAAACCATGTTGAACCACTGATATCATTGCATGTGTGTTGTTTTCATAAACCACATGGATCCACTAGATGTCATTGCATGTGTGTTCTTTTCATAAACCATAGTGATCAACTATATTACATTGCATGTGTGTTCTTTTCAATAACCACGTGGATCTACTAGATGTAATTGCATGTGTGTTATTTTCATAAACCACATAGATCCACTATATGCCATTGCATGTGTGTTCTTTTCATAAACCACATGGATCCACTAGATGTCATTGCATGTGTGTTCTTTTCATAAACCACACTGATCCACTACATGTCATTGCATGTGTATTCTTTTCATAAACCACACTAATCCACTAGATGTCATTGCATGTGTGTTCTTTTCATAAACCACAATGATCAACTATATAACATTGCATGTGTGTTCTTTTCAATAACCACGTGGATCCACTAGATGTAATTGCATGTGTGTTCTTTTCATAAACCACACTGATCCACTAGATGTCATTGCATGTGTGTTCTTGTCCTAAACCACATGGATCCACTAGTGTCATTGCATGTGTGTATTTTTCGTAAACAACATGGATCCACTAGATGTCATTGCATGTGTGTTATTTTCCAAAACCACATGAATCCACTAGATGTCATTGCATGTGTTTTTTTCATAAACCACATGGATCCACTATATGTCATTGAATGTGTGTTATTTTTATAAACCATGTTGAACCACTGATGTCATTGCATGTGTGTTGTTTTCATAAACCACATGGATCCACTAGATGTCATTGCATGTCTATTCATTTCATAAAACACATGGATCCACTAGATTTCATTGCATCTGTGTTTTTTTCATAAACCACATGGATCCACTAGATGTCATTGCATGTGTGTTCTTTTCATATACCACACTAATACACTGATGTCATCGCATGTGTGTTCTTTTCATAAACCACACTGATCCGACAGATGTCATTGCATGTGTGTTCATTTCATAAATCACATGGATCCACTAGATGTCATTAAATGTGTGTTCTTTTCCAAAAGCACATGGATCAACTAGATGTCATTCCATTTGTGTTCTTTTCATAAACCACATGGATCCACTAGATGTCATTGCATGTGTGTTCCTTTCATAAACCACATGGAGCTACTGATGTCATTGCATGTGTGTTCTTTTCATAAACCACATGGATCCACTAGATATGATTGCATGTGTGTTATTTTCATAAACTACACTGATCAACTAGATGTCATTGCATGTGTGTTCTTTTCCTAAACCACATGGATCCAATAGTGTCATTGCATGAGTGTTCTTTTCATAAACAACATGGATCCACTGGATGTCATGGCATGTGTGTTATTTTTGAAAACCACATGAATCCACTAGATGTCATTGCATGTGTGTTCTTTTCATAATCCACACTGATCCACTAGATGTCATTGCATGTGTGTTCTTGTCCTAAACCACATGGATCCACTAGTGTCATTGCATGTGTGTATTTTTCGTAAACAACATGGATCCACTAGATGTCATTGCATGTGTGTTATTTTCCAAAACCACATGAATCCACTAGATGTCATTGCATGTGTTTTTTTCATAAACCACATGGATCCACTATATGTCATTGAATGTGTGTTATTTTTATAAACCATGTTGAACCACTGATGTCATTGCATGTGTGTTGTTTTCATAAACCACATGGATCCACTAGATGTCATTGCATGTCTATTCATTTCATAAAACACATGGATCCACTAGATTTCATTGCATCTGTGTTTTTTTCATAAACCACATGGATCCACTAGATGTCATTGCATGTGTGTTCTTTTCATATACCACACTAATCCACTGATGTCATCGCATGTGTGTTCTTTTCATAAACCACACTGATCCGACAGATGTCATTGCATGTGTGTTCATTTCATAAATCACATGGATCCACTAGATGTCATTAAATGTGTGTTCTTTTCCAAAAGCACATGGATCAACTAGATGTCATTCCATTTGTGTTCTTTTCATAAACCACATGGATCCACTAGATGTCATTGCATGTGTGTTCCTTTCATAAACCACATGGAGCCACTGATGTCATTGCATGTGTGTTCTTTTCATAAACCACATGGATCCACTAGATATGATTGCATGTGTGTTATTTTCATAAACTACACTGATCAACTAGATGTCATTGCATGTGTGTTCTTTTCCTAAACCACATGGATCCAATAGTGTCATTGCATGAGTGTTCTTTTCATAAACAACATGGATCCACTGGATGTCATGGCATGTGTGTTATTTTTGAAAACCACATGAATCCACTAGATGTCATTGCATGTGTGTTCTTTTCATAATCCACACTGTCCACTAGATGTCATTCCATGTGTGTTCTTTTCCTAAACCACATGTATCCACTAGTGTCATTGCATGTGTTCTTTTCATAAACCACATTGATCCACTAGATGTCATTGCATGTGTGTTCTTTTCATAAACCACAAGGATCCACTAGATGTCATTGCATGTGTGTTCTTTTTATAAACCACACTGATCCACTAGATGTCATTGCATGTGTATTCTTTTCATAAAGCACATGGATCCACTAGATGTCATTGCATGTGTGTTCTTTTCCAAAAACACATGGTTCCACTAGATGTCATTGCATGTATGTTCTTGTCAAAGACCTAACTTATCCACTAGATGTCATTGCATTTGTGTTTTTTCTATAAACCACACTGATCCACTAGATGTCATTGCATGTGTGTTCTTTTCATAAATCACACTGATCCACGGATGTCATTGCATGTGTGTTATTTTCATAAACCACATGGATCCACTAATATCATTGCATGTGTGTTCTTTTCATAAACCACATGGATCCACTATATGTCATTGCATGTGTGTTCATTTCATAAAACACATGGATCCACTAGATTTAAATAAATGTGGGTGTTCTTTTCATAAATAACATGTATCCACTAGATGTCATTGCATCTGTGTTCTTTTCATAAACCACATGGATCCACTATATGTCATTGCATGTGTGTTCTTTTCATAAACCACAATGATCCCCTGATGTCATTGCATGTGTGTTCTTTTCATAAACCACAATGATCCGAAAGATGTCATTGCATGTTTGTTCATTTAATAAACCACACTGATCCACTGGTGTCATTTCATGTGTGTTCTTTTCCTAGACCACATTGATCGACTAGATGTCATTGCTTGTGTGTTCATTTCATAAACCACATGGATCACTAGATGCCATTAAATGTGTATTCTTTTCCAAAACAACATGGATCCACTAGATGTCATTCAATGTGTGTTCTTTTCATAAACCACATGGATCCACTAGATGTCGTTGCATGTGTGTTCTTTTCATAAACCACATGGATCCACTGATGTCATTGCATGTGTGTTCTTATCATAAACCACATGGATCCACTAAATTACATTGCATCTGTGTTCCTTTCATAAACCACACTGATCCACTAGATGTCATTGCATGTGTGTTTTTTCCTAAACCACATGGATCCACTATTGTCATTCCATGTGTGTTCTTTTTATAAACAACATGGATCCACTATTGTCATTCCATGTGTGTTCTTTTTATAAACAGCATGGATCCAATGGATGTCATTGCATGTGTGTTCTTTTCGAAAACCACATGAATCCACTAGATTTCATTGCATGTGTGTTCTTTTCATAAACCACATGGATCCACTAGATGGCATTGCATGTGTGTTATTTTTATAAACCATGTTGAACCACTGATATCATTGCATGTGTGTTGTTTTCATAAACCACATGGATCCACTAGATGTCATTGCATGTGTGTTCTTTTCATAAAGCACGTGGATCCACTAGATGTCATTGCATGTGTGTTCTTTTCATAAACCATAGTGATCAACTATATAACATTGCATGTGTGTTCTTTTCAATAACCACGTGGATCTACCAGATGTAATTGCATGTGTGTTCTTTTCATAAACCACATAGATCCACTATATGCCATTGCATGTGTGTTCTTTTCATAAACCACATGGATCCACTAGATGTCATTGCATGTGTGTTCTTTTCATAAACCACACTGATCCACTAGATGTCATTGCATGTGTATTCTTTTCATAAACCACATGAATCCACTATATGTCATTGCAGGTTTGTTCTTTTCATAAACCACATGGATCCACTAGATATCATTGCATGTGTATTCTTTTGATAAACAACATGGATCCACTGATGTCATTGCTTGGGTGTTCTTTTCATAAACCACATGGATCCACTAGAAGTCATTGCATGTATGTTCTTTTCATAAACCACACTGATCCACTAGATGTCATTGCATGTGTGTTCTTTTCCTAAACCACATGGATCCACTAGTGTCATTGCATGTGTGTATTTTTCGTAAACAACATGGATACACTGGCTGTCATTGCATGGGTGTTATTTTCCAAAACCACATGAATTCCCTAGATGTCATTGCATGTGTGTTTTTTCATAAACCACATGGATCCACTAGATGTCATTGAATGTGTGTTCATTTTATAAATCATGTTGAACCACTAATGTCATTGCATGTGTGTTGTTTTCATAAACCACATGGATCCACTAGATGTCATTGCATGTCTGTTCATTTCATAAAACACATAGATCCACTAGATTTCATTAAATGTAGGTGTTCTTTTCATAAATAACATGTATCCACTAGATGTCATCGCATCTGTGTTCTTTTCATAACCCACATGGATCCACTAGATGTCATTGCATGTGTGTTGTTTTCATAAAGCACATGGATCCACTAGATGTCATTGCATGTGTGTTCTTTTCATAAACCATAGTGATCAACTATATAATATTGCATGTGTGTTCTTTTCAATAACCACGTGGATCTACTAGATGTAATTGCATTTGTGTTCTTTTCATAAACCACATAGATCCACTATATGCCATTGCATGTGTGTTCTTTTCATAAACCACATGGATCCACTAGATGTCATTGCATGTGTGTTCTTTTCATAAACCACACTGATCCACTAGATGTCATTGCATGTGTATTCTTTTGATAAACCACATGGATCCACTAGATGTCATTGCATGTGTGTTCTTTTCCTAAACCTCATGGATCCACTAGTGTCATTGCATGTGTGTATTTTTCGTCAACAACATGGATCCACTGGCTATCATTGCATGGGTGTTATTTTCCAAAACCACATGAATTCACTAGATGTCATTGCATGTGTGTTTTTTCATAAACCACATGGATCCACTAGATGTCATTGAATGTGTGTTCATTTTATAAACCATGTTGAACCACTAATGTCATTGCATGTGTGTTGTTTTCATAAACCACATGGATCCACTAGATGTCATTGCATGTCTGTTCATTTCATAAAACACATAGATCCACTAGATTTCATTAAATGTAGGTGTTCTCTTCATAAATAACATGTATCCACTAGATGTCATCGCATCTGTGTTCTTTTCATAAACCACATGAATCCACTAGATGTCATTGCATGTGTGTTCTTTTCATTAGCCACACTGATCCACTGATGTCATTGCATGTGTGTTCTTTTCATAAACCACACTGATCCGAAAGATGTCATTGCATGTGTGTTCATTTCATAAATCACATGGATCCACTAGATGTCATTAAATGTGTGTTCTTTTCCAAAAGCACATGGATCCAATAGATGTCATTCCATGTGTCTTCTTTTCATAAACCACATGGATCCACTAGATGTTGTCGCATGTGTGTTCTTTTCATAAACCACATGGAGCCACTGATGTCATTGCATGTGTGTTATTTTCATAAACCACACTAATCCACTAGATGTCATTGCATGTGTGTTCTTTTCCTAAACCACATGGATCCAATAGTGTCATTGCATGTGTGTTCTTTTCATAAACAACATGGATCTACTAGATGTCATGGCATGTGTGTTCTTTTTGAAAACCACATGAATCCACTAGATGTCAATGCATGTGTGTTCTTTTCATAATCCACACTAATCCACTAGATGTCATTGCATGTGTGTTCTTTTCCTAAACCACATGTATCCACTAGTGTCATTGCATATGTGTTCTTTTCATAAACCACATGGATCCACTAGATGTCATTGCATGTGTGTTCTTTTCATAAACCACAAGAATCACCTAGATGTCATTGCATGTGTGTTCTTTTCATAAAGCACAAGGATCCACTAAATGTCATTGCATGTGTGTTCTTTTGCAAAAACACATGGTTCCACTAGATGTCATTGAATGTATGTTCTTGTCATAAACCTAACTTATCCAGTAGATGTCATTGCATTTGTTATTTTTCTATAAACCACACTGATCCACTAGATGTCATTGCATGTGTGTTCTTTTCATAAACCACACTGATCCACGGATGTCATTGCATGTGTATTCTTTTCATAAACCACATAGATCCACTAATATCATTGCATGTGTCTTCTTTTCATAAACCACATGGATCCACTATATGTCATTGCATGTGTGTTCATTTCATAAAATATATGGATCCACTAGATGTCATTAAATGTGTGTTCTTTTCATAAACAACATGGATCCACTCGATGTCATTGCATATGTGTTCTTTTCATAAACCACATGGACTAGATGTCATTGCATGTGTGTTCTTTTCATAAACCACACTGATCCACTGATGTCATTGCATGTGTGTTCTTTTCATAAACCACAGTGATCCGAAAGATGTCATTGCATGTGTGTTCATTTCATAAACCACACTGATCCACTAGAGTCATTACATGTGTTTTATTTTCCTAGACCACATCCATCCACTAGATGTCATTGCATGTGTGTTCATTTCATAAACCACATGGATCCACTAGATGTCATTGCACGTGTGTTCTTTTCATAAACCACATGATTCCACTAGATGTCGTTGCATTTGTGTTCTTCTCATAAACCACATGGATCCACGAGATTTCATTGCGTGTGTGTTCTTTTCATAAACCTAACAGATCCACTAGATATCATTGCATATGTGTTTTTCTATAAACCACACTGATCAACTAGGTATCATTGCATGTGTGTTCTTTTCATAAACCACAATGATCCACGGATGTCATTGCATGTGTGTTCTTTTCATAAACCACATGGATCCACTAATGTCATTGCATGTCTGTTCTTTTCATACACCACATGGATCCACTCTATGTCATTGCATGTGTGTTCATTTCATAAAACACATGGATCCACTAGATGTCATTGCATGTGTGTTCTTTTCATAAACCACACGGATCCACTATATGTCATTGCATGTGTGTACTTTTCATAAACCACACTGATCCACTGATGTCATTGCATGTGTGTTATTTTCATAAACCATAGTGATCCGAAAGATGTCATTGCATGTGCGTTCATTTCATAAACCACACTGATCCACTAGTGTCATTGCATGTGTTTTCTTTTCCTAGACCACATTGATCCACTAGATGTCATTGCATGTGTCTTCATTTCATAAACCACATGGATCCACTAGATGTCATTAAATGTGTGTTCTTTTCCAAAACCACATGGATCCACCTGTCATTGCATGTGTGTTCTTTTCATAAACCACATGATTCCACTAGATGTTGTTGCATCTGTGTTATTTTCATAAACCACTGATACATTGCAAATGTATCTATAATTTTTGATGTTCCATGCTTAGTTTTATCCACTTTCTTGTGTTTTGTTCCAACTTTGTAGTACTTTTCATATGATTTCTTGGACTAACCTATTAACAAGAGCCACAGTGCCAGCTGCCTGTTTTCTGCTATTTTTTGTCCAGGAATGTCAGAAAATGAATATTCTTGGAATTGGACGGGACAAAAGCCAAAGTGCCTATTTTTCCGGGAGTCATCAGATGCTAGATACGAGACGGAGAGGGGCCAGAGGCCGGCCACACCACCTGGCCACACGGCCAGGCTTGGCCCACGCCAGGGGGTGGTGTGGTGGCCCCTGGCACCTCCTCGGCCTCTCCTTTCGCCTATATATTGCCCTCAGGACGGAAACCCTAAGTACCCGATCAAAAATCCACGAAAGAGTCTGTAGCCGCCGTCATCCCCATCCCTAGATCGGGAGGGATCTGAAGCTCTTCCCAGCACCCTGTCGGAGAGGGGAATTCACCCTGGAGGCCTTCTTCATCACCATGCAAGCCCCCGGTGTGATGTGTGAGTAGTTCATCCTTGGACTACAGATCCATGTAGTAGCTAGATGGTTGGTTCTCCTCCTTTGTGCTTTCATGTCTAGATCTTGTGAGCTCCGTTCATGATCAAGATCATCTATTTGTAATTCTGCATGTTGTGTTTGCGGGGATCCGATGGATATTGAGATGCTATTTCAGATTGATTATTGATTTTATCATGTCTTTGTTATTTGTGATCTTGCATGCTTTCCGTTGTTAGTAGCTATCTTGGCCAAGTAGATGCTAGCAACTCCAAGAGTTAGTATTTATGCTCGATAGTGGGTTCATGCCTCGTAACTGGGAAGTGATGAAAACTCTAAGGTACTAGATGTGCCGTTGCTACTAGGGAGAAAACAACAATCCTTTGTTCATATAACAATCATATTGTTTACTTTACACGCAATTCATAAAGTAATAATTTGTTGCTTGCAACTTAATACTGGAGGGGGTTCGGATGATAACCTGAAGGTGGATTATTAGTCATAGATGCAGTTGGATGGTGGTCTATGTATAATGTTGTAATGCCCAATCAAGTCTCAAAGGAGTCAAGATGATTAGTATATGCATGTATTGCTTTCTCGATGTTTTTCAATTGCCCCTCCGTAATTTGTTCACCCAGCATGTTATCTATCTAAGGAGAGCCACCTCTAGTGAACTATGGATCCCGGTCCTTTTCTTTACATACAATCTATAAACTTTTACTTCTTTGTGTTTACTTTATGCAAACTATTACTTTCTTCCATTAGATACGTTTAATCCTTTGTTTTCCGCAAAACACGGTGAGATTGACAACCTCATCGCAAGTTGGGGACAAAGTTTTGTGGTTGTGTTGTGCAGGTCTCCACGTTGCTACTAGCACCGGTAGTGCGCCCTGCCAAAGCTCAGCTACTAACATCTTTGGGGTGTTTCCTTGCTCCTACTGGTTCGATTAAACCTTGGTTTCATAATGAGGGAAACTTGCTGTTGTGCTCATCATACCTTCCTCTTGGGGTTCCCAACGAGCTCTACATCAACACCGCTCCCGCATTTTTCTCGCGCCATACACAGAGCCATCAACCACATGGATCCACTAGATGTCATTGCATGTGTGTTATATTCATAAACCTAACTGATCCACTAGATGTCATTGCATGTGTTTTTTTTCTATAAACCACACTAATCCACTAGATTTAATTGCATATGTGTTCTTTTCATAAACCACACTGATCCACGGATGTCATTGCATGTGTGTTCTTTTCATAAACCACATGGATCCACTAATGTCATTCCATGTGTGTTCTTTTCATAAACCACATGGATCCACTATATGTCATTGCATGCGTGTTCATTTCATAAAACACATGGATCCACTAGATGTCATTAAATGTGTGTTATTTTCATAAACAACATGGATCCACTAGATGTCATTGCATGTGTGTTATTTTTATAAACCACATGGATCCACTAGATGTCATTACATGTGGGTTCTTTTCATAAACCACACTGATCCACTGATGTCATTGCATGTGTGTTCTTTTCATAAACCATAGTGATCCGAAAGATGTCATTGCATGTGTGTTCATTTCATAAACCACATGGATCCACTAGATGTAATTAAATGTGTGTTCTTTTTCAAAACCACATGGATCCATTAGATGTCATTGCATGTCTATTCTATTCATAAACCACAAGGATACACTAGATGTCATTGCAGGTGTGTTCATCTCATAAACCACACTGATCCACTAGATGTCATTGCATGTGTTCTTTTCCTAAACCACATGGATCCAATAGTGTCATTGCATGTGTGTTCTTTTCATAAACAACATGGATCCACTAGATGTCATGGCATGTGTGTTCTTTTTCAAAACCACATGAATCCACTAGATGTCATTGCATGTGTGTTCTTTTCATAAAGCACACTGATCCACTCTATGTCATTGCATGTGTGTTTTTTTCCTAAACCACATGTATCCACTAGTGTCATTGCATATGTGTTCTTTTCATAAAGCACATGGATCCACTAGATGTCATTGCATGTGTGTTCTTTTCCAAAAACACATGGTTCCACTAGATGTCATTGCATGTATGTTCTTTTCATAAACCTAACTGATCCACTAGATGTCATTGCATGTGTGTTTTTCTATAAACCACATTGATCCACTAGATGTCATTGCATGTACTTTCTTTTCATAAACCACACTAATCCACGGATGTCATTGCATGTGTGTTCTTTTCATAGACCACATGGATCCACTAATATCATTGCATGTATGTTCTTTTCATAAACCACATGGATCGACTATATGTCATTGCATGTGTGTTCATTTCATAAAACATATGGATCCACTAGATGTCATTAAATGTGTGTTCTTTTCATAAACAACATGGGTCCACTAGATGTCATTGCATATGTGTTCTTTTCATAAACCACATGGATCCACTAGATGTCATTGCATATGTGTTCTTTTCATAAACCACACTGATCCACTAATGTCATTGCATGTGTGTTCTTTTCATAAACCACAGTGATCCAAAAGATTTCATGGCATGTGTGTTCATTTCATAAACCGCACTGATCCACTAGTGTCATTGCATGTGTTTTCTTTTCCTCGACCACATTGATCCACTAGATGTCATTGCATGTGTGTTCATTTCATAAACCACATGGATCCACTAGATGTCATTAGATGTGTGTTCTTTTCCAAATCCACATGGATCCACTAGATGTCATTGCATGTGTGTTCTTTTCATATACCACATGATTCCACTAGATGTCGTTGCATCTGTGTTCTTTTCATAAACCACATGGATCAACTAGATTTCATTGCATGTGTTCTTTGCATAAACCTAACTGATCCACTAGATGTCATTGCATATGTATTTTTCTATAAATCACACTAATACACTAGATGTCATTGTATGTGTGTTCTTTTCATAAAGCACACTGATCCACGGATGTCATTGCATGTGTGTTCTTTTCATAAACCACATGGATCCACTAATGTCATTGCATGTCTGTTCTTTTCATACACCACATTGATCCACTATATGTCATTGCATGTGTGTTCATTTCATAAAACACATGGATCCACAAGATGTCATTAAATTTTTGTTCTTTTCATAAACAACATGGATCCACTAGATGTCATTGCATGTGTGTTCTTTTCATAAACCGCATGGATCCACTATATGTCATTGCATGTGCGTACTTTTCATAAACCACACTGATCCACTGATGTCATTGCATGTGTGTTCTTTTCATAAACCACAGTGATCCGAAAGATGTCATTGCATGTGCGTTCATTTCATAAACCACACTGATCCACTAGTGTCATTGCATGTGTTTTCTTTTCCTAGACCACATTGATCCACTAGATGTCATTGCTTGTGTGTTCATTTCATAAACCACATGGATCCACTAGATTTCATTAAATGTGTGTTCTTTTCCAAAACCACATGGATCCACCTATCATTGCATGTGTGTTCTTTTCATAAACCACATGATTCCAGTAGATGTTGTTTCATTTGTGTTCTTTTCATAAACCACATGGATCCACTAGATGTCATTGCATGTGTTTTATTTTCATAAACCTAATTGGTCCACTAGATGTCATTGCATGTGTGTTTTTTCCCGAAACCACACTAATCCACTAGATGTCATTGCATGTGTGTTCTTTTCATAAACCACCCTAATCCACTAGATGTCATTGCATGTGTGTTCTTTTCATAAACCACACTGATCCACGGATGTCATTGTATGTGTGTTCTTTTCATAAACCACATGGATCCACTATATGTCATTGCATCTGTGTTCATTTCATAAAACACATGGATCCACTAGATGTCATTAAATGTGTGTTATTTTCATAAACAACATGGATCCACTAGATGTCATTGCATGTGTGTTCTTTTCATAAACCACATGGATCCACTAGATGTCATTACATGTGTTTTCTTTTCATAAACCACACTGGTCCACTGATGTCATTGCATGTGTGTTGTTTTCATAAACCATAGTGATCCGAAACATGTCATTGCATGTGTGTTTATTTCATAAACCATATGGATCCACTATATGTCATTAAATCCGTGTTCTTTTCCAAAACCACATGGATCCACTAGATGTCATTGCATGTGTGTTCTTTTCATAAACCACATGGATCCACTAGATGTCGTTGCATGTGTGTTCTTTTTCAGAAACCACATGGATCCACTGTTGTCATTGCATGTGTGTTCTTTTCATAAACCACATTAATCCACTAGATGTCACTCATGTGTGTTCTTTTCATAAACCACACCGATCCACTAGATGTCATTGCATGTGTGTTCTTTTCCTAAACCACATGGATCCAACAGTGTCATTGCATGTGTTATCTTTTAATAAACAACATGGATCCACTGGATGTCATTGCATGTGTGTTCTTTTCATAAACCACATGGATCCATTAGATGTCATTGCATGTGTGTTCTTTTTATAAACCATGTTGAACCATATATGTCATTGCAGGCGTGTTCATTTCATAAACCACATGGATCCACTAGATGTCTGTAACACCCCAAATATCCACCGTATCTAGCAGTGCTACACATACTTTAAATACTTCTCATATTGGTATAAGAGTACAAACTTCAGAAGAGTCTCCTTTGTTTATGGGACATCCATGACAACAAAAAATAATACAACTAATCCAATTTTATCCATAAGAATAGCCACATGATTCAAGACCAAGTTAAACTTCATATCTATGATGTGTCATATCAACCAACTCGGTAGCCACATAATATATAAACCAACTTGTGGAGGTTGCCGACAATGTGGAGTTATAAACTTCATATCTATGATGTCTACATTTTTCACACACTACTTTTCACACATTACAATAGTTTATAGTTGTAGTAGTTTAACCACACTCAACGGTCTCAAGGTACTCACTCCAACTTGTGGAGGTTGCCACATAATATATAAACCAATTGGTATAGTAAAGATACTCACTCCAACTTGTGGAGGTTGCCGACAATGTGGGACTCGTCCCAACATCGACGGTCTCAAGGTGACTACCTCTATAGGTCACAACACTGTGCATTATCTTTAACATGGTATGCAGAATGGACGCGCAACTGTATCCTTTGTTGTAATCACTTTGTCTCCCCACATATAAACAATAACCAAGCACTTGGATAAATAACATGTGCTAGAAATAAAAATTGAGTGGGGGGAATCATGTAAGTATTATCTCGCTATGGACTTGCCTCAACCGCGGGGCACAAAATTTGAATTGTGGAATTCTGAACCAGAAGTACCAACACCTGTTATTGAAACATATATCACTCAATACACATAATCCCTTAAAAAACATACATGCAAAAATATATCATTGCTCCTATATATGTGCAAAAGGCTCCATCGCTAACCTTAAATGATAAAAACTTGGGACAAAGCCTAAATAGTACAAATGGTCAAACTGAGCCAGAAAGAACTAGCTTTCGGTTATGACTATGATAGTAACATTTTATTCTCTTTAACTTTAATTTACAGGTGGCAACAACTGGTATGAGCGAAGATGTTATGCGGATGACTCGTTGGAAACAGATACACAAGCTAACTTGGTACATCCCAATCAAGTGTTTCATCGTTTGCCCCCTACTAAGCTAGGAATACTAGGATAAATTTTTGCATTGACTCCCGTATATTTAACCAAAAGGCTGAAGATATCAAGGTTGAGTGCAGCTACAATATATTGGTAGGTAGCACCACCAAATACTGGTTCTATTTAAACAGGTTCAAGTGCTAATTCTTCAACAATGGATCCTCCAGCAAGCAATGGGGTTCAATGGGGAGAATCCACTACAAAGCAGGGTGTAGGTACTACTCCTTCATACGTTAAAAAGTCAAAAGAAATTCTGGAAATAGAACACTTCTAACCCTCAATTGTCACACATGGTCGATGCTGAAACTCTAATCAAACTACTGATTTATAAAGGTTTTGGAAAACTGCTTCTTTTCAACTTCAGCTATGCTCACTAATCAAATAGTCCATATAGAAGAAGTGGGAGAAACATCAGGAACTAACCAAGAGGGAGCGATTGGGCATCTGTCTAGAGATGGCAGCGACATTCGAGGAGAGCAACATCTCAGCCTCTCAACCTCATAGCCTCGCAGCTGCGACTAACGACGGCTTGACGGTGCCAACATCAACGATCGAGCGAACGCACTGGCGGCGGCCTCGCAGAGATAGCAACAAGACTTGGGCGAAAAGGATAGCTAGGGCATGGGTACAGCGGCACCACCCCTCTTCCTAATTCCATCAAATGGACAGCCCTCTCGACAGCCCAAACCGACTAGACCGCAAGAAGCCCAACCCAGCCTAATTATTCATCTACTCTCGTGCTTTCAGCTTAGGTAGAAGCGGACATGTACTGTACTAATAACACAACGTAGATCAAATGGTAGTACATTTTTATTTCCCACCATAGGTTTAGAGTTCAAGACTTGGCACTCGCACTAAATTCCTTTTTCTTATACATTCTTCTGTCTCTTGTATCCTAATTTCTTATTACCGATCATACTTAAATAGCATCAAGGTATTTTTTTATGAAAATTAAATAAGCACAAATGATTCAAAATATGGGGTATTACATTCTCACCTCCTTAAACAGAATTCGACCCTAAATGCTTCCCATCTATACTACTCGCAAGACAAAACAAAACATGTTAAAACATAATCATATATCATATACGAGCCATGAGCGTCTTCGCATGTTTCTTGCCCATGAGGGTCTCAAGCTCCCATGTCACAGCACGCTCGGCCTGTTGCGACCATGGAACCTCCCCTACTATAGCATCCTATGACTCATCACTCTCCCAGACCCTTCCAATATATTCACGAGATGAATCTCGAAGTTTAAATCTTGTTCAATTATAATTGACTCGATGGTAATATTTTATTGTGGATCACCAAAATTCTTCCGCAACATAGAGACATGGGACACACAAAGGACACCTTTCATCGACTCGGCTACTCAAGTAAACAATTTGCATAGCTTTCATCGTCTCGGCAATTCAACTCGATTGGCTAGCTTCCCCATTCGCGACACTATCAGGAATTGTCCAATGTTTCGTGGGCGAAGCGTTCCCTTGATATTGAACTTTATTTAACCTTTTGTAGTTGACACACTCAAGAGTACATCCTGAACTACTTAAACCTCCATATATGGCCTCTCAGGATCAACATAACTCTTTTGTTCGCTCTGCTGCTAACATGTGTTGTTTGTTGCTTTTGTAGTTTGTAGAATCCAATCTGATCCCAACACTACCTTACCGCCCAGGGCAGTCAATGGAGATCTGTACTTTCTTTTTCATGCAAACCCTTGTAAGGTGACATTTGTTTGGTAGCCTAATTGTTGTTATTATACGAAAACTTCAAAAGTGGCAAGTGAGCTTCACAACTCCCTTGCCAAGATAAGAAACCACACTTTAACATATCTTTTTGACTTTGGATGGTTATACTCTAATGGGCCATCCGTTTTCTAGATGAAATGTCATATTAAGTATCTACCACGTATCAAGCACTGTCCAAGCTCTCCAAGAATTTTGATACAAACTTGACACCCCAATAAGAAGCAATTATTTAAAACCCCATACAACCTTAGTATCTCAAGAAAATAGGTTTGTGCCAAGTCTCTTCCAAACTAGGTGGTGCGGATAGTAAAAACTTGGCTAAGCTAGCCGATGACCATCCAATTGCATCCTTCGAGGTAGGAAAACTACAAATTATAAAGTACTAGAACCCCCAAGGATTTCAAGAGTCATGCTGGCCTTTTCTGCTAAACATTACTCGCTGACAAACCTTAGAAGGGGACACATGCTAGGCCACCTCAACTTTCATTATTTTCCACCAATAAATTAACTTTTTTAGGTCTTGAAACATCTTTGGCTCCCTAGGATGAATGATGTATAGTATCCGATGTCCCTTCATCAGAATGTAGGATGTGTCTCCCTCAAAATTTCATACTTCACTGGCACATAAAGAAGGGCACTAATAGAAACATTCCAGATTTTGTCTATAGTGAACTTTAGAGTTCTTCCTTTATAGAATGTGCTCATTTAATTCATGTAATAGTCCATCATCATGTTGCACATCTCTCTCTATCTAGAATGGTTGACTGAAGGATGAATTGTGTCATTTATCAAATCTAGCCACTGTATTGGCCCCAATTTCAAGTCCTATGTGAAGAGAAAATTGACACTTATGATGAATGAAACATCACAAGATTCGCATAAGGAGAATGCATCAAATATCGCTTCATGCTCTTATTGTCTTTCAGTATGCGAGGATATCACCAAAGGATAATGCTACAAAGTTATCAAGGAACCGATGTAGCATATTATTTATCACCTCCATAAACACAATAAGGACACTGGTTAGTACAATAAACATAACTAATTTTTTTATGATGCCCATAACTAGAGAAAGCACTAATTTTAATATCGTGTTCCTACACAGGAATTTGATTATAGCCAAACCAGATATCCATCGTGGAGGACAAGACTCCATTGAGTTGATAAAAAAGAACTCCTCTATGTAGGGAAATGGATGATGGTTACCACACTAGGGCTCGGCGATCCACACACTTTGCCCTACTACGATCTCTGTTGGTTGTAACAAAAATAGGCGTTCCACTAAGTGAGACACTGTCGATGAAACCTCTGGATAACATCTCATCAAATTTCTTTGGAAATTGTCATATAAGCAATAAGGAAGAGAGATAGCTTGAGTGCCCATAATAGGATCAATATGAAACTCAATGTGCCACACTTGAAGAACTTGGAAACAAGCATGGTATCTTGGTCATAGACAACCGTGTTATCCTTGGTAAATCATGAATCCTTGATGTTACAAGACCATAACTAGCAAACCCCAAAAACTATCAAAAACTCTCATGGTGGTCTAGAAGGGTGTATTTATAGAAGTTACCATAAAACGATAAAGGTTTATCCTCACCGCATCTCCGACGCTTGCCAGCGGTTACCTCTATTACATGTGAAACATCATACCTATGGTTTTGGATGACACAACGTCGTCTCTCGACTAACTAGAGGAAAAGGCACATAGTGATTCACCACTCCAGCATGTAAGAGTAAATAATAAGGGTAATTGGTATGGGGGCCAATCCATCCCGCACCCGAATTATTAACTATGTAAACTGAAATGATGAATCATGTAACACAAACACTTAGGAATCCTTACTTGCATGCAAACAAATGTCATGGGCATGAACCAAAGGTTTAAGGTCGACTCCCATGTATCGTTCTTGCATAGCCACTATAAAAATCCCACATATAGATCTTTCAACAAAACTCAAGATTGTGTCTACTAGAGACAATTTTAAAAGAACAAAAGGTCACTTCATGGATTAACGACTTGAGCTAGAAAACTAATACTTAGATAAGATATAGGAAGGATAAGCTTCTAACCTAGACTAGCAACCAAGGAAAAGGATTTTAGAAACAAAACATTTTTTAAAGCACATCTAGGTTGCCTCCAAGTGGAATAGCGCATTCACCATTGTTTATACTCTAAGGCGGAGGAACGGGAACTAACAAATGTCAAAGAAGAATACAACATATAGAGAATAAGACAAATAGAAGGTATTAATACTAGAATACTAATGTTCAGTGATGACATTTGAAGTACATGATTGACTGTACTTCATGATCCTTAAACAATAAATCAATATTGATATTCTAGTACTAGATGATGATCCTTTGACCAAGAGAGTGCAAGCGATGCGGTAAGAAGGATAGGTGACTAAAACTTTGATGCCAAAACTCTTCAAATATACCCTCGCGAGTCTAATGAAGTAACATAAATATCTAAACATATCAATATGATACCTTTATCCTGATATTCACGCATTTATGAAACTAGAATGGAGGATCAATTGTTTCCTTTAAGTATTGAATTAATGAACCATGGAGATTGTTTTCTTCTCTCGTCAACTACCAACATAGAGACAATGGTAACTAAAGCAAGGCTTGCAAGCCTCTCGTAGCAATACAATTGGAAACATGTTCAACAACATATATGGATAAAAGAGATCAATAGTAAAATATAGTTAGCAAAGGCATAAATGCAATGCATGACCCAAACCTATCCTATTGTGCACCAGTGTGTCAAGTTTTAAGTTGTTAGAACTTTGGAGACTTCTATAGGCTAAATAAAGTCATTGGTTGTTAAAGACCTTTGCAAAGTAAACAATACGATTGTTCTATGAACAAAGGATTGTTGTTTTCTCCCTAGTAGCAACAACACATCTAATACCTTAGAGATTTCGGTCACTTCCCCAGATTACCAGAGGCATGAACCCACTATTGAGCATAAATACTAACTCTTGGAGTTGCTAGCATCTACTTGGCCAAGATAGCTACTAACAACAGAAAGCATGCAAGATCTCAAATAACAAAGACATGATAGAATGAGTAATCAATCTGAAATAGCATCTCAATATCCATCGGATCCCCGCAAACACAACATGTATGATTTACAAATAGATGATCTTGATCATGAACGGAGCTCACAAGATCTAAACATGAAAGCACAAAGGAGGTGAAACCAGCCATCTAGCTACTACATGGATCCGTAGTCCAAGGATGAACTACTCACACATCACACCGGAGGCTTGCATGGTGATGAAGAAGGCCTCTAGGGTGAATTCCCCTCTCCGGCAGGGTGCCGGGAAGAGCTTCAGTTCCCTCCCGATCTAGGGATGGAGATGACGGCGGCTACAGACTCTTTCATTGATTTTTGATCGGGTACTTAGGGTTTTCATCCCGAGGGCAACTTATAGGCGGAAGGAGAGGCCGAGGGGGTGTCGGGAGCGGCCACACCACTCCCTGGCGCGGGCTAAGCCTGGCCGCACGGCCAGGTGGTGTGGTGGCTCCCTGGCCCTTCTCCGTCTTGTATTCTGGGACTTGATCCCTTCTGGAAAAATTGGCACTTTGGCTTTTGTCCCGTCAAATTCCGAGAATATTCATTTTCTGACTTTCCTGGAACCAAAAACAGCAGAAAACAGGCAGCTGACACTGTGGCTCTTGTTAATAGGTTAGTCCAAGAAATCTAATGAAAAGTACTCCAAAGTTGGAACAAAACACAAGAAAGTGGATAAAACCAAAAATGGGACATCAAAAATTATAGAACATTTGCAATGTATCAACATCCCCAAGCTTAACTCCTGCTCGTCCTCGAGTAGGTAAGTGATAAAAAGAAATAATTTTTGAGATGACATGCACCATCAAAGACTTGATCAAAGTATTTGCAAAACATTCAAAGCTGGGATCATAGTACTTCAATCATAACATGAAAGACAAAGTTCTAGCAATAAGCAAAGAAACTATGATGCAACATGAAAAGGCACAAACAAAAGATTCATGAATAACATGCTTTGCAAGACGTTTGTTTGTTTCACATAAAGAAAACATAGCATAATAGTATTCAGCTTGTCCCTCAATAGAGTAGCAAATATAAATGCATAGGACACCTTCAAAGTTCATAAGAGTGACTAGATACGATAGTTTCAAACAAGCAATAACAAGTTATGCATCAGTCAACTAGTCTTGGGACAATGCACATAGAACTAAGAATGGCCACTATGCTCTCAAAGTAGTGCATAAAGATAGAAGGTGGAGACTCAATATAATGGTGGAAGAAAGGCCTTTTGTAGAAGGAAGTAGGGATTCAAGTCTCATAAAGAGCTTCTAAAAATTATCGTACTTAATAGCTTTTAACACTCATTGCCCCTATCATAAGCATCTTGAAGCGATTAAGGTTAAAGTGAACAAACTATGGTGTACATGCTTGACGAAGTATAAGTCAGAAATCTCATGTCCCTTGTATACGAGGGCCGCTCCTCATGCTACTCAAGTTTAGTCACCTGTAAGTTCTTGTCATTGTAATTACATGTGTATCATTGAGAACCGCCAACGGGGTACCCCTTGCCCGATGATACGGAAGAATCCCCATATCAAAATGACAAGGCAAGCAGACAATGAGCATCTCAGCATTCTTCTTATTTACCATGGGAATATGGTGATTTTTTTCTCTCTTTCCTCTTTTCATAGTATCTATTTTTTTATTTTCTCTTTTTTTTTCTCAATATAGGACTCTTTTTTTATAAGAAGAATGCTTCATAGACAGCTCATTATGGTTACGCTGCAGGTTTCCACCATGTCAGCATGGATTAGACCAGCGGCCCAGGCGTTTCTCCAACACATATACATAACTCCATGGACTTACAAGCTCCCCTTTCATTTCACACCGACGACATCCATATACAAAAGAGCATGATATCAACTAGGTACAAGTACCAAGTGCAATGTTGAAAGCGTTCTCCATGAAAGCATGGTTCTGCTAATTCCCAACAAATAAGTGTAAGCATATACAACATAGAAGACACAATGGTTCAAGTTTATTAAGGGCAAGTAAAGTAAAGTGTGCCTTCAAGTTCGTGAGAGCTTTAATCACTAGTTTTCTCATAACAAGAGGAAGGTAAAAAAAAGCATGAATATACTTGGAATAGCATAAGCTAGTAGGTAGGTATGGTGGACTCTTTGGAATAACTTAGTTTAGGGAGTTGGATGCATGAGTGGAACTCATACTTGGTTGTGGAGGCTAGCAAAAGACTGGGAGCGACAAACTAAGAGAGCAATAATGGCCATAATCATGCAGAGCGACAAAACATCATTGATCAAAGCATAAAGTGATACTATAAGTTGAAAACTAAAGGATCATAAAGGCTATGGTGACTTGTGACAGTCATAACATGGTGTGAGCATGTGTCAAGTCAACCCAATAAAGCATCAAAGGAGAATACCACTATACTATGCTTTAATATGCTAAAACAACGCATGATTCATCTAAGGCACATTAAGCAATCTCAATTGTTTATAACAAGTCATGCTACAGAAAAGAATACTAAGCATAAAGCCAAAACAATATCAAGCATGGCATGAAAAAGCATAGGCCACAGTCAAAAACGAGCTCTTTTTACCACATAAGTATGAACTTTCCTACTCTTTTCCAAACCAAACCAAACTATTCGCAAACCAAAGTGTGAAAAAGGGGGTCCAACCAACTTATTCAGAAAACTAAGCAAACCAAGCAAACTAAAAACCAAAACAAAAACAAAAAAGAAGATGCTCCAAGAAAAACACAACTGTGCATGAAACAATAAAAATGAAGCGGTTGGAAGAAACCTGGAATTTTTATTAATGAGGAAGGGGATGCCTTGGGCATCCCCAAGCTTTGACGCTTGTACTTCTTGGATATTTCTTGGGGTGACATGCGTGTTATCCCCAAGCTTGAGCTTTAGTCCATCCTTCATCTCATTACTCATTCCTTCCATACACCTAAATTTTTTCCTTCATACAAAACTTCACACAATCTCAGTAGCAACATTAGTGCACTTAAGATAAATAAGTCTCAAGGTTCAGTTCTAACACCAAATAAACTTCCATTAGAACACTAGCTACTGTAGCACTTCCCTCAAAAAGCTCAATTCCCCAAAAAAACTCAAGAAGGAACTAACAAGAAGCAAATGCAGAAAATGGCAGAAATCTGTTAAAACAGACCAGCAGGTAAAGACGAATTTTTTCGAAGAACTTCTATTGCTCAAATCAAAAAGTGTTGAACTAACGAAAGTTAGATAACAACCTGGGTCAGAAGCACAAAACATTACAGCTCAATCCGACATACATAGCTCTCTCAGGAATTTTTACGGTGAAGCACAAAAATCTGTTTCAGGACAGCAACTTTCCCAATCATTACTTCACTCTCATTAGAGGTTACTCTTGGCACAAAGAGCAAATAAAAAGGATAAGGAGAGGTTATTACAAAGGTAATAACTTCCAAGACTCATCTTAAACTCTTGGGTTATCTCCCAACAAGTACTTTTCTTTAACGCCTTTAAGTTAGGCATAAGAAGCAAAGAAAGAATCAAGTGTTCTCAAATGAAGAAGCATTAAGACCAAATTTTGTTTTCATAGGAGAAGCAACAAAAATCTTTTATCTCTTTCTAGGGAAGTGTTCTATACATTTCTTGAGTGGGAGTTGATATTTAATGGTGCCTTCTTTCATATCAATGATGGCACCAACAGTTCTAAGAAAAGGTCTTCCCAAAGTAATAGGACAAGAAGCATTGTATTCAACATCCAAAACATAGAAATCAACGGGGACATAGGAATCGTTAACCATAATAAGAACATCATTAAGACTCCCCATGAGTTTATTTTTAGCATTATCATCAAGTGGGACATTCAAATAACAATCTTCAAGAGGAGGCAAATCAAGCATATCATAAATCCTTCTAGGCATAATGGAAACACTACTATCAAGATCACATAAAGCTTTGAAATCAATGTAATTCACTTTCATATTAATGATGGGTTCCCAACCATCTTCTTGTTTTATAGGAATAGAAGCTTTATGTTTCATCTTTTCTTCTTTAATCTTTATGAGAGCATTAGTAATGTGTTTTGTAAAGGCCATGTTCATAGCACTAGCATTAGGACTTTTAGCAAGCTTTTGTAGGAACTTAATAACTTCAGAGATGTTGCAACCATCAAGATCAAAATCAAATTTATCATCTAAAGTAGTAGAACTATTACTAGCCTCAACACTAGTGGTGGTAATAGTAGATACACTAACGTTTCTAGCAATTTCATCTTCTCTTTCCCACTTAGCATGTAATTCAGCTAATAGTCTAACATTTTCATCAATTCTTACTTGTATAGCATTAGTAGCAGCAAAGGGATTATCATTAGTTTCAGGTTTAGCAGCCATTTTATTCAATGTAGATTGAGCTTCAGCCAAAGATGCTATATTTCTTTCAGCATTAGAGAGTTTTTCCTCAATAGTTTTATTGAAAGCAGTTTGTTTACTAATAAACTCTTTAAGCATAACTTCAAGTTCAGAGGGAGCACTCTTATTATTGTTGTAGGAATTTCCATAAGCATTACCATTGTTGGGAGGATATGGCTTATAATTGTTGTTACCAAAATTGATCCTATAAGCATTATTACCATAAGCATTGTTGCCAAAGTTGTTATTTCTTATGAAGTTCACATCAACTTGCTCTTCTTGAGCAACCAAAGAGTCTAAAGGAACATTATTTGGATCAATATGGGCTTTCCCATTAACAAGCATAGACATAATAATATCAATCTTATCACTCAAGGAGGAGGTTTCCTCAACAGAATTTACCTTCTTACCTTGTGGAGCTCTCTCAGTATGCCATTCAGAATAATTAACCATCATATTGTCCAGAAGTTTTGTTGCAGCACCCAAAGTGATGGTCATAAAGGTACCTCCAGCAGATTCCAATAGGTTCCTTGAAGAATAGTTCAATCCTGCATAAAAAGTTTGGATGATCATCCAAGCAGTCAGTCCATGAGTGGGACAATTCTTTACCAAAGATTTCATTCTTTCCCAAGCTTGAGCAACATGCTCATTATCAAGTTGTTTAAACTTCATTATTTCACTTCTCATGGATATAATCTTAGCAGGAGGATTTTATTTTGCACTAAAAGCATCTTTGCACTTAGTCCAAGAATCAATACTATTCCTACTTAAGGAATTCAACCACTCTTTAGCTTTTCCTCTCAAAGAGAAAGGAAACAATTTCAGCTTAATAATATCACCATCTATATCCCTATGCTTTTGCATCTCACAAAGTTTAACAAAGTTATTTAGATGGGAAGCAGCATCTTCATTACCAATACCAGAAAATTGTTCTCTCATAACAAGATTGAGCAAAGCAGGTTTTATCTCAAAGAAAGTATTTTCAGCCACAGGTGGAGCAATAGGTGTGCTCATAAAATCATTGTTGTTGGTGCTAGTGAAGTCACACAACTTAGTGTTTTCAAGAGTAGTCATTTTTTTGGATTTTCAAATAAGAAAGCAAACTAGTAAAACTAATTTTTTTTGTGTTTTTGAAGAACAAAACAAGCAAACAAAGAAAAAAGAAAACTAAGCAAAACAAAAACAATAAAGTAAAGAGATTGGTTATGAGGGACTCTCCTTGTGAAGATGTCCTTGACTCCCCGGCAACGGCGCCAGAAAATCTTGATGCGCTCGACTTTCGACGTAGAGCTCGTTGGGAACCCCAAGAGGAAGGTACGATGAATATAACAGCAAGTTTTCCCTCAGTTATGAAACCAAGGTTTAATCGAACCAGTAGGAGCAAGGAAACACCCCAAAGCTGTTACTAGCTGAGCTTTGGCAGGGCGCACTACCGGTGCTAGTAGCAACGTGGAGACTTGCACAACACAACCACAGATATTTGTCCCCAACTTGCGATGAGGTTGTCAATCTCACCGTGTTTTTTGGAAAACAAAGGAATAAACAAAGGATCCATAATTCACTAGATGTGGCTCTCCTTAGATAGACAACATGCTGGGTGAACAAATTACAACGGGGCAATTGACAAACAGCGAGAAAGCAATACATTATACTAATCATCTTGACTCCTCTGAGACTTGATTGGGCATTACAACATAATACATAGACCGCCATCCAACTGCATCTATGACTAATAATCCACCTTCAGGTTATCATCCGAACCCCTTCCAGTATTAAGTTGCAAGCAACAGATTATTGCTTTACAAACTGCGTGTAAAGTAAACAATACGATTGTTCTATGAACAAAGGATTGTTGTTTTATCCCTAGTAGCAACAACACATTTAGTACCTTAGAGATTTCATCACTTCCCAGTTACGGAGGCATGAACCCACTATCGAGCATAAATACTAACTCTTGGAGTTGCTAGCATCTACTTGGCCAAGATAACTACTAACAACGGAAAGCATGCAAGATCTCAAATAACAAAGACATGATAGAATCAATAATCAATCTGAAATAGCATCTCAATATCCATCGGATCCCCGCAAACACAACATGTATGATTTACAAATAGATGATCTTGATCATGAACGGAGCTCACAAGATCTAAACATGAAAGCACAAAGAAGGAGAAACTAGCCATCTAGCTACTACATGGATCCGTAGTCCAAGGATGAACTACTCACACATCACACCGGAGGCTTGCATGGTGATGAAGAAGGCCTCCAGGGTGAATTCCCCTCTCTGGTAGGGTGCCGGGAAGAGCCTCAGATCCCTCCCGATCTAGGGATGGAGATGACTGGCCATGAACTCTTTTGTGGATTTTGATCTGCTTAGGTTTTTCGTCACTGAGGGCAACTTATAGGCGGAAGGAGAGGCCGAGGGGTGCCGGAGCCACCACACAACCTCGGCGCGGCCAGTCTGGACGCCAGGCCAGTCTGTGGTGGCTCCCTGGCCCTTCTCCGTCTCGTATTCTGGCACTTGATCCCTTCCGGAAAAATAGGCACTTTGGCTCTTGTCCTGTCCAATTCCGATAATATCCATTTTCTGACTTTCCTAGAACCAAAAACAGCAGAAAACAGACAGTTGGCCCTGTGGCTCTTGTTAGTAGGTTAGTCCAAGAAATCATATGAAAAGTACTCCAAAGTTGGAACAAAACACAAGAAAGTGGATAAAACCAAGCATGGGACATCAAAAAATATAGATACATTTGCAATGTATCAATATCCACCGTATCTAGCAGTGCTACAGATACTTTAAATACTTCGCATACTGGTATAAGAGTACAAACTTCAGTAGAGTCTCCTTTGTTTATGGGGACATCCACGACAACAACAAAAAAACAACTAATCCAATTTTATCCATAAGAATAGCCACATGATTCAAGACCAAGTTAAACTTCATATCTATGATGTCTCATATCAACCAACTCGGTAGCCACATAATATATAAACCAATTCGTACAGTAAAGAATAAGTCAAGAGAGATCTTGTGTAACATCCCAAAAATCATGTTTCAAAGAACTCATTCATATCATTCTTGCATCATTCATTCATATAGGGTTTTTCTCAAAATCATTTAGAGGCAGAAGTTGAGCTATGATTTCATGTGGGCATTTTATCTCAATTGGCCATCACCCTTTGAGATTTGAATGCTTAGGTACTTGTTTGCTTGCCTCCATGATTGGAAAGATAAGGAGTAGCATTTAAACCCAAGACTTCAATTTAGAAATATTTTCTAAAACCTATTTCAAACTAGAGACAAAGAGACAAAGTCTCTGTTTATTTCAAAGACTCAAGCTTGACCAAGCCTTGCTAGTAACCACATGGTCATCTGACTCATTTTTGAACCCACAGAACCCTGCAAAAATTCCCAAAGCAGTTTGAATTCAAAAGGATTTGAATTCATATCAAATTCATACCAGAAAATGGATTTAGAAAAAGAAAAAGCTTAAAGAAAGGGAAAAGGCCGCGCGGCCAGAATCTGGCCCAGCAGCGGATCAAGCCCAGCAAGCCCACCCGGGGATCTCCTTATTCTTCTCACCTTCTTGAGCACCACGCAGACAGAGCCTTGACCCCCACCCCACGCACTCAAGGCTCCTCACCGACAAAGGGCCTTCTCCACGCCAAGATCGTCTTCCCTGTCTCCGCGACGATCTCCGCCATGACCGTTGCCGCAGTGATGCCGGAGTAATTGGGCATTAATCGACGGGCGTTTCCTGTCGAGCATCTGGCTATAAGACCCCCTCTGCCTCGCGATCATTTTCCCCCAAACACCTCGCTCGCTCCACCACCAGGCTGTCCTCAATCAACTTTGCACCGCCGCGGACAGAGCCTCTCCGGCGATCGATTCCGGTGAGCCTAGTGTCCCCCTCTGCCTCTCGTTCTTACAATCTGACTCAGCATGTCTTTGCGCATCTCCTGACCTCACTAGTCTGTCCTGTACTGGCCCAGGTCGCCGGTTCCACCTGACACCGCGAGCACCGACGGCGACATCAACTCCGACGAGTTTTCCCGGTAGGTACAGACCGCCCCTCGCCTTCCCGTTCATGCTCACTACTTCGCCTTGACCCTGTGAATCTAACCATGTCCTCGCCTTGCCTTGGGGTGATCCACAGCGACGTCCACGACGACCACCCGACGCAACCGCCGCCCACAGCAACTCCGGTGAGCAATCGCAGCCGTGCCCGAGCGCCCCTTGACCAACCGCGAGTACGACAAGCTTCGCCGTGACCTCCTGAGCCCGGTGAGCTACTCCTCCTTCTCCCTCGCCGTCTGCATCTTCGGCAACGTCGTCGACCGACAGTTCCGCCGCCGGTAGCCACCGCGCAGCGCCGCCCATCTGTGGCCAGGCAGTAGTAGCCGTTAGATCTGGATCGAACGCCTACGATAGATCACTTAACCCCGAAGCGGTACGCGATCTGAGCCGCCAGATTTCATTTAGATCCTACGGCTGTGGAGCTCGATCCAGTGCGAACCGGTACGGGCGAATAAGAACATGACGCGTGGCTAGGTTAGATCTGGAAATAGAATTTAAAACCAGAAATTTGATCCAAATTCAATTGCCTATATCTTTTGAATTCCACGTTGGAATTTTGCAAACTTTATACCGTTGGATTCAGAAAAACAAGACCTTTCTGCCTATCCTTTTGGTTTAGCAAATAGTAACCATTAGTATGGCTTAAATTACAGAAACTTGTTTGAGGCCTTTTTGAGTATAGATTTAGTTTAGTATTTTGTTTTAGGGTTATTTAAGTTGTCTTGGCTATTTTGTGACTTGTTTAGTTTCTGTATTCATGCACTTGCTTGGTTGAGTTTTCAAAAATCATCACTTGGTAGATTCATGCATGCATGCATTCATACTATTTCTTGTTTGTATATATTTGTGTGTAATTGTGTGCTACAACTTTGTGTGTAGATTTTGCTAGTGATTGTGATTGTGACGAGTGCTACTATCCACACTTCCAAGGCAAGTGATATCATCATGAATATTCCATTCCTATATTTTATATATGCATTAGTAATATTTTTCTAAGTATAGGACTTGCATGGTTATTTTGCTAAGAACAAGCTATGCTTTGGGAAAACCTATTAGGTAAAGCCTTAGTGAAAATTTCCTAAGTCCAGATTCCTATTACTATCATGCTTAGCCTAGCTACTAGAAAACAAGGGTGGTTTATATATTCACTATGGAAAAATTTCTAAGTCTAAGGACTTATGTTTTTGTAAAATAAAACAACTAAGTTAATGAACCACCTGGGTGGAATGGAAGGAATGGCTTATGTTGAGTGGTTCACAAGGCCATGGACTTGGCTTGTGTATCTCACTTGTGGATGGCCACCCAGGAAACAAAGAGATTTGAGTTGTCAAATGTTGAGAAGCTTCAAGTGCAACCACTTGGCATTATGGGCTCTGCCATGATCTTAGGATGCTGGAACTTAGTCTCTTGGACAGGTGGTAGATGGGTTGATAGGTTGGAGCGTCCATTTGACTAAGGAAAGGCTATGAAGGATCATTCTTGGGAAACCAAGACTCGTGGGAAAGTGCACCACCTCTGCAGAGTGTAAAACCTAAGTACTTAGCCATGTCCTGTAAAGGACAATTTGAGCATCAAGACATGGAAACTTCAAGAATCTCATCACTCCAATTTCTAAATAAAACTTGTGGGTGAACAAAGGGATAAAAGGATCTTCAGTCATTGATTGCTAGATGCCCTGAGTGGATCTAGAGTCTTTGTTTGATAGATGCCTTGGGTGTTTTTGCCAAGTAAATCTTCAGTCTTGGATTGGAAGATGTCTTGGAAAGTTTTTACCAAACAAAAACTTAGTATTTTCAAAAGTTAAGGAAAAATCTATTTTGAGCAAAGCAAGCCTAAGCTCCACCAGCCAAATGCATATAGTATTTTAGTCCACTTAATTATATACTAAGGTATCACTTGCCAATACTATTCCAAAGTATTGACCCTTGTGGCTGTAACTTATGATGTTGCAGGTTACTCTGATGATGATTAGGTGTCATGAGTCTACACTCAACATGCTTGCCTGTGGCACATGAAGATGAAGACTTATGTTTATTTACTTATTCCATAAACTCTTGTACTAGGCCTTTGGCCATGAGTTGTAAAAGACTATGTTTTATCTCTGGAATGACTGTAATAAACGACCTTTGTATCTGTGTACTTCATCTTAAACATGGATGCTAGCAATGATCCGGGACTAGCATTGCAATCACAGGATCTTTTCCTTTACAAAGGAGAGATCTTACAGATGGTATCGAGACAGTTGCTGTAGGATTATGACCCTAGGATTGGAAACCACTAAGGAAAATTTTACTTCTTCTACACTTGTCTATTCTTCTCAGAACTTTTCTAATCTTCTCCTTCTCATCTCTATTTGTAGATGAACTCAAATCAGCAAGCCGTGAAGAAAGGACCACTCATGACCATGACCTTGGAGTGTGAGACTGAGTTTCCCAAGATTCTCAAGGACCTCATGGAAACCATGGGAGTACATGGTGCAGCAGTGTACAAAGGCTTTCCAGTGATGGAGGATGGAGTGGAGTATTGGGTGCAACTTCACTTGTACAAGAACAAGGAAGACAACCACAAAGAAAAAGGCTTCTGCATGTACACCAACACTTTTATGCACACCACATTCTTTGAGTCAGCAAAAGAAGCAGCTTGGAAGACTATCAAGGAACTAAGTGCTAGAGTCAAGTGCAGGATGCTCAACCTCCAAAAAGACTTAGAGAAAGAGAAGGAACATACCCAAGAGTTGGAAGTCACCAACCAATCTTTAAGAGGAGATATTATAGACTTAGTGATAGAAGCATGTGAACAAGATAGGGTGATTGCCACTAGGAACATTGTGTTAGCCACCAGATCCAATGAGATAGGATTGTAAGCGCGCCGTTAGTTGACCACCACCTATCACCTTATTTTCCAAAATAAGACCTTAAATAAGTTTGAACCTTGGTTGATGTAATGAATTTATGTATGCATGACTTGTGTGATTTTTGTGTTCCATGGTTATGCTTGAATGTTTGTCTTGTTAAATTTAAATTTGTGTTGTTCTAACTTTTCAATCTTATAAATAGATGCCTATTGCCATCAGCACTGTTGAGGAGTTCCAGGCTACCCGTTTTGGTCCTCGTATCGTAGAGCTTACTACTTTACTCGATCTCCCTCTTCCTATCATTACGGTGCACCCACTCACCATGTTTGAGAGGAAGGACCTTTGGGGCTTCAAGGTGAACCAGCCAGGACGCCAGTGTAGCCTACTACGGAGGCCATCGTCTTCAAGCTTATGCACGATGACAGGAGAGAGGCATGGAGGTTGTCATGCAGGATCGATAGGACGATTTAGGACGTCACTCCCGACAGGTTAGAGGCACTCACTTCCACGCCTTCGGAAGGCGTGATGATGACGGAGAGTCCATTGACTTTGAGGACGACTCGAGGGTCACAGCAGAGACGATACGCCTGTACCTCCAGGACTTAGAGACTCTTATTAGGCACGTGGATACTGATAGGACCAACGTCATGCTTAGTAATGACGAGCTCCAGGTGCAGCTTCGCGAGAAGGACAAGCTCTTCGCAGACGAGATAGTCAAGGAGATGGAGGCAAAGTTCGAGACCCAAGACTGTAAGTTCAAGAGTCAAGAGAAGCGTGTCGTGATAGGAACAAGAGGATTCGTGATATGACCGAGGAACTGCAGTCCAAGGACTTGAGTTAGAGCAAAGCGACAGACGGTGATTGAGAGGCTTCCCAGAAGAGGGCTCTCAAGGACAAGATCGACTCTTTGACCACTACCATCGAGGAGAACAAGACCGCAATGGAGAACGCAGGTCTTACCTTTGTCGAGGAGGAGATTGATGCTGACGAGTAGATTTGACTACTCAGTTATCTTTATTTACCACACTTGTTATTTATGAACTTATTGTTGGACCATCCGACATGTGGATGGCTTGCCACTTGCGTGTTTGTACTTTGAGACTTTTGTTATCTTGTTGTTTAGCTTTTATCCTAGTGTTGCTTGCTATGTGTTTGCTTGTGTGATGTATTGTGCATAAATCATGTAAGGGTATCTCATTCTTATCTCTATATGAATAAACCACAGATGCCTCCCCGTCGCGCAAACACCAACCCCAACCCCAACATTACCCCGGAAATGCAACAAATGATGAATGCGCAGACACATCTTATGCAAATGATGACGACGTTTATCCAGAACCAGAACAACAACAACAACAACCCCAACAACAACAATAACAACAATAACAACAACGACAACAACCCTCCAGGTTTTGATATGCTCACCAGATTTCTGCGTCTAAGGCTAGCTAAGTTTTCGGGAACGACTGATCCCATGGTGGCCAATGATTGGCTACGTTCTGTGAACAAAGACTTAGTGACCGTGGGATGCACAGATGCTGAAAAGGTCAGGTTTGCAGCACATCTGTTGGAAGGACCAGCCGCAGCATGGTGGGACAACTTCCAGATTACCACGCCTATTGATGAGGTGACTTGGGCTATCTTTGAAGATGGATTTCGTACTACTCATATCTCACCAGGTATGATGAGCCTGAAAAAGAAGGAATTTCACAACCTGAAGCAGCGCCACCACAGCATGGCTGAATATATTGAAGAGTTCAACAATCTGGCGCGCTATGCACCGGATGAGGTTGACACTGATGCCAAAAGGAAGGAAAAGTTTCTAGAAGGCTTGAATGATGAGCTAAATCTGCATGTCATGGCGTATGTTCCAACTTACGGCCATTGTGTGACAAGGCTGTTATTGTGGAGAATAAAATGAAGCAAGTCGAGAGTAAGAAGAGGAAACACTCCGACAAGCACAGCTCGGGATCATCTCATAAACGATCTCACCATGATGATAGTGTCAGCTCAGGATCCCACAAGCATGAGAAGTTTAACAAACACCACAATCACAACCGTCATGACAACAAGCATCATCGCAGTCATGAAAATGATAAGTACAAGAACCACAAGAGTGGATATAAGAGCCACCACAAGGAAGTGGAAGTCACCTAAGACGGACATCGGCCGGTCGAATGCTACAAATGCAAGAAGCTGGGGCATTATGCTAATAAGTGCCCTGAAAAGAAAGTTGAAGGACCTAACAAGCCAAATCCTTTTCAGAAAGGACAGGTTAACCACATCAATGTGGAGGAGGTCTTTGAAGAGCCTGATGCTGTTACTGGTAAGTTCAGACTCAACTCCATCTCAGCATTTGTACTCTTTGACACTGGTGCATCTCATTCATTCATATCTAAAGCATGTGTCGAAAGAAATGGGTTTGCATCTGAAAACATTGGGTGTCCGATAAAAGTTAGCTCTCCGGGAGGGGATATGATAGTGAGTCTTGGATGCCGGGATCTAGTCATAGAGATCGGAAAACATAAGTTTCCAGTAAACCTAATAATCCTAAATTCCCAAGGATTGGATGTAATTTTGGGAATGGATTGGATGGCTAAATATGAGGGAGTACTAGATTGTGCAAATCGTACGATTTCACTCACAACCCCTGAAGGAAAGAGGATAATATTCAAATCCAACTTTAGATCTAAAGGGAGTAAGCTGAATTCTCTTAAGGGGGTTAGCATGGACAGTGTGCCAATTGTGTGTGAATATCCGGATGTGTTCCCGGAAGAATTACCAGGAATGCCACCAGATAGAGATGTGGAGTTTATAATAGATTTGGTACCAGGTTCTGGACCAAGGGCAAAGAGGCCTTATAAAATGTCAGTTGACGAACTTAAAGAACTCAAGAAACAACTTGGAGAACAATTGCAGAAAGGATTCATCCAGCCAAGTTCTTCATCTTGGGGAGCTCCAGTTTTGTTCGTAGAAAAGAGAGATAGAACTCAAAGACTATGCATAGATTACCGTTCTCTCAACGAGGTAACCATCAAGAACAAATATCCTTTGCCAAGAATTAATGACTTGTTTGATCAGCTAGAAGGAGCTTGTGTGTTCTCGAAGATTGATCTTGATCGCTATTTTCAACTCAAGATAAGAGAGCAAGACATACCTAAAACAGCCTTCACCACGAGGTATGGATTGTATGAGTACACGGTAATGCCTTTTGGATTAACCAACGCTCCAGCATACTTCATGAATATGATGAATAAAGTGTTCATGGAATTTCTCGACAAGTTCGTTGTCGTTTTCATCGATGACATCCTAGTCTACTCCAAGAGCAAGGAAGAACATGAAAGACATCTACGCTTGATACTTGAGAAACTAAGGAACATAAACTTTATGCCAAGTTCAAAGTGTGAGTTTTGGTTAGAGGAAGTTGGATTTCTTGGTCATGTTATGACAAAGGATGGTGTAGCAGTTGATCCTGCTAAGGTTTCAGCCGTAACAGAATGGGAATCTCCTAAGAATGTAAAAGAGGTTCGTAGTTTCCTTGGTTTAGCAGGTTACTACAGAAGATTCATTGAAAAATTTTCTAAGGTTGCTAAACCAATGACAGAATTGTTAAAGAAAGATAAGAAATTTGCTTGGTCGGAAGAATGTGAACTCAGCTTTCAAGAATTAAAGAAGAGACTTGTGTCAGCACCAGTACTGTGCCTACCAGATTTGGAAAAGGATTTCCAAGTATATTGTGATGCTTCTCATCAAGGATTAGGAGTCGTACTTATGCAAGGCGGAAAAGTTGTGGCTTATGCCTCGAGACAACTCAAAACTCATGAAGTAAATTATACTACTCATGATTTAGAGTTAGCCGCTGTTGTCCATGCACTCAAAACATGGAGACATTACCTTTTGGGAAAACGTTGTGAAGTATTCACCGACCATAAGAGCTTGAAGTATATCTTCACCCAGAAGGAAATCAATATGAGACAAAGGAGATGGCTAGAACTTATCAAGGATTACGACTTGAGTTTGCAATACCACCCCGGTAAAGCAAATGTAGTAGCAGATGCTCTAAGTCGTAAAGCGTTTGTAAATGGCCTTACCAAAGGTGAATTGCCAGATGACTTGTGTAAGAAATTCAAGGAACTCAGGTTGGAGATTGTGCTAGAAGGACATCTCATGTCTTTGGATGTTCAACCCACTCTGTTGGATAAGATTAAAGAAGCCCAAAAGACGGATAAAGAAATCGAAGAGATTAGGGAAAGGATTAACCAAGGGAAGGCTAAAAGTTTCCATATGGACGAACAAGGTACTTTATGGCACGGGAAACTGTAAGATCCCTCCTTATTAAAGGAAAAGATCCCTGTGATTGCAATGCTAGTCCCTGGATCAATGCTAGCATCCACAGTTTAAGATGAAGTACACAGATACAAAGGTCGTTTATTACAGTCATTCCAGAGATAAAACATAGTCTTTTACAACTCATGGCCAAAGGCCTAGTACAAGAGTTTATGGAATAAGTAAATAAACATAAGTCTTCATCTTCATGTGCCACAGGCAAGCATGTTGAGTGTAGACTCATGACTCCTAATCATCATCAGAGTAACCTGCAACATCATAAGTTACAGCCACAAGGGTCAATACTTTGGAATAGTATTGGCAAGTGATACCTTAGTATATATTTAAGTGGACTATAAGACTATATGCATTTGGCTGGTGGAGCTTAGGCTTGCATTGCTCAAAATAGATTTTTCCTTAACTTTTTGAAAACACTAAGTTTTTGCTTGACAAAGTCCATCCCAAGGTATCTACCAATCGAGATCAAGATCCACTCGGGCATCTACCAATCAAAGACTGAAGATCCTTTAACCCTTGTTCACCCACAAGTTTTATTCAGAAATTGGAGTGATGAGATTCTTGAAGTTTCCATGTCTTGATGCTCAAATTGTCCTTTACCGGGGACCTGGCTAAGTACTTAGGTTTTACACTGCAGAGGTGGTGCACTTTTCCCACAAGCCTTGGTTTCCCAAGGATGATCCTTCAAGAGCCTTTCCTTAGTCAGATGGACGCTTCCAACCTATCATCCCATCTACCACCCACTGTCCAAAGACTAAGTTCCAGATCCTAAGATCATGGCAGAGCCCATAATGCCAAGTGGTTGCACTTGAAGCTTCTCAACATTAGACATCTCAAATCTCTTTGTTTCTGGGTGGCCATCCACAAGTGAGATACACAAGGTTCACCAGTACCCTGGCCTTGTGTAACCACTCAACATACCCCATTCTTTCCATTCCACCGGTGATTCATTAACTTAGTTGTTTTGTTAAATAAAAACAAGTCCTTAGACTTAGAATATTTTTCCATAGTGTGAATATATAAACCACCCTTGTTTTCTAGTAGCTAGGCTAAGCATGGCATGGCAACTTATCTTTAGGGAATTCTCCTAGCAATTCTAGCATTCTATTCTAGATGGGAGTTCCATTATCAATTGACAAAAGTAGCATGCAAGTCCTAACAAAATATATCTAATGCAAGTATAAAATATAGGTATGGAATATTCATGAAGATATCACTTGCCTTGGTAGTGTGGAGAGTAGCACTCGTCACAATCACAATCACTAGCAAAATCTACACACAAAGTTATAGCACACAATTACACACAAATATATACAAACAAAAATATTATGAATGCATGCATGCATGAATCTACCAAGTGATGATTTTTGAAAACTCAACCAAGCAAGTGCATGAATACAGAAACTAAACAAGTCACAAAATAGCCAAGACAACTTAAATAACCCTAAAACAAAATACTAAACTAAATCTATACTCAAAAAGGCCTCAAACAAGTCTCTGCAATTTTAGCAC
Source organism: Avena insularis (assembly GCA_023614405.1). Taxonomy (NCBI): domain Eukaryota; kingdom Viridiplantae; phylum Streptophyta; class Magnoliopsida; order Poales; family Poaceae; genus Avena; species Avena insularis. The sequence goes on from JAJUPC010000156.1 coordinate 572,989, forward strand.
ATCTAATGGCTACTATTTGCTAAACAAAAAGGATGGGCAGAAAGGTCTTGTTTTTCTGAATCCAACGGTATAAAGTTTGCAAAATTCTAACATGGGATTCAAAAGATATAGGCATTTGAAATCTGGATCAAAATCTGTTTTAAATTCTATTTTCAGATCAGCTCCTAGCCACGCGTCATGTTCTTATTCGCCCGTACCGGTTCGCACTGGATCGAGCTCCACAGCCGTAGGATCTAAATAAAATCTGGAGGATCAGATCGCGTACCGCTTCGGGGTTAAGTGATCTATCGTAGGCGTTCGATCCAGATCTAACGGCTACTACTGCCTGGCCACAGATGGGCGGCGCTGCGCGGTGGCTACCGGCGGCGGAACTGTCGGTCGACGACGTTGCCGATGATGCAGACGGCGAGGGAGAAGGAGGAGTAGCTCACCGGGCTCAGGAGGTCACGGCGAAGCTCGTCGTACTTGCGGTTGGTCGAGGGGCGCTCGGGCACGGCTGCGATTGCTCACCGGAGTTGCTGTGGGCGGCGGTTGCGTCGGGTGGTCGTCGTGGACGTCGCTGTGAATCACCCCGAGGCAAGATAATGACACGGTTAGGTTCACAGGGTCAAGGCAGAGTAGTGAGCATGAACGGGAAGGCGAGGGGCGGTCTGTACCTACCGGGAAAACTCGTCGGAGTTGATGTCGCCGTCGGTGCTCGCGGTGTCAGGTGGAACCGGCGACCTGGGCAAGACAGATGTACTAGTGAGGTCAGGAGATGCGCAAAGACATGCTGAGTCAGATTGTAAGAACGAGAGGCAGAGGGGGACGCTAGGCTCACCGGAATCGATCGCCGGAGAGGCTCTGTCCGCGGCGGTGCAAAGTTGATTGAGGACAGCCTGGTGGCGGAGCGAGCGAGGTGTTTGGGGGAAAATGATCGCGAGGAGGGTCTTATAGCGGATGCTCGACAGAAACGTCCGTCGATTAATGCCCAATTACTCCCGCATCATGCGGCAACGGCCAGCGGAGATCGTCGCGGAGATAGGGAAGACGATCTTGGCCGACGTGGAGAAGGCCCGCTACCGCCGAGGAGCGCGAGTGCAGTGGGTCGGCTGTCGGCGCTGTCAAGGTGTGCTGGCGTGTGAGAAGAAAAAGGAGATCCCCGGGTGGGCTTGCTGGGCTTGATCCGCTGCTGGGCCAGATTCTGGCCGCTCGGCCTTTTTCCTTTCTTTAAGCCTTTTCTTTTTCTAATTTCATTTTCTGAATAGAATTTGATATGAATTCAAATCCTTTTGAATTCAAACTTTGGGGATTTTTGCAGGTTCGTGGGTTCACAAACAATCAAATAACCTAGTGGTTACCTTGCAAAGGCTTGGTCAAGCTTGGGTTTCAAAATAAACAGAGATTTGCTCTAGTTGCAAATATTTGGAATAGGGTTTAGAAAATATTTCTAAATTGAAGTCTTGGGTTTAAATGTTACTCCTATTCTTTCCAACCATGGTGGCAAGCAAACAAGATCATGAACAATCAAATCCCAAAGGTGTTGGCCAATTGAGACAATTTGCCCACATGAAATCATAGCTCAAACTTCGCTCCAAATGATTTTGAGAAAAACCCTAAATGAATGAATGATGCAAGAATGAAATGAATGAGTTTTTGAAACATGATTTTTGGGATGTTACAAATCTAACCCCCTTAAAATGAATCTCGCCCTCGAGATTCGGATTGGCTAGCAAAATAGGTGAGGGTGGTCTTCCAAGATCATCTTCTCTTTCCCATGTTGCTTCTTCTTCGGAATGATGATTCCATTGTACTTTGCAAAACTTGATAGTCTTTGTTCTTGTGACTCTTTCTGTGGTCTCAAGAATCTTGACAGGCTTTTCTTCATAGGTGAGGTCACTTTCTAGTTGAACTTCTTCCAAAGATATGGTATCTTTCAAAGATGTTTCTTCCATTTCTGGGTGACATTTCTTGAGCTAGCTCACATGAAAAACATTATGGACCTGCTAGTAAAGATCTTTGGCAGTTCGATTTCATATGCAGCTTCTCCTCATGCTTTAAAATGTTGAATGGTCCCACATATCTTGGTGCTAACTTTCCTTTGACTCAAATCTTTTACTCCACGAAGTGGTGATACTCTAAGATAAGCTCTATCCCCAACTTCGTAAATGACTTCTCTACGCTTAGCATCTCTGTAGCTTTTCCGTCGAGACTGCTATCTTCAATCTGCTCTAACCAATTTGACCTTTTCTTCAAGGCCTTTGATAAGGTCTGGTCCAAACAAACTTCTTTCTCCCACACCATTCCATAGCAATGGGGTGGTACACTTTCTTCCGTATAGAAACTCAAATGGTGCCATCCCAATACTAGATTGGTGATCGTTGTTGTAAGAGAACTGCGTAAGGCGACTTTCATCCCAACTTGCTCCATAGTCCGAGGCACATGCCCTCAACATGTCTTCAAGAATTTGATTAGTCCTTTCTGTTTGTCCATCAGTTTGAGGATGAAAAGCAAGGCTGAATTCCAACCTCGCTCCTAGAGATTCATGAAGTTGTCTCCAAAAGTGAGAAGTGAACTGAGTTCCTCTATCGACACAATACTCTTAGGTACACCGTGAAGGCATACAATTCTGCTCATGTAGATTTTGGCTAACTTTGCACTGGTATAAGTTGTCTTTACGGGTATAAAATGAGCCACTTTAGTTAGGCGATCTACTATTACCCATATGGAATCATACCGACCTGGTCCTTTGTAATCCGTAATGAAATCCATACCAATATTTTCCCACTTCCATTCAGAATAGGCATTGGTTGAAGCAAACCTGCTGGTTTCGATGCTCGCTTTCACTCTACTACACACATCACACAAAGCAATGTGTTCGATGTCCCTTTTAAGATTGTTCCACCAAAATCTTTCTTTCATATCCATATACATTTTGGTGTTTCCGGTGAATAGAATATGGAGAGTTATGGGCTTCTCAGAAAATCAGTTTCCGATTTCGGATCTTGTGGAACACAAATACGTTTCTCGTGCCATAAAGTACCTTGTTCGTCCATATGGAAACTTTTAGCTTTCCCTTGGCTAATCCTTTCCTTGATCTCTTCGATCTCTTTATCCGTCTTTTGGGCTTCTTTAATCTTATCCAACAGAGTGGGTTGAACATCCAAAGACATGAGATGTCCTTCTAGCACAACCTCCAACCTGAGTTCCTTGAATTGCTTACACAAATCATCAGGCAATTCACCTTTGGTAAGACCATTTACAAACGCTTACGACTTAGAGCATCTGCTACTACATTTGCTTTTACCGGTGGTATTGCAAACTCAAGTCGTAATCCTTGATAAGTTCTAGCCATCTCCTTTGTCTCATATTGATCTCCTCTGGGTGAAGATATATTTCAAGCTCTTATGGTCGGTGAACACTTCACAACGTTTTCCCAAAAGGTAGTGTCTCCATGTTTTGAGTGCATGGACAACAGCGGCTAACTCTAAATCATGAGTAGGATAATTTACTTCATGGGTTTTGAGTTGTCTCGAGACATAAGCCACAACTTTTCCGCCTTGCATAAGTACGGCTCCTAATCCTTGATGCGAAGCATCACAATATACTTGGAAATCCTTTTCCAAATCTGGTAGGCACAGAACTGGTGCTGACACAAGTCTCTCCTTTAGTTCTTGAAAGCTGAGTTCACATCCTTCAGACCAAGCAAATTTCTTATCTTTATTTAACAATTCCATCATTGGTTTAGCAACCTTAGAAAATTTTTCAATGAATCTTCTGTAGTAACCTGCTAAACCAAGGAAACTACGAACCTCTTTTACGTTCTTGGGACTTTTCCATTCTGTCACAGCCGAAACTTTAGCAGGATCAACTGCTACACCATCCTTTGTCATAACATGACCAAGAAATCCAACTTCCTCTAACCAAAACTCACACTTGCTGAATTTGGCATAAAGCTTATGTTCCCTTAGTTTCTCAAGTATCAAGCGTAGATGTCTTTCATGTTCTTCCTTGCTCTTGGAGTAAACTAAGATGTCATCGATGAAAACGACAACGAACTTGTCGAGAAATTCCATGAACACTTTGTTCATCATATTCATGAAGTATGCTGGAGCGTTGGTTAAACCAAAAGGCATCACAGTGTACTCATACAATCCATACCTTGTGGTAAATGCTGTTTTAGGTATGTCTTGCTCTCTTATCTTGAGTTGAAAATAACCTGACCGAAGATCAATCTTCGAGAACACACATGCTCCTTCTAGCTGATCAAACAAGTCATTTATTCTTGGCAAAGGATACTTGTTCTTGATGGTTACCTCGTTGAGAGAACGGTAATCTATGCATAATCTTTGAGTTCTATCTCTCTTTTCTACGAACAAACCGGAGCTCCCAAGATGAAGAACTTGGCTGGATGAATCCTTTCTGCAATTGTTCTCCAAGTTGTTTCTTGAGTTCCTTAAGTTCACAACTGACATTTTATAAGGCCTCTTTGCCCTTGGTCCAGAACCTGGTACCAAGTCTATTATAAACTCCACATCTCTATCTGGTGGCATTCCTGGTAATTCTTCCGGGAACACATCCGGATACTCACACACAATTGGCACCGTGTCCATGCTAACCCCCTTAAGAGAATTCAGCTTACTCCCTTTTGACTTAAAGTTGGACTTGAATATTATCCTCTTACCTTCAGGGGTTGTGAGTGAAACTGTATGATTTGCACAATCTAGTACTCCCTTATACTTAGTCATCCAATCCATTCCCAAAATCACATCCAATCCTTGGGAATTTAGGATTATTAGGTTTACTGGAAACTTATGTTTTCCAAACTCTATGACCAGGTCATGGCATCCTGAGTTTACTATCATTTCTCCACCAGGAGAACTTACTCTTAGGACACCCAATGGTTTCTACCGGTAGTTCATTTCTTTCGACAAATGCTTTTGATATGAATGAATGAGATGCACCAGGTCAAAGAGTACAAATGCTGAGATGGAATTGAGTCTGAACTTACCAAAGAACGGCATCGTTCTTCATAGACTTCCTCCACATTGATGTGGTTAACCTGTCCTTTCTGAAAAGGGTTGGGTTTGTTAGGTCCTTCAACGTTCTTCTCAGGGCACTCATTAGCATAATGCCCCAGCTTCTTGCATTTGAAGCATTCAACCTGACTGTTGTCCTTATTAGGTTGACTTCCACTTCCACTTCCACTATGGTGGCTCTTATATCCACTCTTGTGGTTCTTGTACTTATCATTGTCATGTTCATGATGATGCTTGTTGTCATGACGGTTGTGGTTGTGGTGCTTGTTAAACTTCCCCGCTTGTGGGATCCTGAAATGACACTATCATCATAGTGAGATCGCTTATGATACGATCCCGAGCTATGCTTGTCTGAGTGTTTCCTCTTTCTACTCTCAACTTGCTTCATTTTATTCTCCACAACAGCCTTGTCACACAATGACTAGTAAGTTGGAACATATGCCACGCATACCGCAGATTTAGCTCATCATTCAAGCCTTCTAGAAACTTTTCCTTCCTTTTGGCATCGTGTCAACCTCATCCGGCATAGCGCCAGATTGTTGAACTCTTCGATGTATTCAGCTACTGTGGTGGCGCTGTTTCAGTTGTGAAATTCCTTCTTTTCAGGCTCATCATACCGTGAGATATGAGTAGTACGAAATCCATCTTCAAAGATAGCCCAAGTCACCTCATCAATAGGCGTGGTCTGGAAGTTGTCCCACCATCTGGCTGGTCCTTCCAAAAGATGTGCTCTGAACCTGACCTTTTCAGCATCTGGCATCCTACGGTCACTAAGTCTTTGTTCACGAACGTAGCCAATCATTGGCCACCATGGGATCAGTCGTTCCTGAAAATTTAGCTGGCCTTAGACGCAGAAATCTGGTGAGCATATCAAAACCTGGAGGGTTGTTGTTGTTGTTGTTGTTATTGTTGTTGTTGGGGTTGTTGTTGTTGTTCTGGTTCTGGATGAACGTCGTCATCATTTGCATAAGCTTTGTCTCGCATTCATCATTTGTTGCATTTCCGGTAATGTTGGGGTTGGGGTTAGTTGGTGTTTGCGCGACGGGAGGCATCTGTGGTTTATTCATATAGAGATAAGAATGAGATACCCTTACATGATTTATGCACAATACATTACACAAGCAAACACATAGCAAGCAACACTAGGATAAAAGCTAAACAACAAGATAACAAAAGTCTCAAAGTACAAACACACAAGTGGCAAGCCATCCACATGTCGGATGGTCCAACAATAAGTTCACAAATAACAAGTGCGGTAAATAAAGATAACTGAGTAGTCGATCTACTGCCGGCATCAATCTCCTCCTCGACAAAGGTAAGACCTGCGTTCTCCATTGCGGTCTTGTTCTCCTCGATGGTAGTGGTCAAAGAGTCGATCTTGGCCTTGAGAGCCCTCTTCTGGGAACGAAGCCTCTCAATCACTGTCTGCTGCTCTAACTCGAAGTCCTTGGACTGTAGTTCCTCGGTCATATCACGAATCCTCTTGTTCCTATCCTGGACACGCTTCTCTTGACTCTTGAACTTACGGTCTTGGGTCTCGAACTTTGCCTCCATCTCCTTGACTATCTCTGCCCCGTCTGCGAAGAGTTTGTCCTTCTCGCCAAGCTGCACCGGAGCTCGTCATTACTAAGCATGACGTTGGTCCTATCGGTATCCACGTGCCTAATAAGAGTCTCTAAGTCCTGGAGGTACAGGCGATCGGCTCAAGGTGACCCTCGAGTCGTCCTCAAAGTCAATGGACTCTCCGTCATCATCACGCCTTCCAAGGCGTGGAAGTGAGTGCCTCTAACCTCGGGAGTGACGGCCTAATGGTCCCTATCGATCCTGCATGACAACCTCCATGCCTCTCTCCCCGCCATCGTGCATAAGCTTGAAGACGATGGCCTCCGTAGTAGGCTCATTCAAGGCCCCGGCTGGTTCACCTTGAAGCCCCAAAGTTCCTTCCTCTCAAACTTGGTGAGTGGGTGCACCGTAATGATAGGAAGAGGGAGATCGAGTAAAGTAGTAAGCTCTACGATACGAGGACCAAAACGGGTAACTGGAACTCCTCAACAGGTTGATGGCAATAGGCATCTATTTATAAGATTGAAAAAGTTAGAACAACACAATTTAAGATAAACAAGACAAACATTCAAACACAATCTTGGGACACACAAAAATCATACAAGTCATGCATACAAGAATCCCTTACATCAACCAAGGTTCAAACTTATTTAAGGTATCATTTTGGAAAATAAGGTGATAGGTGGTGGTCCAACTAACGAAGTGCGCTTACAATCCTATCTCATTGGATCTGGTGGCTAGCACAATGTTCCTAGTGGCAATCACCCTATCTTGTTCACATGCTTCTATCACTAAGTCTATAATATCTCCTCTTAAGGATTGGTTGGTGATTTCCAACTCTTGGGTATGTTCCTTCTCTTTCTCTAAGTCTTTTTGAAGGTTGAGCATCCTGCACTTGACTCTAGCACTTAGTTCCTTGATAGTCTTCCAAGCTGCTTCTTTTGCTGACTCAAAGAATGTGGTGTGCATAAAAGTGTTGGTGTACATGCAGAAGCCTTTTTCTTTGTGGTTGTCTTCCTTGTTCTTGTACAAGTGAAGTTGCACCCACCAATACTCCACTCCATCCTCCATCACTGGAAAGCCTTTGTACACTGCTGCACCATGTACTCCCATGGTTTCCATGAGGTCCTTGAGAATCTTGGGAAACTCAGTCTCACACTCCAAGGTCATGGTCATGAGTGGTCCTTTCTTCACGGCTTCGTTGACGGAGTTCATCTACAAATAGAGATGAGAAGGAGAAGATTAGAAAAGTTTACGAGAAGAATAGACAAGTGTAGAAGAAGTAAAATTTTCCTTAGTGGTTTCCAATCCTAGGGTCATAATCCTACAGGCAACACAGTGCTCTGATACCATCTGTAAGATCCCTCCTTATTAAAGGAAAAGATCCCTGTGATTGCAATGCTAGTCCCTGGATCAATGCTAGCATCCACAGTTTAAGATGAAGTACACAGATACAAAGGTCGTTTATTACAGTCATTCCAGAGATAAAACATAGTCTTTTACAACTCATGGCCAAAGGCCTAGTACAAGAGTTTATGGAATAAGTAAATAAACATAAGTCTTCATCTTCATGTGCCACAGGCAAGCATGTTGAGTGTAGACTCATGACTCCTAATCATCATCAGAGTAACCTGCAACATCATAAGTTACAGCCACAAGGGTCAATACTTTGGAATAGTATTGGCAAGTGATACCTTAGTATATATTTAAGTGGACTATAATACTATATGCATTTGGCTGGTGGAGCTTAGGCTTGCATTGCTCAAAATAGATTTTTCCTTAACTTTTTGAAAACACTTAGTTTTTTCTTGACAAAGTCCATCCCAAGGTATCTACCAATCGAGATCAAGATCCACTCAGGCATCTACCAATCAAAGACTGAAGATCCTTTAACCCTTGTTCACCCACAAGTTTTATTCAGAAATTGGAGTGATGAGATTCTTGAAGTTTCCATGTCTTGATGCTCAAATTGTCCTTTACCAGGGACCTGGCTAAGTACTTAGGTTTTACACTCTGCAGAGGTGGTGCACTTTTCCCACAAGCCTTGGTTTCCCAAGGATGATCCTTCAGTAGCCTTTCCTTAGTCAGATGGACGCGTTCCAACCTATCATCCCATCTACCACCCACTGTCCAAAAGACTAAGTTCCAGCATCCTAAGATCATGGCAGAGCCCATAATGCCAAGTGGTTGACTTGAAGCTTCTCAACATTAGACATCTCAAATCTCTTTGTTTCCTGGGTGGCCATCCACAAGTGAGATACACAAGGTTCACCAGTACCCCTGGCCTTGTGTAACCACTCAACATACCCCATTCTTTCCATTCCACCCAGGTGATTCATTAACTTAGTTGTTTTGTTAAATAAAAACAAGTCCTTAGACTTAGAATATTTTTCCATAGTGTGAATATATAAACCACCCTTGTTTTCTAGTAGCTAGGCTAAGCATGGCATGGCAACTTATCTTTAGGGAATTCTCCTAGCAATTCTAGCATTCTATTCTAAATAGGATTTCCCATTATCAATTGACAAAAGTAGCATGCAAGTCCTAACAAAATATATCTAATGCAAGTATAAAATATAGGTATGGAATATTCATGAAGATATCACTTGCATTGGTAGTGGAGAGTAGCACTCACACAATCACAATCACTAGCAAAATCTACACACAAAGTTATAGCACAATTACACACAAATATATACAAACAAAAATATTATGAATGCATGCATGCATGAATCTACCAAGTGATGATTTTGAAAACTCAACCAAGCAAGTGCATGAATACAGAAACTAAACAAGTCACAAAATAGCCAAGACAACTTAAATAACCCTAAAACAAAATACTAAACTAAATCTATACTCAAAAGGCCTCAAACAAGTCTCTGCAATTTTAGCACATCTAATGGCTACTATTTGCTAAACAAAAGGATGGGCAGAAAGGTCTTGTTTTTCTGAATCCAACGGTATAAAGTTTGCAAAATTCTAACGTGATTCAAAAGATATAGGCATTTGAAATCTGGATCAAAATCTGTTTTAAATTCTATTTTCAGATCAGCTCCTAGCCACGCGTCATGTTCTTATTCGCCGCATCGTTCAAGACCGGATCGAGCTCCACAGCCGTAGGATCTAAATAAAATCTGGAGGATCAGATCGCATCGCTTCGGGTTAAGTGATCTATCGAGGCGCTCGATCCAGATCTAACGGCTACCACTCGCCACAGATGGCGGCGCTGCGGTGGCTACCGGCGGCGAATCGCTGGTCGACGCTGTTGGCGATGCACGGCGGGAGAAGGAGGAGTAGCTCACCGGGCTCAGAGGTCACGGTGAAGCCTGCGTACTTCGCGGTTGGTCGAGGGCGCTGGCACGGCGCGATTGCTCACCGGAGTTGCGGGCGGCGTTGCGCTGGTGGTCGTCAGGACGCCGCCGTGAATCACCCCGAGCAAGATAATGACACGTTAGGTTCACGGTCAAGGCGAGTAGTGAGCATGAACGGAAGGCGAGGGGGGTTCGGTCTACCGGAAAACTCGCCGGAGTTGATGTCGCCGCGGTGCTCGCGGTGTCGAGTGGAACCGCGACTGGGCAGACAGATGACTAGTGAGGTCAGAGATGCGCAAAGACATGCTGAGTCAGATTGTAAGAACGAGAGGCGAGGGGACGCTAGGCTCACCGGAATCGATCGCCGGAGAGGCTCATGTGGCGGTGCAAAGTTGATTGAGGACAGCCTGGTGGCGAGCGGCGAGGTGTTTGGGGAAAATGATCGCGAGGCGAGGGGGTCTTATAGCGATGCTCGACAGAAACGTCCGTCGATTAATGCCCAATTACTCCCGCATCAACTGCGGCACGGGTCAGCGCGGAGATCGTGCACGGAGACAGGGAAGACGATCTTGACGTGGAGAAGGCCCGCACCGTCAGGAGCGCGTAGTGCAGGTGGGCTCTGTCGGCGTTTGTTCGTGTGCTCAGCTGTGAGAAGAAAAGGAGATCCCGGGTGGGCTTGCTGGGCTTGATCCGCTCTGGGCTGATTCGGCCGCCGGCCTTTTTCCTTTCTTTAAGCCTTTTCTTTTTCTAATTTCATTTTCTGAATAGAATTTGATATGAATTCAAATCCTTTTGAATTCAAACTTCTTTGGGGATTTTTGCAGGGTTCTGTGGGTTCACAAACAATCAAATAACCTAGTGGTTACCTTGCAAAGGCTTGGTCAAGCTTGGGTTTCAAAATAAACAAAGATTTGCTCTAGTTGCAAATATTTGGAATAGGGTTTAGAAAATATTTCTAAATTGAAGTCTTGGGTTTAAATGTTACTCCTATTCTTTCCAACCATGGTGGCAAGCAAACAAGATCATGAACAATCAAATCCCAAAGGGTGTTGGCCAATTGAGACAATTTGCCCACATGAAATCATAGCTCAAACTTCTGTCTCCAAATGATTTTGAGAAAAACCCTAAATGAATGAATGATGCAAGAATGAAATGAATGAGTTTTTGAAACATGATTTTTGGGATGTTACAGAAACGTATTTGTGTTCCACAAGATCCGGAAATGCGGAAACTGATTTTACAAGAAGCCCATAACTCTCCATATTCTATTCACCCGGGAAACACCAAAATGTACATGGATATGAAAGAAAGATTTTGGTGGAACAATCTTAAAAGGGACATCGCCGAACATATTGCTTTGTGTATGTAGTAGAGTGAAAGCGGAGCATCAGAAACCAGCAGGATTGCTTCAACCAATGCCTATTCCTGAATGGAAGTGGGAAAATATTGGTATGGATTTCATTACCGGATTACCAAGGACCAGGTCAGGGTATGATTCCATATGGGTAATAGTAGATCGCCTAACTAAAGTGGCTCATTTTATACCCGTAAAGACAACTTATACCAGTGCAAAGTTAGCCAAAATCTACATGAGTAGAATTGTATGCCTTCACGGAGTACCTAAGAGTATTGTGTCTGATAGAGGGACTCAGTTCACTTCTCACTTTTGGAGACAGCTTCATGAATCTCTAGGAACGAGGTTGGAATTCAGCACTGCTTTTCATCCTCAAACTGATGGACAAACAGAAAGGACTAATCAAATTCTTGAAGACATGTTGAGGGCATGTGCCCTAGACTATGGAGCAAGTTGGGATGAAAAATGCCTTACGCAGAGTTCTCTTACAACAGTCACCAATCTAGTATTGGGATGGCACCATTTGAGTTTCTATACGGAAGAAAGTGTACCACCCCATTGCTATGGAATGGTGTGGGAGAAAGAAGTTTGTTTGGACCAGACCTTATCAAAGACGCCGAAGAAAAGGTCAAACTGGTTAGAGATGATTGAAGATAGCACAGCCTCGACAGAAAGCTACGCAGATGCTAAGCGAGAGAAGTCACTTACGAAGTTGGGGATAGAGCTTATCTTAGAGTATCACCACTTGGAGTAAAAGATTTGGAGTCAAAGGAAAGTTAGCACCAAGATATGTGGGACCATTCAACATTTTAAGTCGCAAGGGAGAAGCTGCATATGAAATCGAATCGCAAGATCTTTACTAGCAGTCCATAATGTTTTTCATGTGAGCCAGCTCAAGAAATGTCACCCAGAAATGGAAGAAACATCTTTGAAAGATACCATATCATTGGAAGAAGTTCAACTAGAAAGTGACCTCACCTATGAAGAAAAGCCTGTCAAGATTCTTGAGACCACAGAAAGAGTCACAAGAACAAAGACTATCAAGTTTTGCAAAGTACAATGGAATCATCATTCCGAAGAAGAAGCAACATGGGAAAGAGAAGATGATCTTCTAAAGACCACCTCACCTATTTTGTTAGCCAATCCAATCTCGAGGGCGAGATTCATTTTAAGGGGGTTAGATTTGTAACATCCCAAAAATCATGTTTCAAAGAACTCATTCATATCATTCTTGCATCATTCATTCATATAGGGTTTTTCTCAAAATCATTTAGAGGCAGAAGTTGAGCTATGATTTCATGTGGGCATTTTATCTCAATTGGCCATCACCCTTTGAGATTTGAATGCTTAGGTACTTGTTTGCTTGCCTCCATGATTGGAAAGATAAGGAGTAGCATTTAAACCCAAGACTTCAATTTAGAAATATTTTCTAAAACCTATTTCAAACTAGAGACAAAGAGACAAAGTCTCTGTTTATTTCAAAGACTCAAGCTTGACCAAGCCTTGCTAGTAACCACATGGTCATCTGACTCATTTTTGAACCCACAGAACCCTGCAAAAATTCCCAAAGCAGTTTGAATTCAAAAGGATTTGAATTCATATCAAATTCATACCAGAAAATGGATTTAGAAAAAGAAAAAGCTTAAAGAAAGGGAAAAGGCCGCGTAATCTGGCCCAAGAATGATCAAGCCAAAGAAGCCCACCCGGGATCTCCTTATTCTTCTCACATCGCCACAGCACACGCGAACAGACGCCGACAAATTTGACCCCACTCAGACCAGCTCCTCACCGACAGCGGGCCTTCTCCACGCCAAGATCGTCTTCCCTGCTCACAAGACGATCTCCGCCGACCGCTGCCGCAGTTGATGCCGGAGTAATTGGGCATTAATCGACGGGCGTTTCTGTCGAGCATCCGCTATAAGACCCTCTCGCCATGATCATTTTCCCCAAACACCTCGCTCGCTCCGCCACCAGGCTGTCCTCAATCAACTTTGCACCGCCGCGGACAAAGCCTCTCCGGCGATCGATTCCGGTGAGCCTAGTGTCCCCCTCTGCCTCTCGTTCTTACAATCTGACTCAAGATGTCTTTGCATCTCGACCTCACTAGTCTGTCTCAGATCGCCCAGTCACCGGTTCCACCTGACACCGCGAGCACCGACGGCGACATCAACTCCGACGAGTTTTTCTGGTAGGTACAGACCGCCCCTCGCCTTCCCGTTCATGCTCACTACTTTGCCTTGACCCTGTGAATCTAACCATGTCCTCGCCTTGCCTTGGAGTGATCCACAGCGACGTCCACGACGACCACCCGACGCAACCGCCGCCCACAGCAACTCCGGTGAGCAATCGTATGTGCCGCTGACGACCAACCGCGAGTACAAGCTTCGCCAGGACCTCCTCGCTGCGCATCTTCGCAACGCTGTCGACCGACAGCCTTCCGCGGTAGCCACCGTGCAAAGACCGCCCATCTGTGCGGCAAGAGTAGCCGTTAGATCCGGATCGAACGCCACGATAGATCACTTAACCCCGGATGACGCGATCTAAGCCGCCAGATTTCATTTAGATCCTACTACTGTGGAGCTCGATCCAAAGGCGAACCGCAGGCGAATAAGAACCTGACGCGTGGCTAGGTTAGATCTGGAAATAGAATTTAAAACCAGAAACTTGATCCAAATTCAATTGCCTATATCTTTTGAATTCCACGTTGGAATTTTGCAAACTTTATACCGTTGGATTCAGAAAAACAAGACCTTTCTGCCTATCCTTTTGGTTTAGCAAATAGTAACCATTAGTATGGCTTAAATTAAAGAAACTTGTTTGAGGCCTTTTTGAGTATAGATTTAGTTTAGTATTTTGTTTTAGGGTTATTTAAGTTGTCTTGGCTATTTTGTGACTTGTTTAGTTTCTGTATTCATGCACTTGCTTGGTTGAGTTTTCAAAAATCATCACTTGGTAGATTCATGCATGCATTCATACTATTTCTTGTTTGTATATATTTGTGTGTAATTGTGTGCTACAACTTTGTGTGTAGATTTTGCTAGTGATTGTGATTGTGACGAGTGCTACTCTCCACACTTCCAAGGCAAGTGATATCATCATGAATATTCCATTCCTATATTTTATATATGCATTAGTAATATTTTTCTAAGTATAGGACTTGCATGGTTATTTTGCTAAGAACAAGCTATGCTTTGGGAAAACCTATTAGGTAAAGCCTTAGTGAAAATTTCCTAAGTCCAGATTCCTATTACTATCATGCTTAGCCTAGCTACTAGAAAACAAGGGTGGTTTATATATTCACTATGGAAAAATTTCTAAGTCTAAGGACTTATGTTTTTGTAAAATAAAACAACTAAGTTAATGAACCACCTGGGTGGAATGGAAGGAATGGCTTATGTTGAGTGGTTCACAAGGCCATGGACTTGGCTTGTGTATCTCACTTGTGGATGGCCACCCAGGAAACAAAGAGATTTGAGTTGTCAAATGTTGAGAAGCTTCAAGTGCAACCACTTGGCATTATGGGCTCTGCCATGATCTTAGGATGCTGGAACTTAGTCTCTTGGACAGTGGGTGGTAGATGGGTTGATAGGTTGGAGCGCGTCCATTTGACTAAGGAAAGGCTATCAAGGATCATTCTTGGGAAACCAAGACTGTGGGAAAGTGCACCACCTCTGCAGAGTGTAAACCTAAGTACTTAGCCATGTCCTGGTAAAGGACAATTTGAGCATCAAGACATGGAAACTTCAAGAATCTCATCACTCCAATTTCTAAATAAAACTTGTGGGTGAACAAAGGGATAAAAGGATCTTCAGTCATTGATTGCTAGATGCCCTGAGTGGATCTAGAGTCTTTGTTTGATAGATGCCTTGGGTGTTTTTGCCAAGTAAATCTTCAGTCTTGGATTGGAAGATGTCTTGGAAAGTTTTTACCAAACAAAAACTTAGTATTTTCAAAAGTTAAGGAAAAATCTATTTTTGAGCAAAGCAAGCCTAAGCTCCACCAGCCAAATGCATATAGTATTTTAGTCCACTTAATTATATACTAAGGTATCACTTGCCAATACTATTCCAAAGTATTGACCCTTGTGGCTGTAACTTATGATGTTGCAGGTTACTCTGATGATGATTAGGTGTCATGAGTCTACACTCAACATGCTTGCCTGTGGCACATGAAGATGAAGACTTATGTTTATTTACTTATTCCATAAACTCTTGTACTAGGCCTTTGGCCATGAGTTGTAAAAGACTATGTTTTATCTCTGGAATGACTGTAATAAACGACCTTTGTATCTGTGTACTTCATCTTAAACTGTGGATGCTAGCAATGATCCAGGGACTAGCATTGCAATCACAGGGATCTTTTCCTTTACAAAGGAGAGATCTTACATCTTGAGCGTGGTTAAACTACTACATCTATAAACTATTGTAATGTGTGAAAAGTAGTGTGTGAAAAATGTAGAGGTTCTACTCCCATCCCATGCAAGCTGTCCTCAAATGGTACCTAAAAACATAGAAGCCACAAGGGTGAGTAGAAAGTACTCAACATGTCAATGCGTTTGCTCGATTGTTGATGTTGGCGCCGCCAGGCCATCGTCGGTCGCAGCTGCGAGGCTATGAGGTTGAGAGGCTGAGATGCTGCTCTCCTCGAACGTCACCGCCATCGCTAGACAGATGACCAACCGCTCCCTCTTGGTTAGTTCCTGATGTTTCTCCCATTCCTTCTATATGGACTATTTGATTAGTGAGCATAGCCGAAGTTAAAAAGAAGCAGTTTTCCAAAACCTTTATAAATCTGCAGTTTGATTAGAGTTTCAGCATCGACCATATGTGAAAATTGAGGGTTAGAAGTGTTCTGTTTCCAGAATTTCTTTTGACTTTTTAACGTATCAAGGAGTAGTACCTGCACCCTACTTTGTAGTGGATTCTCTCCCATTGAACCCCATTGCTTGCTGGAGGATCCATCTTTGAAGAATTAGCACTTGAACCTGTTTAAATAGAACCATTATATGGTGGTGCTACGTACCAATATATTGTAGTTGCACTCTACCTTGATATCTTCGGCCTTTTGGTTAAATATACAGGAGTGAACGAGTAGTAGGGGGCAAACGATGAAACACTTTATTGGGATGTACCAAGTTAGCTTGTGTATCTATTGCCAGCGAGTCAACCGCATAACAGCTTTGCTCATACCAGTTGTTGCCACCTGTAAATTAAAGTTAAAGAAAATAAAATGTTACTATCATAGTCATAACCGAAAGCTAGTTCTTTCTGGCTCAGTTTGACCATTTGTACTATTTAGGCTCTGTCCCAAGTTTTTATCATTTAAGGTTAGCGATGGAGCCTTTTGCACATATATAGGAGCAATGATATATTTTTGCATGTATAAGGGATTATGTGTATTGAGTGATATATGTTTCAATAACAGGTGTTGGTACTTCCGGTTCAGAATCCCACAATTCATATTTTTTGCCCTGCGGTTGAGGCAAGTCCATAGCGAGATAATACTTGCATGATTCCCCCACTCAATTTTTATTCTAGCACATGTTATTTATCCAAGTGCTTGGTTATTGTTTATATGTGGGGAGACAAAGTGATTACAACAAAGGATACAGTTGCGCGTGCATTCTGCATACCATATTAAAGATAATGCACAGTGTTGTGACCTACTGAGGTAGTCACCTTGAGACCGTCGATGTTGGGATGAGTCCCACATTGTCGGCAACCTCCACAAGTTGGAGTGAGTGGGATGCCGACGGGTGTCCACTCAAGCGATACCAGTATACGCAAAAGAAAAGTCAAAGCAAAGAGCATATAGGCATACAGGATCATCATCGTGACATGACTAGCGTTACAAGATAATTGTTGGTGTCGTGATTTATGCAATGCTTATTATTTATTTATGGACTTGTTGAGTACTTTGTACTCACCCTTGTGGCTTCTATGTTTTTAGGTACCATTTGAGGACAGCTTGCATGGGATGGGAGTAGCACCTCTACATTTTTCACACACTACTTTTCACACATTATAATAGTTTATAGATGTAGTAGTTTAACCACGCTCAAGATCTCTCTTGACTTGTTCTTTACTATACGAATTGGTTAATATATTATGTGGCTACTGAGTTGGTTGATATGAGACATCATAGATATGAAGTTTAAATTGGTCTTGAATCATGTAGCTATTCTTATGGATAAAATTGGATTAGTTGTATTATTTTTTTGTTGTCGTGGATGTCCCCATAAACAAAGGAGACTCTGCTGAAGTTTGTACTCTTATACCAGTATGAGAAGTATTTAAAGTATGTGTAACACTGCTAGATACGGTGGATATCTGGGGTGTTACAATGTCATTGCATGTGTGTTATTTTCATAAACCACACTGATCCACTAGATGTCATTGCATGTAATTCTTTTCATAAAGCACATGGATCCACCAGATGTCATTGCATGTGTGTTCTTTTCCAAAAACACATGGTTCCACTCGATGTGATTGCATGTGTGTTCATTTCATAAACTACATGGATCCACTAGATGTCATTGCATGTGTGTTCTTTTCATAAACCACACTGATCCACTGATGTCATTGCATGTGTGTTCTTTTCATAAACAACCCTGATCCGAAAGATGTCATTGTATGTGTGTTCATTTCAAAAACCACACTGATCCACTAGATGTCATTGCATGTGTGTTCTTTTCCTAAACCGCATGTATCCACTAGTGTCATTGCATATGTGTTCTTTTCATAAACCACATGGATCCACTAGATGTCATTGCATGTGTGTTCTTTTCATAAACCACATGGATCCACTAGATGTCATTGCATGTGTGTTCTTTTTATAAACCACACAGATCCACAAGATGTCATTGCATGTGTATTCTTTTCATAAAGCACATGGATCCACTAGATGTCATTGCATGTGTGTTCTTTTCAAAAACACATGGTTCCACTAGATTTCATTGCATGTATGTTCTTTTCATCAACCAAACTGATCCACTATATGTCATTGCATGCTTGTTTTTTCTATAAACCACATTGATCCACTAGATGTCATTGCATATGTGTTATTTTCATAAACCACACTGATCCTCGGATGTCATTGCATGTGTGTTCTTTTCATAAACCACATGGATCCACTAATATCATTGCATGTGTGTTGTTTTCATAAAACACATGGATCCACTATATGTCATTGCATCTGTGTTCATTTCATAAAACATATGGATCCACTAGATGTCATTAAATGTGTGTTCTTTTCATAAACAACATGGATCCATTAGATGTCATTGCATATGTGTTCTTTTCATAAACCACATGGATCCACTAGATGTCATTCCATGTGAATTCTTTTCATAAACCACACTGATCCACTAATGTCATTGCATGTGTGTTCTTTTCCTAAACCACACTGATCCGAAAGATGTCATTGAATTTCTGTTCATTTCATAAACCACATTGATCCACTAGTGTCATTGCATTGTTTTCTTTTCCTAGACCACATTGATCCACTAGATGTCATTGCATGTGTGTTCATTTCATAAACCACATGGATCCACTAGATGTCATTAAATGTGTGTTCTTTTCCAAATCCACATGGATCCAGTAGATGTCATTGCATGTGTGTTCTTTTGATAAACCACATGATTCCACTAGATGTCGTTGCATCTGTGTTCTTTTCATAAACCACATGGATCCACTATATTTCATTGCATGTGGGTTCTTTTCATAAACCTAACTTATCCACTAAATGTCATTGCATATGTGTTTTTCTATAAACCACATTGATCCAGTAGATGTCATTGCATGTGTGTTCTTTTCATAAACCACACTTATCCACGAATGTCATTGCATGTGTGTTATTTTCATAAACCACATGGATCCACTAATGTCATTTCATGTGTGTTCTTTTCATAAACTATATGGATCCACTATATGTCATTGCATGTGTGTTCATTTCATAAAACACATGGATCCACGAGATGTCATTAAATGTGTTATTTTCATAAACAACATGGATCCACTAGATGTCATTGCATGTGTGCTCTTTTCATAAACCACATGGATCCACTAGATGTCATTGCATGTGTGTTCTTTTCATAAACCACACTTATCCACTGATGTCTTTGCATGTGTGTTCTTTTCATAAACCATAGTGATCCGAAAGATGTCATTGCATGAGTGTTCATTTCATAAACCACATGTATCCACTAGATGTCATTAAATGTGTGTTCTTTTCCAAAACCACATGGATCCACTAGATGTCATTGCATGTGTGTTCTTTTCATAAACTACATGGATCCACTAGATGTCGTTGCATTGTGTTCTTTTCATAAACCACATGGATGCACTGCTGTCATTGCATGTGTATTCTTTTTATAAACCATGTTGAACCATAGATGTCATTGCATGTGTGCTCATTTCATAAACCACATGGATCCACTAGATGTCATTGTATGTGTGTTCTTTGCATAAACCACACTGATCCACTAGATGTCATTGCATGTGTATTCTTTTCATAAAGCACATGGATCCACTAGATGTCATTGCATGTGTGTTCTTTTCCAAAAACACATGGTTCCACTAGATGTCGTTGCATGTGTGTTCATTTATTAAACCACATGGATCCACTAGATATCATTGCATCTGTGTTAATTTCATAAAACACATGGATACACTAGATGTAATTAAATGTTTGTTCTTTTCATAAACAACATGGATCCACTAGATGTCATTGCATGTGTGTTCTTTTCATAAACCACATGGATCCACTAGATGTCATTGCATGTGTGTTCTTTTCATAAACTACACTGATCTACTAGATGTCATTGCATGTGTGTTCTTTTCATAAACCACAGTGATCTGAAAGATATGATTGCATGTGTGTTCATTTCATAAACCACACTGATCCATTAGTCTCATTGCATGTGTTTTCTTTTCCTAGACCACATTCATACACTAGATGTCATTGCATGTGTGTTTATTTCATAAACCACATGGATCCACTAGATGTCATTAAATGTGTGTTCTTTTCCAAAACCACATGGATCCACTAGATGTCATTGCACGTGTGTTCTTTTCATAAACCACATGACTCCACTAGATATTGTTGCATTTGTGTTCTTTTCATAAACCAGATGGATCCACTAGATGTCGTTGCATGTGTGTTCTTTTCATAAACCTAACTGATCCACTAGATGTCATTGCATGTGTGTTCTTTTCATAAACCACACTGATCCACATATGTCATTGCATGTGTGTTCTTTTCATAACCCACATGGATCCACTAATGTCATTGCATGTGTGTTCTTTTCATAAACCACATGGATCAACTATATGTCATTGCATGTGTGTTCATTTCATAAAACACATGGATCCACTAGATGTCATTAAATGTGTGTTATTTTCATAAACAACATGGATCCACTAGAAGTCATTGCATGTGTGTTCTTTTCATAAACCACATGGATTCACTAGATGTCATTGCATGTGTGTTCTTTTCATAAACCACACTGATCCACTGATGTCATTGCATGTGTGTTCTTTTCATAAACCACAGTGATCTGAAAGATGTCATTGCATGTGTGTTCATTTCATAAACCACATGGATCCACTGATGTCATTGCATGTGTGTTCTTTTCATAAACCACACTGATCCACTGATGTCATTGCATGTGTGTCCTTTTCATAAACAACCCTGATCCGAAAGATGTCATTGTATGTGTGTTCATTTCATAAACCACACTGATCCACTAGATGTCATTGCATGTGTGTTCTTTTCCTAAACCGCATGTATCCACTAGTGTCATTGCATATGTGTTCTTTTCATAAACCACATGGATCCGCTAGATGTCATTGCATGTGTGTTCTTTTGATAAAGCACATGGATCCACTAGATGTCATTGCATGTGTGTTCTTTTTATAAACCACACAGATCCACTAGATGTCATTGCATGTGTATTCTTTTCATAAAGCACATGGATCCACTAGATGTCATTGCATGTGTGTTCTTTTCAAAAACACATGGTTCCACTAGATTTCATTGCATGTATGTTCTTTTCGTCAACCAAACTGATCCACTATATGTCATTGCATGTTTGTTTTTTTCTATAAACCACATTGATCCACTAGATGTCATTACATATGTGTTCTTTTCATAAACCACACTGATCCTCGGATGTCATTGCATGTGTGTTCTTTTCATAAACCACATGGATCCACTAATATCATTGCATGTGTAATCTTTTCATAAAACACATGGATCCACTATATGTCATTGCATCTGTGTTCATTTCATAAAACATATGGATCCACTAGATGTCATTAAATGTGTGTTCTTTTCATAAACAACATGGATCCATTAGATGTCATTGCATATGTGTTCTTTTCATAAACCACATGGATCCACTAGATGTCATTCCATGTGAATTCTTTTCATAAACCACACTGATCCACTAATGTCATTGCATGTGTGTTCTTTTCCTAAACCACACTGATCCGAAAGATGTCATTGAATTTCTGTTCATTTCATAAACCACATTGATCCACTAGTGTCATTGCATTGTTTTCTTTTCCTAGACCACATTGATCCACTAGATGTCATTGCATGTGTGTTCATTTCATAAACCACATGGATCCACTAGATGTCATTAAATGTGTGTTCTTTTCCAAATCCACATGGATCCACTAGATGTCATTGCATGTGTGTTCTTTTGATAAACCACATGATTCCACTAGATGTCGTTGCATCTGTGTTCTTTTCATAAACCACATGGATCCACTATATTTCATTGCATGTGGGTTCTTTTCATAAACCTAACTTATCCACTAAATGTCATTGCATATGTGTTTTTCTATAAACCACATTGATCCAGTAGATGTCATTGCATGTGTGTTCTTTTCATAAACCACACTTATCCACGGATGTCATTGCATGTGTGTTCTTTTCATAAACCACAGTGATCTGAAAGATGTCATTGCATGTGTGTTCATTTCATAAACCACATGGATCCACTGATGTCATTGCATGTGTGTTCTTTTCATAAACCACACTGATCCACTGATGTCATTGCATGTGTGTCCTTTTCATAAACAACCCTGATCCGAAAGATGTCATTGTATGTGTGTTCATTTCATAAACCACACTGATCCACTAGATGTCATTGCATGTGTGTTCTTTTCCTAAACCGCATGTATCCACTAGTGTCATTTCATATGTGTTCTTTTCATAAACCACATGGATCCACTAGATGTCATTGCATGTGTGTTCTTTTCATAAACCACATGGATCCACTAGATGTCATTGCATGTGTGTTCTTTTTATAAACCACACAGATCCACTAGATGTCATTGCATGTGTATTCTTTTCATAAAGCACATGGATCCACTAGATGTCATTGCATGTGTGTTCTTTTCAAAAACACATGGTTCCACTAGATTTCATTGCATGTATGTTCTTTTCGTCAACCAAAATGATCCACTATATGTCATTGCATGTTTGTTTTTTCTATAAACCACATTGATCCACTAGATGTCATTACATATGTGTTCTTTTCATAAACCACACTAATCCTCGGATGTCATTGCATGTGTGTTCTTTTCATAAACCACATGGATCCACTAATATCATTGCATGTGTGTTCTTTTCATAAAACACATGGATCCACTATATGTCATTGCATCTTTGTTCATTTCATAAAACATATGGATCCACTAGATGTCATTAAATGTGTGTTCTTTTCATAAACAACATGGATCCATTAGATGTCATTGCATATGTGTTCTTTTCATAAACCACATGGATCCACTAGATGTCATTCCATGTGAATTCTTTTCATAAACCACACTGATCCACTAATGTCATTGCGTGTGTGTTCTTTTCCTAAACCACACTGATCCGAAAGATGTCATTGAATTTCTGTTCATTTCATAAACCACATTGATCCACTAGTGTCATTGCATTGTTTTCTTTTCCTAGACCACATTGATCCACTAGATGTCATTGCATGTGTGTTCATTTCATAAACCACATGGATCCACTAGATGTCATTAAATGTGTGTTCTTTTCCAAATCCACATGGATCCACTAGATGTCATTACATGTGTATTCTTTTGATAAACCACATGATTCCACTAGATGTCGTTGCATTTGTGTTCTTTTCATAAACCACATGGTTCCACTATATTTCATTGCATGTGGGTTCTTTTCATAAACCTAACTTATCCACTAAATGTCATTGCATATGTTTTTTTCTATAAACCACATTGATCCAGTAGATGTCATTGCATGTGTGTTCTTTTCATAAACCACACTTATCCACGGATGTCATTGCATGTGTGTTCTTTTCATAAACCACATGGATCCACTGATGTCATTGCATGTGTGTTCTTTTCATAAACTATATGGATCCACTATATGTCATTGCATGTGTGTTCATTTCATAAAACACATGGATCCACGAGATGTCATTAAATGTGTGTTCTTTTCATAAACCACATGGATCCACTAGATGTCATTGCATGTGTGTTCTTTTCATAAACCACATGGATCCACTAGATGTCATTAAATGTGTGTTGTTTTCCAAAACCACATGGATCCTCTAGATGTCATTGCATGTGTGTTCTTTTCATAAACTACATGGATCCACTAGATGTCGTTGCATTGTGTTGTTTTCATAAACCACATGGATGCACTGATGTCATTGCATGTGTATTCTTTTTATAAACCATGTTGAACCATAGATGTCATTGCATGTGTGCTCATTTCATAAACCACATGGATCCACTAGATGTCATTGTATGTGTGTTCTTTGCATAAACCACACTGATCCACTAGATGTCGTTGCATGTGTATTCTTTTCATAAAGCACATGGATCCACTAGATGTCATTGCATGTGTGTTCTTTTCCAAAAACACATGGTTCCACTAGATGTCGTTGCATGTGTGTTCATTTATTAAACCACATGGATCCACTAGATATCATTGCATCTGTGTTAATTTCATAAAACACATGGATCCACTAGATGTAATTAAATGTGTGTTCTTTTCATAAACAACATGGATCCACTAGATGTCATTGCATGTGTGTTCTTTTCATAAACCACATGGATCCACTAGATGTCATTGCATGTGTGTTCTTTTCATAAACCACACTGATCTACTAGATGTCATTGCATGTGTGTTCTTTTCATAAACCACAGTTATCCGAAAGATATCATTGCATGTGTGTTCATTTCATAAACCACACTGATCCACTAGTCTCATTGCATGTGTTTTCTTTTCCTAGACCACATTCATACACTAGATGTCATTGCATGTGTGTTCATTTCATAAACCACATGGATCCACTAGATGTCATTAAATGTGTGTTCTTTTCCAAAACCACATGGATCCACTAGATGTCATTGCACGTGTGTTCTTTTCATAAACCACATGACTCCACTAGATATTGTTGCATCTGTGTTCTTTTCATAAACCAGATGGATCCACTAGATGTCATTGCATGTGTGTTCTTTTCATAAACCGAACTGATCCACTAGATGTCATTGCATGTGTGTTTTTTCTATAAACTACACTGGTCCACTAGATGTCATTGCACGTGTGTTCTTTTCATAAACCACACTGATCCACAAATGTCATTGCATGTGTGTTCTTTTCATAACCCACATGGATCCACTAATGTCATTGCATGTGTGTTCTTTTCATAAACCACATGGATCCACTATATGTCATTGTATGTGTGTTCTTTGCATAAACCACACTGATCCACTAGATGTCGTTGCATGTGTATTCTTTTCATAAAGCACATGGATCCACTAGATGTCATTGCATGTGTGTTCTTTTCCAAAAACACATGGTTCCACTAGATGTCGTTGCATGTGTGTTCATTTATTAAACCACATGGATCCACTAGATATCATTGCATCTGTGTTAATTTCATAAAACACATGGATCCACTAGATGTAATTAAATGTGTGTTCTTTTCATAAACAACATGGATCCACTAGATGTCATTGCATGTGTGTTCTTTTCATAAACCACATGGATCCACTAGATGTCATTGCATGTGTGTTCTTTTCATAAACCACACTGATCTACTAGATGTCATTGCATGTGTGTTCTTTTCATAAACCACAGTTATCCGAAAGATATCATTGCATGTGTGTTCATTTCATAAACCACACTGATCCACTAGTCTCATTGCATGTGTTTTCTTTTCCTAGACCACATTCATACACTAGATGTCATTGCATGTGTGTTCATTTCATAAACCACATGGATCCACTAGATGTCATTAAATGTGTGTTCTTTTCCAAAACCACATGGATCCACTAGATGTCATTGCACGTGTGTTCTTTTCATAAACCACATGACTCCACTAGATATTGTTGCATCTGTGTTCTTTTCATAAACCAGATGGATCCACTAGATGTCATTGCATGTGTGTTCTTTTCATAAACCGAACTGATCCACTAGATGTCATTGCATGTGTGTTTTTTCTATAAACTACACTGGTCCACTAGATGTCATTGCACGTGTGTTCTTTTCATAAACCACACTGATCCACAAATGTCATTGCATGTGTTTTCTTTTCATAACCCACATGGATCCACTAATGTCATTGCATGTGTGTTCTTTTCATAAACCACATGGATCCACTATATGTTATTGTATGTGTGTTCTTTGCATAAACCACAGTGATCCACTAGATGTCGTTGCATGTGTATTCTTTTCATAAAGCACATGGATCCACTAGATGTCATTGCATGTGTGTTCTTTTCCAAAAACACATGGTTCCACTAGATGTCGTTGCATGTGTGTTCATTTATTAAACCACATGGATCCACTAGATATCATTGCATCTGTGTTAATTTCATAAAACACATGGATCCACTAGATGTAATTAAATGTGTGTTCTTTTCATAAACAACATGGATCCACTAGATGTCATTGCATGTGTGTTCTTTTCATAAACCACATGGATCCACTAGATGTCATTGCATGTGTGTTCTTTTCATAAACCACACTGATCTACTAGATGTCATTGCATGTGTGTTCTTTTCATAAACCACAGTTATCCGAAAGATATCATTGAATGTGTGTTCATTTCATAAACCACACTGATCCACTAGTCTCATTGCATGTGTTTTCTTTTCCTAGACCACATTCATACACTACATGTCATTGCATGTGTGTTCATTTCATAAACCACATGGATCCACTAGATGTCATTAAATGTGTGTTCTTTTCCAAAACCACATGGATCCACTAGATGTCATTGCACGTGTGTTCTTTTCATAAACCACATGACTCCACTAGATATTGTTGCATCTGTGTTCTTTTCATAAACCAGATGGATCCACTAGATGTCATTGCATGTGTGTTCTTTTCATAAACCGAACTGATCCACTAGATGTCATTGCATGTGTGTTTTTTCTATAAACTACACTGGTCCACTAGATGTCATTGCACGTGTGTTCTTTTCATAAACCACACTGATCCACAAATGTCATTGCATGTGTGTTCTTTTCATAACCCACATGGATCCACTAATGTCATTGCATGTGTGTTCTTTTCATAAACCACATGGATCCACTATATGTCATTGCATGTGTGTTCATTTCATAAAACACATGGATCCACTAGATGTCATTAAATGTGTGTTCTTTTCATAAACAACATGGATCCACTAGAAGTCATTGCATGTGTGTTCTTTTCATAAACCACAGGGATCCACTAGATGTCATTGCATGTGTGTTCTTTTCATAAACCA